>JABWHU010001772.1:698098-847293 GCA_014189135.1 Dicerorhinus sumatrensis harrissoni | reverse complement strand
GTCAGCCCCGATGCAGCTGACCGTCCTCACAGAACTGCTCTCTGGAATGGCCGAGCCGTTCCCACAGCGGAGGGGAAACACAGGGCTCTGCGAGCGAGGGAGGGCGGGAGGAGCTGGGGGCGCCAGGGCCGCTGGGCCGCGCTGTGCCGGGAGGACGGAGCTGCCTCTGCCCGGCTCGGCTCCGGGGGTCTCAGCGGGCGGGCAGAGGGGAGGCTGGACGGCTCGAGAGCCGGGGCTGGGCTCCTCAGCTTGTCCCTGATCCCTGCTGTGCCCTCACTGGGCCCGCCCGAGGGACCTCTGAGGAGGAAGCCTTGGTGTTGAGATGAGGCCACCTGGGCCGTCCCGCGGCTTTCCCATGTCCCCTCGGGCAGATTCTCTCAGGCCGGACACCTAGACGTTCCTGAGATGGCGGCCGATTGAGCCAAACAGGACTCTGGGAGCCAGGCCGGCCCTGGTGGTCCCCTTGCGGCAACCATCCCTCCCTTCACTTTCCAGCAGAAGCTGGATTTTATTTGGGGACTGAGCCGCTCTATCCCAGGGGATTAATCAGATTGGTCTAAGGAAAGCCTATTTCTTGTTGATCTAAGGTGGGCATGAGACCCAGCTCTAGCCAATGAAATGTTAGGGGAACTCTGCTGGGGGCAGATTCTCCCCCTTCATAAGAGAGAAGCACCCGAGCAGAAAGCTTCTCCTGCTGCCTCACCCTTCCTTCCTGCTTGGTTCACTGTTGTGTGAGGGAGTGTTGCTGGAGGCACAGCAACCATTTTACGACTATGAGGCAAAACATGGCTGAACCATTGAGGATGGTGGAGCAGAAAGTCGGTAAGCTCCTAGGTTCTTGATTGTGGAGCCAAAATCATCTTGAAACCAACATTTTCCAGACTTCTTATCATAGAAGATAATTAAATGTCCTCATAGCTGTTACTTGCAGCCAAAAGCATCCCACCTCCTTCACAGGTCTTTGTACGTGGACTCCTTTCCCCTCTGGACTTCTCTTCCTTGCCTCCTCCCCCCTCAACCAGGTAGTTCTTACTCACTGTGCAAAGCTCAGCTCAACTGCCACTGCCTCAGAGGAGCCTGCCGAGCAGAGCACCTTTCCCTGCCTCACATCTTTCCCGAATCTCAGGCCTTTAGAGCCCCCGTGGTGCAACGGTTGAGGAATGTCTGTCTCAGACACGACACGGAACACTCCCCAGACTGTGCTTGTTTCCCCTCGAAGCTGGACCTGGCGCTTCCTGAGGGCTCGGCAAGTATTTGTGGAATGCGTGAGTGAATATTCCGGACCCTACAGATCTCATAGTCCAAAATCACGCTGAGATACCACCACACACCAGCCAGGACGACTGAAATTAACAAGGCCGGCCGTGTCAGGTTGATGAGGACGTGGAGGCCCCGGACCGCTCGCAGCCGGAAGGAACGGAGGGGGTGCAGCTGCTTTAGAAAACAGTGTGGAGTCTCTTAAGAGGTTATTCATCCACCCACCACACGACTCAGCAATCCCGCCCCTGGGTGTTTACCCGGCAGGATGGAGCCACGTCCACACAAGGACTTGCACACAGTGTTCACAGTCGCTTCCCTGTAACAGCCCAAAACTGGAAATAAACCAACAGTCCACCAGCAGGTGAGAGGACCAGGAATGGTGGGTAATCCAGACAGTGGAATACTACGCAGCAAGAATAAGGCATGAACTATGGATACACACAACGCCAATGGCCCTCAGCATAACTGCTGAGGGAAAGAAGCCCAAGTCCTGACAGTGTCCCACAAGGTCCTCCAGATGGGGCCCTGAGACCCCTCTGATTTCATTTTCTCCCCCTCCCCCATCAACTCCAGCCCTCCTGACCTCGGCCCTGCTTCCTGAACCCGCCAGGCACGTGCCACCTCAGGACATTTGCACTGGCTGTTCCCTCTGCCTGGGACACTATTCCCCCAGATCCAAACTTGGCTCTGCCCCCCTGCCTTCGAGTGTTTGCCCAAAAGTCACCTCCACAGAGAGGCCTGCCCGGATCTCTTCTCTGTCTAAAAGAGCTCAGACCCCTCTACAGTCGTGCTTTATGCTTTATTTATTTATTTTTAGCATTTACCTCCATCTGGTAAAATTATATGTATATACACACAGACAACGTGGATGACCCTCCAAATAGTTATGCTAAATGAGAGCAGTCAGACAAAAAAGAGGACCTGCTGTGAGTCCCTTTACATGAAATGACTCCATTTATGTACATTTTAACCGTCCCTCTGCTCCACTGACAGCTGCTCTGCCCCAGACAACAGCCGCGTGTGGCTACGGGGCCCTTGAAGTGTGGCTGGTGAGACTGAGGCACCGAATGTTAAATTTTACTTTGTTTTAATTAATTTAAATTTAAAATGAAAACCTGGAGCAGATCTGACGATTGGATGCAAATATTAACGGAAAATGATGTTTTGATCCTCGGCGCTTTGAAGACTTTGAAGTCTCTGTGGCACACATCGGGGTCGGGGGGGTCGGCCCAGTTTCCAACTGTCGATTTTGTGAAATTGAAATACAGACACGTGTTTCCAGTGGGAACTCAGCTGGTTTGGGCTGCAAAAGGGGAACGCAGTGATTTCCGTGTTCACGTGTAAAAAGGACGGTGAATAACTCACTGATGATTTTTTATGTGGATTAGATGCTGAAATGATAATATTTTGGATTGATTGGGTTAAATTTCGTGGTTCTTTTTCCTTTTTTTAAATGTGGCTGCTGGGAAATTGTAATTCTGCGTGGGGCTCACGCTGTTTCCAGGGGACAGGCTGCTCGGGAGTGGTCCCTGGGCTCCCGTCTGCATGCTGGGCATCTAGAACCTGGCCCCCTGTGCGCTCTGGGCCCCGATTCTCCCAGGGACGGGGTCGTCCTTGACGTGCTGCCGGGGCGTCCGTCCTCAGAGCCCGGCCTTTCCCGCTGGGAGGCGCGGCGGCTGCCGCAGCTCCTGCGCTGGGAGGGGCCCTGGGGCGTCTGCGAGGACCTTGTCCTCGTGGCTCCTTCCCCGGCCCAGTGTGCCAAGTGCCCTTCTCCCCGCCTGCCCCCGGCCTGGTTGGAGATGGTTTGCGTCATTTTGTCCCCGAGGCCCGGGGGCACCTGGAGTTCAGCTCCACCGGCAGGAAGGCAGCCTGAGCCGTGTCCTCCCACGACAGTCAGATCAATGCGGCATTGATGGGGGAGCCGCCCTCCTGACCCCGCGCCCCGGGCAGGAGCCCCGATCCCCGATGGGGAGAGCGGTTGGGACCGGCCGCTGGGGGAGGCTGGGGGAAGGCAGGTGTCCCGGCCGGACGGGCTTTCCTCTGGGCCTCTCTCCCGGAGCAGGACTTCAGGAAGTGCGGGCGGTCACAGAGGGTAATTCCAGGACGGCTGAACGCGGGCAGGCTGGGGAGATCCAGGGCTGCAGTGCAGGCGCTGTTCCCACCCCGGGCTGGAGGGGAGGAGGGGGGGAGTGTTCCAGAAGCCCAGCAGGAGAGAGGATATGGCAGCAGAGCCTTGAGAGGGGAGGTGCCATGAACACAGGGGTGCATGTTTCTTTCCCAATTGGCGTTTTCAAGTTCTGTGGGTAAATACCCAGCAGTGGAATAGCTGCATCATATGGTAGTTCTATCCTTGATTTTTTGAGGAATCTCCATACTGTTTTCCATAGTGGCTGCACCAGTTTGCACTCCCACCAGCAGTGTATGAGAGTTCCCTTCTCTCCACATCCTCTCCAACACTTGTTGTTTCCTGTCTTGTAATCATAGCCATTCTGACGAGCGTGAGGTGATATCTGATGTCTGGTTTTGATCTGCATTTCCCCAATAATCAGTGATGTTGAACATCTCATTTATTTACGTGGAGGTAACACTGGTTTACAACAGTATATGAATTTCAGTGTTCATCAGCGTATTTCACCTGGTGGTGAACACAATGCAGTCTATACAGAGGTTGAAATATAGTGATATACACCCAAAATTTATATAATGTTATAAACCAATGTGACCTCAATAAAAAATAAAAAATAAACGTGCACCCTAAAAGAAAATAAAAAGAGGAGAGGTGGCTCTCAGTGCAGGGAAACAGCCAGTCCCAGGGAGCCTGGACCTCACCCTTCCCCAGCGCCCCGCCGGGGCCCCCGGGCCACGTCCACCGGAGGGCGGGGAGCGAGGGCTGTGGGGTGGGTAAGGCGGGTCAGCCTCGGGGCAGGAAGCAGGAGAGGACGCCGGCCCACAGAGAGGATTCTCGTCTTCGTGTGGTGAGAGCTGTCTGTCCTCAGAGCACCTGGTCTTCCTTCTCTGACAGCTGCCCCAGTGGTCATCGGGGGATCGCCCTTCCCTTCTCAGCCCAAAGACGGTGCACCCCAACGCCAGGGAGGATGATCTGCATCTAAGCCAACAGTGACCCGCATTGCCCTGGCCTCGGTGAGTGGGTCAGGACGGCCAATCAGGGCTGGTCCTGGAAACTTGGCTTCAGGGCCCTGAAGGCGCATCTCTTTCCTTTTGGGCCTGGACCTGGGGGATGCAGTGCAAAACTTCTGGCAGCCATCTTGCCACCACGCGGCATCTGTGAATGAAGCCAACGGGGAGGAGAGGACAGGCCAGAGAGGGAGAGAGAGAGAGAAACTCGGGCCTGATGGCATTATCTAACTCCCTGGATCCAGCTATGCCTGAAGCTGAACCTGTTCCTGGAATTTTAGTTACTCGGCCAATAAATTCCCTTTTTGCTTAAGCTGATTTGATTTGCACTGGCTTGCAAGAAAGATTCCTGACATTATCAGTTTTTTCTTTTATTTTTTTCATTTTAAGTAAGCTACAGCTCTGGTTCTGGCATTCTCAGGGATTTTTTTTTTTTTTTTTTTTTAAGTTTAGCAAGAATGCTGAGCAAGCAGCAGATGTGGAGGGCACCAAGCCATCTTTTGCCTCTGGTCTTTTGGGTCAGCATTCTCTCAGCATAGAGACGGGCACTGGGCCTGGAAAGGGTACGGTCCTTCAGGGCCTGCCCGGTCAAGCTGGATGTAACACAGTGAAGGCGAAACCCATCCTCCTCTGGCCTGGCATCAGATGCCCTGGGGCGGAGGCGGGGGAGCCTGGTGGTTAGAACACTGGCTCTGGGCAGATAGATCTCGGGTCTGCTTCTCATGAGCTGTGTGGTCCTGGGCCGCCTGCCTCACCTTCAGAGCCTCGGTTTCTGCCTTTGCAAAACGGGCTAACACGGGAGAAAGAGGAGAGCGAGGCGGCGCCGGCTCTCGTGAGGCCCAGAGGGGCGGGGGAGGGCAGGGCTCCAGGGCCTCGGACTCCGGGCTCAGTCCCGCTCTGTCACCCCTTAGCTGGGGCCTTGGGCACGCCCCCTCACCTTCCTGTGCCTCAGTTTCCTCACCTAGAAGATGGGGCGATGGTAACGTTTCTTGCTTTTGGACTGTCCTGGGACTAAGCGATCGCACACAGACACGGCCCTTAGCACAGCGCGGGCAGCGGGACGGGCAGCTGCTGTTTCTACCCAAAGCCCAGGAGACGGTGTTGGCCACGTCGCGTCTCCCTGACTCCCAGCGATTCCCCGGGAGATCTCCCTGAAGCCCCTCTCGAATTATCTGAAGGCTGTTCTTGCCCAGCGTTAAACAGGCTATCTGACCCTAAATGTCCCAAATTGGAGTGTTGACAGTTCTGACCTCACGGCGTCCTCGTGAGGATTCAGCGGGAATCGCCGTGTGTGCTCAGCACAGCCCACACCCCACGCTCGTACAGGGGCCCCGGAAACAGGGCCGTTATTAACATCAGTACTACCGCTCCCCGCGAGGTCCCCGGGGAAACCCCGAGGGGCGTGTCAGTCCGTGGGCACCGGAGCCCAGACAGCCAGTTCCTTCACCCTGCGCTAGGATTTTAAAGAAAATAATAAAATATGTATGCATTTGTAGTTCTTAAAGTAGAAAGGAAATGGTTAGAATTTCACCCAGAGGACATTTTCAGCAGAAAAATATCAATTTGGCCCCCACATCAACCTTATCCTTCTAGTAACTTCTTGATATTAACCAGCGCCTTAACATCCACTCAGAGCCTCATTCAGTTGCTTGCTTGGTTTAAGAGGTTGTATGGGGCAGTGATGGTGCAGGCTTTGGTGTCCCCCAGCCGGAGTCTGAATCCCAGGCTGGCTGTGTCAACTGAGTGACTTTGAGCAAGGCACTAGAACGAACCTCAGTGTCCTCATCTGGAAAATTAGGATGATTTTACCTTCCCTGTAATGTCATGGTGTGCATCAGAGCAGTGTTTCCCAAAAGGCCTTGAAATGGGTTCTCCCCACACAGGACTTATCAGTGCCTTTAATATGCCCAATGTGCTTCTCCAAGCACAGAGGAGAACACGCACTTTTCCATGGAGCCCCTTCTTCAAAGGCATCTTCATGCTTCAGCGAGCATGCCACAGAGCCCCCTGGGTTATTGACGCTGACCGTGCCGGCCCTCAGAGATCGAGGCTATGGCAGTGACGCCATCACCTCTCTGACCCTCACCCTCCCAGCTGCGTTTAGGAGAGAACGGCTGCCTTGTGTGGCTGGAAAGAAGATAAAAACCCAAGAAGCAAATGAGTTGATTGATTAACAAAGCTTGTGACAGCACTTTGACAAAAACGAAATTCCACCACCTAAGGAAGGATTAAGAGCCGAGAGGAATGAGTTACCGGGTTAAACAGAAGAGGAACCTGCAGATAACAGAGGTCCTTGAAGTTCTTCCAGAAGAACATCTCAAAATACGGAAACAGAGGGCTCTGTGCCAGCTGTCAGCAGAGAGCAACAAAGTGGGACAAGTGTGCAGACGTGCGTCAGTGTGTTCATTATCTATTGTGTGACAATTACCACAACGTAGCAGCTTAACGTGGCACACGTCTCATCTCACAGTCTCTGTGCGCTGGGAGGCTGGACGCGGCTCCGCTGGCTCCTCTGAGAGGCTGCGATGGGTGTCGGCTGGGACTGGGTCTCAGCGGAGGCCTGAGCAGGGAAGGTCTGCCTGCGAGCTCCCATGTGGTGGGCAGGATTCAGGTCCCTGTGGGCTGTCAGTAGGGTAACCAGCTGTTCTGGGCTGGACTGTGTCCCCTCCAAATTCCTATGTTGAAGCCCTAGCCCTCAGTAGCTCAGGATGTGACTGGATTTGGAGATGCGGGTCTTTGAAGAGGTGATTAAGGTAAAATGAGGTCAGCAGGGTGGGGCCTCATCCAGTAGGACAGGTGTCCTTATCAGAAGAGGAGATGAGGACACAGATGTACAGAGGGACGAGCGGGTGAGGACACGGGGAGAAGATGGCATCTACATGCCAGGGAGAGAGCCCTCAGGAGAAACCAGCCCCGCCCACACCTGGAGCTGGGACTCCAGCCTTCAGAATCGTGGGAGCGTGCATTTCTACCGCGTGACCCCCGGTCTGTGGCACTTGTTACGGCACCAAGCAGACGAGGACACCAACCATCCCCGTCGGTGGAAGACAGGACTCGCAGTTATAAACCAGGAGAGTTCCGGGCAAACCCGAGGTCTCCAGGGATGGGGGGCCTGCAGCATGAAGCCTGAGGAAGTCCAGGCCAATTGGAAAGAGGCAGCTATCCCGGCCGCTGGACCAAGGGCTCCTGGTTCCTGCTGAGTGCCAGCCAGGGGCCGCTTTCAGTTCTTAGGTGGCCGTTGGCTGGAGTCCACCCTCAGCTCTGCCACGTGGGCCTCCCACATGGTCACTGACTTCCTCAAAGCCAGCGAGAGGGAGGCATTCCAGTCACATGCAATGTAAGTGTCCCCCGTCACCGTGCTGTTGGTGAGAAGCAGCCACAGGTACCGTCCACACTCCAGGAAGGGAGCACACGAGGGCGTGAATACCAGAGGGTGGGCATCCCAGGGACCACCCAAGAGGCTGTCCCCACCCTCAGGGTCCAGCTTTGCTTATCACACTCAGCGATTGTTGAAGTAATAGTAGCAGTCAACACCGTGGTGCCCACTGTGTTCTAAGGACTTTCTCTGCATTAACTCCTGCTATCCTGTGTCAGTCAGGAAAGGTGAGGGTTTGCTGCAGCGACAAACAACCCCACATCCCAGCTCAACCACAGCGACAGTTGATTCCTTGTCCGTCGGATCAGCACAGACAGCTCCATTCCTGGCAAACAGAGCAGCAGTCATTTGAGGGGTCGGGAACGCAGTGAATCGTGGCGCATTGGGCACCCGCTCTTAAAGGGTACACGTCACCTCCATCTGTGTTCCATTGATGCAAGCAAGTCACTAGACCACACCTAAATTTAAGGGGTCGGGAAATGCAATCCTTCTGTGTGCCGGGGTGGAGAACCAGAAAGCCAGTAAATGGTGTGGGGAACGTCTCTAATGCCCATCACACACCCTCCCCAGCCGTTGTGAGGAGGTACAATTATTATCCACACTTTTCAGATGAGAAAACCGAGGCTCAGAGAGGTTAGGTAGCTTGCTCAAGGATAAACAGCTTTTAAGTAGCTAAGCAAAGAAATCACCTGATGTTCCCAAGGAAACCTTTACATTTCTCGGTCATGCCAGGTCTGTTGATGGTCTCCTCTGGGACGCACACACACACGTGTGCACACGCACCGCCCCGAACACCTGGGGGGCTGTGAGGGCCCCCACGCCCTCCCCTTGTTCCTTTTGCGGCTCAGCTGAGATCACTGTGATTTCAGGCTACTTTGTAATAATTTATGGCAAATCTAATGCGCCTGCTGCCGCGTGAGCTCATCCAAATCCCCTTCCACCGTCTGAGCCTCTAGCAGGAGACGTCCTCCGAGGGCCCGGGTCCCATCCCGAGGTGATTTACGGCTCCAGCCTCCCCGCCGGGTGAGGCCGCCCCAGCTGGAGGCTCGCCACGCTCAGGAGAGACGGCGGAGACAGATCTGGTCGATTCGTTTTATCCCCAGAGACAACAGACCTGAGGAGCGAAGGCTTCAGGAGCTCAAACCAGACAGCGCGTGACATTTTCTGCTGCTGTGTCTTTAGAGAGAAGCCCGCTGGGCTGCAGACGGCTCCCGGCTTCTCCAGCTGACCGTGTTTACAGCCGGCCTCAGACCTGCTCTCCTGCTGTCTCCCCCCTCTGAGGGCTGACTTCTCCTCCGGGTGCTGGGCTGCAAACCTCAGTCATCCCCGACTCCCCTCTCTCTCTCTCGCCCAATATCCAGTGCATTAGGAATTCCTGTTGTTTCTATCCTCGAAATAGATCCAGAGTCTGACCGCTTTTCTCACCCCCCCCGCCCCCACCCGCACCCCAGCCGCCATCAGCACTCGCTCGAACGGGTGCAGTAGCCACCGTCCTGGTCTCCCGGCTGCCACCCGCTGAGTCTACTCCCCACACGGCAGCCAGAGGGACCCTGTTAAAACCCCAGTCACAGCAGGCTGCTCCTCTGCTCAACAGCCTCCCATGGCTCCCACCTCCCTCAGAGGAAAAGCCAAAGTTCTCACTGTGGCCTCAAAGCCCCAGCCGCTCTGCCCCCACTTCCTTTCTGCCCTCCTTTGCCTGGACTGCCGCCTTCGCTGACTCAACACCAGCCACGCGGCCTCCTGACAGGTCCTGAAACTGGCAGGCACCGTCCAGCCCCCAGGCCTTCACACCGCGCCCTCTCCCTCCTTCAGGAGGAACGACCCTCTGGGCGGGGGCTTCTCCGCTGCTCTGCTCTGCTTTCTATCGCACCCCCAGCGTTCCCTGCCCCCCCGCCCCGGTTCCTGTCCTCAGCACTTTCCAGTATCCAATGTAGCATATACACGTATGTTATTGCGTGTCCCCCTGCCACTCGAATGCCAGCACCTCCAGGACGGGGATGCCTTCTGTCCTGCTCGCTGCCGTGTCCCTCGGGCCTGGCACACAGTAGGTCCTCACTAGACCTTTGCTGAATGCGTGCGTTCAAATGTGAGTCAGGCCCCTCCTGTGGGGTCTCTGGGGCCACAGCAGAAGCAGGTCCGGCGATGGAGGCGGGAGAAGCCAGCCGGCCTGCAGTGTTATAAGCCCACGTGAGCAGGGCCTCGGTTTCCTCATCTGTGGAACGGGGGCGCCTCGGGGTTGTCCCCCTGGGGTTGTGGATTAACAGAATGGGTCTGGGTGGGGCCCCGGAAGCAGTGCCTGCACGTGCTGAAGGGGAAGTAAAGGTCAGCCAGTGTCACGTTTTCTCGTTATGCTTAGAGGGGGCAAGAGGGAGGGTGCGCCTACACCACCTTTCCAGAAGCCGAAACCTCCGAGAGCTGCTTTGAGCTGCAGCCGACTTTTCCCAAAATGACAGGTTCTGCCACCCAGTCGACAGCCATCGACTGTGATTTTGCCGTCGTCTCTTCTATTTGGAGGCAGCATATTCCGTTTAAGGTCTCAGACGTTGTCACCGGCCCCCAGAGCTGGAAGGCTCTGAGCACTGTGCCCACAAGGCCAGCGGGTGCAGTGACCTGAGGGCCAGTGCTCAGAGTGGCCGCCTGCCCCGTGCCTCCCCCACCTGCCTCCCCAGCCTTCTCCACCTCTGTGAGCAAACCTCTCGTCACAGGACCTTTGCACGTGCTGAGCCCTCGTCCCAGGATGCTTTTCCCTTCCCTCTTCACCAGGGCATTACCGGGCATCTCTCAGACTTCAGCTCCGTCGTCATTTCCTGGGGGAAGCCATCCCTCATCCCCCGAGGCTGGATCAGGCCCTTAATCTAGGCGCCACGGCACCGGGGCCTCTTGTTTAGAGCACCGATCCCAGCTGCACACGCTGTGAGGCCCCCGGGGCGCTGACTTAGCTGTCTCCACACTCAGCACCATGCTGGGCCCACCGGCTGGCAGGCTCAGTCGGTATGTGCGGGATGTGTGAACGAGTGGCCACACTCGGTGTCTAGGAGACAGTGGCTTCTTGGAGCCAATGGCAGGTCTGGCACAGCACGCGGGGCGCCAGGCTGCAGCATCAGCTTTCGTTCATCACCCCCCTGCAGGGACACCTTCCCAGCTCCCCCCACCCGGGGGCGGAGTCTCCTCCTCACTCCGTGACTGCGGGTCACCGTCACCGTGTGCCAGGTCCAGGAGCCCGCAGAGACCTTGCTTGATTTTGCTCGTCCTTTTGCTCTTCCTCCATCACACCGAGGAGGGCGGGCTGAGCTGCCGCTGGTCCCCAGGGAGGATGAGGGCGCGATGGAGCGGGTCCAGGTGACCTCAGCCGAGCAGCCAGGCCAGCCAGCCTAGAGCGGCGGTCCCCTGCGGACGCACGAGCTGACTCAGTGCTTATTGTCCCACACTGAGCTGTGGTTGTTTGTGATGTGGCTCGTAGTAGGTGTTCAATCGATGTTTGTTGGGTGTTTGAACATCCAGACAGGGGTCAATGAAAGCCAGCCGATAAGTGCCCAGCGCCGTGTCTGGCACACAGTAGGTGCTCAGTGCACGGGGGTCCCCTCTCCCCGCTTCTTCCTCTCAGCAGTGTGGCTCACGGAGCCCGTATTTGGAGCATCTTGGTAACCTTCCCACTGTCCACACTCGACTCGGGACAGGACACCCCGAGTGCACCAGCGGCCCCCCAGCTGGCTCCGTCAGACAGGGCCGTCTGTCTTTCTCACGTGCCCTTCGGGCAAGGACTCCGTCCTGTGGTGAAGAGGCCACTCCGCAGCCCAGCAGGAGGGCTGCCCTTCTCGCTGTGAAAAACTGGCATTTTCTCTTTACCTGACTCAGCCTCTGCTGTTTGCTATAAATAATCAAATAAAATCTCCCTCCTCCCCTTCCACTCAAAAGCCATAATTACTTCAGTGCAGGGTCCCCGTCACCAGGCCCTTCCGGAGACACAACTAGTGCTGTCTGGGACCCGATATGTCATGTTTGTACACAGTGATTATTTCGGCAAAGGGGGGAGAGTTAGAGCTGGAGCCGTGTGTGCCTCTGAGACCCCTGTGCTTTCTCCGCCCCGAGGAACGGGACTTCCCTCCCCACCCAGGCCCCGGCCCCCGTGTGCCCCGTGCCTGCCCTCCGGCCGACACCCCAGGCTGAGCACCTGAGGTCAGAGTCCCCGTGGGCCGAGCGCTGTGGACTTGATCAGACACAGCTCGTCCACGAGTTGGGCCCACGGGGCCGGGCTGCTGTTCCCAGCCATTAGCTCTCAAACCGGATTTTCCAGAGGCTTCTGAAGGACTTCTGCAGCCTGGGGACCGGCTGCCCCAGCTCTTCACTTACTCGGCCCGGCCAAGCCTGCCATGCGTGCAGAGAGGGACGGGGGCCCATGTGGCCCCTGCGCCTGTGCTCCAGCCTGATCTTGGCCAAGGGATGGCATCTCCCTGCACCTCAGTCCCTTTTCTCTGAAACAAGAGATTTCAGCTACTCATCAGTGTTGCTGGTACCCGGGGGCTCACATTCAGGGTCACCTTCAGCGAGGCCCTCCCAATCTGCTATTTAAAATCGCTACCCCCCTGACTTGATCAGGTTCCGCAGAGGCAGAGCCTGAGACAGGGATTCTTGTAGGAGGGGTTTACGGGGGGAAGGGGCGGAGAGGAGGATGGAGACCGGCCACAGCCTCGGCCACACGGGACGCTGGGCTCTGTGGCCCCAAATGCACCTGGGCGGGTCCGTCCTCAGCCAGAGGGTCAGGGTGTGCGTGTGTTTTATATATAGTGGGTTTTTCTTTGTTTTCTATTGCAGGGGAACACGCGCACTCAGACTGAATGCTTGTGCCCCTGCAGACACATGTGCTAGAATGATGTAAGAGTTGTCCTCTCACGTCCAGCCCACTTGGCATCTGTTCCGAGGGTCATCCGTGCTGTAGTATGAGCCGGTCCTTCACTCTGTTTTTCCCACACACATACTCTCTCTCTATATATATATATATTTTAAGTAGACAGTATTTTTTTTATCATAATACTTTTATTTATTTATTTATTATTTTGTGAGGAAGATCAGCCCTGAGCTAACATCCATGTTAATCCTCCTCTTTTTGCTGAGGAAGACCGACTCTGAGCTAACGTCTATTGCCAATCCTCCTCCTCTTTCTCCCCAAAGCCCCAGTAGATAGTTGTATGTCATAGCTGCACATCCTTCGAGTTGCTGTATGTGACGCGGCCTCAGCATGGGCGGAGAAGCGGTGCGTCGGTGCGCGCCCGGGATCTGAACCTGGGCCGCCAGCAGCAGAGCGCGCGCACTTAACCGCTAAGCCACGGGGCCGGGCCCAAGTAGACAGTATTTTTTAGAGCGGTTTTACGTTCACGGAAGCGTTGTTCTTTTCCATGACTGACCACCATTCCTCTACACGCATAAACCACGTGCTGTTGATCTGTTTGTCAGTCGATGGACCCTTGGGTTGCTCCCTCCTTTTGGCTCTTGTGAACAGTGGGGCATGAACTCGCGTGTGCAAGTGTCTGTTCACATCCTGCTAAGGGGGCCAGGCTCCCACCCCCGCCATGTCGGTCAGTTGCTGCCCCTGGGGGGTACACGTGAACGGGTGACTCCACCCGGATGAGGGCCAGTCCCTGGAGAAGGACACAGCAAGGCGTCCCTCAGCCAACGCCCACAGCGAGGAGGAAAGGGAGCGCTGGTGGTAGGGGACCTGGGGCTTCCGAGGGCGTCCCCACACCCTCCCCCACTTTGTTTTCCCCTCGAGACTGTACCACCTCCTGACGTGGGGGGTAACACATCGGCCCTTTTGCTGTCCGTCTCTCCCCTGGACAGAAAGCGTCGGGGGGCCGGGCCGGGTCTGCTCTCCTCACCGCTGGCTCCCAGCTCCTGACACGCAGGAGGGCTCAATAAGCGTGTGCTGGATGAATGAATGACACATGCTGGGGATGGCGCCCAGCGTTTTATGCACATGATCTCTCTGAATTCGAATTGTAGCTCTGCGATGGAGGTGCTGCAATTGGACCCATTTTACAGAGGGGGACACTGAGGCTTGGATGTTCAGTGAATTCTCCACGGTCACAGGGCTGCCGCGCCCCTGAGCATGCGCTCTCTCTACGTTACGCAGTGGACTTGTCAGATGTGCGTCTAACTCACACTCACTTGGCTGTGACTTGGAGAGAGACTGCTCTGCAGGCAGCCGCCAGGCCGCTTCACTCAGTGAGTGAGGGGCGGGGCCCCACGTCTGCAGTTCCCATCATTGGTGTCGGGCCTCAGGTGCCCCTCCTCACCGGGCCATGAGGCCACACTGAGGGAGACCCTCGTGGTCAAAGTTAGGACTTCTTAAACATTCTGCTGAGGAACAGCACACAGTATGGTGCCCGAGTCTTAAGTGTGTAGCTTGATGGATTGTGACATCGACACCAATGTCCTTGGCACCTGATGGTCACATGGAAGATTCCGATCACCCGGCAGGTTCCCTCATGCCCAGCAGAGCCCGCCTGCCCTCCAGGGGTGAGCGTCACTGGGGCCTCTGTCACCTCAGACTCCTCTCCTGTCCCCAAACCTTGTGTAAACGGGACACGTGTTCTCACAGCTGTGGCGGCGTCACCAGCTCCGTGGGCAGGCAGAGTCACCGTGTCGTCCAGTAAAGCAACGGTTTGTCCTTTTTCATTCTGTGTGGTTTTCCGTTGTGTGGCTAGATTGCAACTGATTTGTCATCCTCGTGCCGACGGTCACTCGGGTCGTCACTTTGGGCGATTTCAGGTGGAGCCGCTGTGGGGTTCTCCTCTGTGTCCTGAACGTTCGCACCCATTTTGGGGGAGTGTATCGGGAAGTGGGAGGGCTGGGTCACAGACGAGGCGCAGAGCTCCTGACGGTTTTCCAAAGTGGTTGAACCGATTTCCACCACCCCCTGCGCCGCCTGGGGCCCCGCTGCTCCACGGCCTCCTCGGCGCTTGGGTCGCCACCCCGAGGTGCATCGTTCCGGTACAACGTGGCCTCGAAACATTGTTCCCGTGTGTATCGTCAGAGTCCAATCGGGGAAACAGAGCCGGCTCCAGGTGCTTCAGCAGAGGGAAGTGAGTGCAGGGGACCGTCACACAGGCGGTGGACGAGCGGAGAAGCAGGGTCGTCAGCCACAGCAGGAAGCCACCGCCACCGCCAGACTAGAGGGACAAATGCAGAAGGTGGTGCCAAACTGGGGGCTGGGGTCGCCCAGGGGAACTCGAGCCCCGCAGGGCCGTCCGGCGGGAGCTGGAGGCGCAGCAGAGACGCAGCCGCGGCCGGAGGAGACCCCGGAGGAGAGAGCGAGAAACACTCGGCAGCTCCCTGCCTCCCGCCCCCCAGTTCCAGCCGGCGCCTCCCATTGGCTGCCCGGCTGCAGCTGATTGGCAGCCCAGCAAATAAGGGTACAGAGGAGGCTGGGGCCTGGAGCAAGCAGGCAAAGACCCCACACACGACGAGGAACCCTTCCCACAGGATGGCCCACCACCTCCTTGTGGGTCGTTTAAGAGACTTTGAAGGATCCCTTTGACTATGTTAATCTTTTTAACTCACCGGTTCAATTTAGATCCTAATCCACAGATGAAGATTCTCTGCTGGTATTCAAAGCCTGGCTCGTTATGGGTGCCCCCTCTCAGGCCAAACGTCGGCTGGTCGCGTGTCACAGTCCCTTCCCAAGATGCCTGGGAAAACTGCGAGCTGCCCTCCTCCCGCCGGGGGACTGCAGGGCACCAGCCAGGAGCAGGGGCCTAGAGCCGGTCGCCTGGGTTTACTCCACGCCTCCCCTTCCACAGCTCTGTGACCTTGGCTGGGTTTCTCAACCTCTCTGAGCTTCGGTTGTAAACGGGGATAACAACAGTACCCCCTCCTGGGCTGCCGTGAGGATCACGAGTTAGTCTGAGTAAAGCGCCTAGAAGGGGCCCTGGCACACAGTAAGCACTCAATGCGTGCTGGCTCGTTTTTCTTTCCTGAGCACCGGGTGTCGGAGGGGCGCCCTGGCACCCTTCACAACTGCGGTGGGGTGCGCCCGGGCCAGCGGCTTTGAGGATGAGCCTGTCTGGGATTCACTAAAGTAACCCTCACGAAATGGGCAAGTGCCTTAAAAACCTCCTGCAGAGAAGCGGCAGATGGAAGAAGATTCTAGTAACAGTGCAGGTGAGCGGCAGCAAACAGCTGAGTCACACGGCAGGATATGAGCGTAATTCACAAGTCAGGAAATATTCACATCACGGGGGCTGCTGCTCAAAATTTATTTTACCATCACGGGGCGCGACCAGAAGTGTCTGCAGCTCTCTGGTGTGACCGACCTTCAGAGGACGGGGGTCGCAGAGCCCAGCTCCCGAGGGACCAGGGGGGACGGGTTCCCATCTGGCGGGGAGCCCCTGGTGGGACGCAGGATAGTTTCAGCTGGCACACAGGTCAGTTTTTTCTTTTAATTTGAACAGTTACACATTTATTGTAACGCATAAACATTATGGTAACGAGAAAAATAAAGTAGACAGATGTCTTTGGACAATGTTGGTGGAAAAAACTCTCCCCAAAGACCTACACTCTCCCAGCGGCCCGCAGTCCTCCATAAATTGTTGTAGAGAGACGGCTTCAGCTGTGTGTGGCGAATATTTGGAGGAGTGCATCTAACTCGTGGGAATAAGAAAGTGGTGTTAGCAACACTGCCCGTTGTTGGTGGACACGCTCCCCGTAGGAGAAGGATGAAGACACCATTGGAGGGACCTCCACCAACTGGGGTTGGAGGCTGGAGGGGAGGGGACAGGCCGCCGCGTGTGCTGGCGGGGGAGGGGCCTCTACTGGGTCTGCAACCTTTTCCATCTGTCAAAAGACAGATCTGAAGCAAATTTGGCAAAATGTTAGTATCTCTTTCATCCAAGTGGTTGGGTATATACAATGTGACATTATTAACTTGACCCTTCGTGTGTTTGAAATAATCTGCAATTTACAAGATATGGAGGAAGCGGGTTTGGAACAGGGACGATGTAGTAACTACTGCCGGACTCTAGTTTGCTTCTGAAGTCTTTCTCCCCAGGGTGGGGACACTTGACATGTTAGAAGGGTTTGAATCACGTTGTCTCTACACATGAGTTCAAAATATACAAGCATGAGGGGTCCCTCTGTCACCCCAGGCGCCACTTCTGGGATCAGTGCTAAGGCCTCGGTAACACCCTCAAAAAGATCACTTCCTCTCAACCAAAGCAAGGCCGCCTGGAGGCTACCCCACCTCCCTTGGAAACCCGTGACCGCTTGGACACTTTACTGACATTATGAGTTGGGAAAACATCTGACAGAGAACCCCAGTAATGGGCGTTTAAACAAGATAGAACTTTACTTCTCATAGAAAAACAATGTCAGGAGGGAGTTGTGGCTTCCATCTCATGGTCGAAGAGGGCTGCTGCAGCTCCAGGCATCACACCTGAATTGCAGCCAGCAGAAAGGAGGAAGGCCAGACGATGACCATTCCTCCTCCCTCTCAGGATGCTCCACAGACATCACACATATCACTTCTGCTTACATCTTGGTGGCCAGCACTGAGTGGTTTGGCCACACCAGCTGCAAGGGAGTCTGGAAAGTGTCGTCTTGATTCCTGCCAGCTGTGTGCCCAGCTAAAAGTCAGGGTTTCTATTACTAAGGAAGAAGGGGCTGTTGGATGTTGGGGGACAACTAGAGCAACCTCTGCCACGGTGCTGGGGGTGGGGAGGCTGGCCTCCTGAGGAAGCGTCCCGGCTCCTTGCCTCCCGCCCCCTCTCCCCCCTGGGGCTCAGGTGAGGCTCTGGGGCTGTGGCCAGGAAGTCTCATGAGAGCGACTCCGCCTTGCCCCCACATGGTTCTTTGCCAGGATGGGGGCAGAATTTGGAAGGATTTTCTGGGTGAAGGAGGGGTGTCCTTGCAGAGACCGTGGGGTGGGGGTTAACGTCTCAGGCTTGGAGCCCGGCTGCCGGGTTCCAGCTGTGCACCCCGACAAACGCCAGACCCCTGGGGGCTGTGGCCTCGTTGTAAAGCTGGGCTAGAGGTTGTGCCAGCCCCGGAGGGCTGTCGAGGGCTAGAGCTGCACCCAGCACATGGTCAGTCCTCCACGGAGGCAAAGGGGGCGCAGAACTCCCGCCCAAGATTGGAGCCGCCGTCCCCCCGGGACCACTGCCAACCCACCGCTGTCGTAGGTTCAGCACTTGGGACGTTAGTGACACTCCTCTCCTTCCCCCTTCTCTTTCTCCATCTCTCTCTCACTTTTCTACTGCAATATATACACACGTACATAACGTATCATACAGGTGCAGGTTTGTGAATTTTCCCAGGTGTGTATACCCAGGTAACTACTACCCAGCTCAGGAAAGAGAACATTCCAGACACCAGAAGGCTCCTTTGTGTCCCTTCCTTGTTTAGTAGCACCTTGCCTCCCCGCTGAGATGACCACTATTCTCAGTCTCTCTCCGTAGATGGTTTTGTTCTAGAATTTCATATAAACGGGGTCATCCAAAACATGCTCTCTTGTGTTCAGCTTCTTCCGCTCAACATAACGTCTGTGAGATCATTCATGCTGTGGGTATCCTCGGCTCGTCCTTTTTCGTTGCTGTATAATACTCTGTAATACAAACGGGCCACCATTCACTGAATCATCCATCTGTTGGTGGATTTGGGAGTTGTTTCCTGGTTTTGGCATTTATGAATAAAGCTGCTACGAACATTCTCATATATGCCTTTTTGTGGACACGTCTGCAGAATGTTTCTTCTTAGTAAATTTATTTGAACAAAACTAATTGAGCCAGTTTAGGAAACAGTCAAGTCACTCAGGCTAGGGGTCGGGTGCATGTTGGTAAACTGGGAGAGATGTGCCCCGATGCCCGAGGTTCCCTGAACCCCGAGATGGGGCATGAGCAAGCGCTCCTGTCTGCTGTCTTCCCCTGTGCCAGGCTTTCCACGCACAGAGCTCCCGTTTTAACCTGCCCCTGCCAGCCTGAGACAAGATCCCGGTCCCTTCTGTGCCCCCGGCTGATCACGCTGCACCTTTGGGGACAGGACAGCGCGGGCAGCCCGGACAAGCCACAAGGCTCGGACCTCCGGAAGGTGGAGAGGGACGCTCAGCGAAGGTTGGCTCGTCACTACGCACGGGCTACGCTCTGAATCTGGGGTTTTGCTCAGGCGCCCGCACATGGGGAGCAAATCCGAGGATCTTCCAATAGAGACAACAACAAAATTTTTTTACCCCTGCGTAAAAATAATAGGTAGTGATTATACTTAAAAGAAGCAAGAAAATTAAAAAGGGAAAATGTGAAATATGTACCCAGAGTCCCACCACCGGTGACGATCCCTGTTAGCGTCTGGGCGTGTTTCCCTCTGTACGTACGTACGTCTGTGCATAGTCGCTGGTTTCTGTTTAGCCTGGTATCATCACGTGGTGTCTACACTCTTCATCTGATCGCGTCATGCAGCACCGTAACACCTTCACTGTTTCATCACAAACCTGGTGACGAGTGACAGCGTAACGTTTCCCCTGGTGCCCTGGTCTTGGTCTGGTGGAGCAACTGTTTGAGACAGTCCTCAATTTGTCCTGTTTTCCCGCCCCTCCTTACCCCGTCAGACCCTCATTTGAGCACATAGAGGTTTCTATGCGTCTTGTCTCAGGGAAGGGATGGGGCAGACACAGCCTGCAGGTGGTTTCCTGGCTTTTGTTTTTCAAAAGCCTCGAGCTCTGGGAGCCCTTCGCGCAGAGGTCTCCAAGGTGGGGGTGGGGGTGCACAGGAGGATGCACGGGGAGCAGAGAGATTACGCTGAATGGAGATCTCCAGCACCAGCCCCCTGTTTTCTGTTTGCATAACCCATGCCCCCTCTTCTCTCTCACCTCCCCTACTAGGAGCTGGAAGGTAAGAATTCGCCTTTCCTGTCTTCGTTGTAGGGAGGGTGGCCGCGATACACTTCTGGCCCACGAGATGTAAGCAGAAGCCTACTGGGGATTTCTGGAGAGCCTCGGCCTCTGATCCCAGCCTCCCGCTTCCGTCCTCCCTCTCCCAGCCTGCGTTCCCACGTGGTGAGAACAGTCTGTGGTGGAGGAGTCGTTAGACAGGGCCTGAGCTCTCCAGTTCTCCACAGTCCCCACCACGCCCTATCGCCTCCCTGTCCCTGGGCTAAACATCCACGGTCACTCACCATTTCCCGTTGGACTGTCCACTCCAGGAGGGCAGGGATCCTCCTTCCCCCTGGGCCTGGAACAGTGCTCGACACAGAGTGAGTGCTCAGTAACCTGTGCTAACGACTCATCAGGCAGGAGCTGCTGTTTTCCCTGCATGCAGCTCAGTTAACAGGTTCATGTTACCTGCAGGGTCCGGGGAGGCATTTGGTTTTGCAGCCCCATATTAAAGTGCAGCTTGTCAGTTTGTCAAAGTGGAAAGAATAATAGTGGTTCCTGGCCTCTGAACAGGGCTTTATCGTCTCCAGACCCCCAACAGGCAGCACCATTTAGCGACCTAGAGCAGAGGCTGACCAACTTTCTTTGGTAAAGGGCCAGATAGTAGATATTTTTGGATTTGTGGGCCATCCTGTCTCTGTTGCAACTGCTCAACTTCACCGTTGTAGCGCAGAAGCAGACAGACAATATGTAAACGAATGGGCCTGGCTGTGTGCCAATAAAACTTGATTGACAGAAACAGGCAGTGGGACGGATGTGGCCGGGGGCTGTAGTTTGCTGACCCCTGGTGCAGAGTGCGGACTCTAGATCAGACAGCCTGGGTTTAAGTCGATTCACTAGGTAGGACTTGGGGAATTGACTGCATCTTCCTGCACGTCCGTTTCCTCATCTGTACAATGAGGAGGGCACGTCATTCAGGGCCCAGGAGGAGACAGTTTCCCTCTGATGGTCCCAGTGAAGTGTTTGGTGAAGGGTCTCTTCACGGCGGGGCAGGGGGAAGGGTGGAGGGGTGGGCTGTAGCAGGACTGGTTTCCTCTCCTGGGTCTGAGGGGGCTGAGGGAGGAAATAGCGTCGTAATAGGGCAGTGAGCACTGGGGCCACCGAGGCAGAGCCTGCGGGCCAGAAGTGGGGGCCTGGAAGATGGAGCCCCCACCAGAACTGGACGAGCAGAGAGCTTGAGGCACAGACACCCCAACCGTCTCCCCCCGCCCTCCAGTCTCCTGCAGCCGCCTCCACTGGCCGAGCCCGGCTGGGAGCCAGAGGGAGCCCGGGAGACGCAGGGTCAGCCCCCGGTGCACGGAGCCCAGGGGAGTGGGGGTCGGGGAGCAAACCGAGGACACCGGCACAGACGCTGCTACAGACGTGACAGTTACAAGTTACAAACACGCGTGTCTGATATCTGCACGCCCATGTTCACAGCAGCGTTATTCACAATAGTCTAAAGGGGAAGCCACCCCAGCCAGGGTCCATCAGCTGTGAATGGGCGGGCAAAATGTGGTCCCTCCGTGCCGTGGAGTGTGGGTCAGCCTTACAAAGGAATGGAATCCTGACACGCTACAGCGTGGGTGAAGCCAAGAACATTACGCTGAGTGAACGAAGCCAGACACAGAGGGACAAATGCTGTGTGATTGCACTCATATGAGGTCCCGAGAGGAGTCGTATTCACAGAGACAGAAAGTGGGATGGAGGGTGAGGGGCTGGGGGAAGCGGGGGTAGTGTTTAACGGGGACAGAGTTTCTGTTTTACAGACGAGAAGAGCTCTGGAGACGGATGGTGGTGACGGGTGCACAACAACGTGAATGGACTTACTGCCCCTGAACTGAACACTCGAAAACGATAAAATGGTAAAACGGCAACCCACATGAGTGCCGGGGAGCCTCGTCTCATGTCGCCCTGTGAGGTGGGGACAGAGGAGCAGCCCCACCTCACAGAGGAAGAAACAGAGGCTCGGGCAGGCTGGGGGAGCGCCAGCACTCTGAGGTCCCCCGCTGTAGCCGTTGGAACAGCGTCCAGGGATGCTCTGCTCTGGCGCCGGCCGGGCGTGCCTGCCCGCGCTGGGCCGCCTTCCTTCCACGCGCGGTCGGGTGGGGATCGCTCCCTCGAGCTCTGACCCGCTGGGTCTCATGTGACCCGGTCGCCAACGTCCCATCCATCAGGCCGCTCTCCTCCCCACCAGGCTGGTACCGTGGTCTCTCCGCCGAGACTGGGTTCCCGCGGCCCGTTCATCACGCCTGCACAGGCGCGTTCCGTGGACGCGGGTCAAACCCTGTCTCTCAGCACTGTGGCCTCTGCACACCTCGCCGCACCCCCCAGGGGGCCCCGTAGCCGTGCCAGGCCTCGTGCGCACACGGGCGTGTGCTCACGTGCACCCGAGCCTTGATCTCTGGCAGGAAGCCTTTGAGGTGGGGCCCGACGGGCTGGGTTTAAATCCTGGCTCCACCACTTGCTGCTGTGCCCCTTCGCACCAGTGGCGTAGCCTCTCTGTGCCTCCGTTTCCCCTCTGTAAAATGGGGACGATGACAGATCACACCTCGTGGAGTCTTAGTTTCCCGGGCGGCCGTAACAAAGCACCACCGACTGAGTGGCTTAAAACAACCGAAATCTGTTCTCCCACAGACCTGGAGGCTAGAGGTCTGGAATCAAGGTGTCGGCAGGGTTGGTCCTTTCTGGGGTCGCTAAGGGAGGGTCTGCTCCATGCCCTCTCTAGCTTCTGGTGGTTCCTGCCGTCCTTGGTGTTCCTGGGCTTGTAGAGCGTCGCTCCCGCCTCTGCCTCTGTCATCGCGTGACCTCCTCCCCTCTGTGTGTCTTCGTCCACATTTCTGTCTTCCCGTAAGGACACCGGGCACTGGCTAAGGGCCACCCGATCAGTCTGACCCCGTCTGAACTTGACCACATCTGCCAACACCCTATCAAATCAGGTCACAGTCACGGGTTCCAGGTAGACATGAATTTGGGGGGATTCACCCAGGCCATGGGGTTACCGTGAGCTCTTCTGTGCACCACGCTCAGAACAGCTCCGGGCACCTGTGCACGGCGTGCCCCACGTGGCACTTGCCACCATCGTGATCCCCCGGGAGAAATATAAACTGCACTCTGGTTAAAGCCGCTGTTTCGGGGGCCCTGTTACCTGCAGCCCAATGGAACCCGGGCTGGGATGCGAACTCGCCTGAGCCTGAGGCTGCGGGATCTGCCCCTTCCCCAGGACCCTCCTGGGGTCTCCAGCCCCTCTCCCCGCCCCCTCAGCACTCAGCTGCATAACCCAGCCCGGGAGGGTGCGGCCACGAAACGGAGGAAGCTGCTCCCCTCTGGCTTCCCCACAAGGAGGGCTTAATGAGGCCATTACGCAGAACTGTTTCTCTTTACCTCCCTCCCTATCTTCCCCAGCGCTGTCAGAGCCTCGGAGCCTGGCGGGCCCTTGAAGAGGAGAGGAGCCCGGCCCTCCCCCTTGGCTTCAGGAAGAGCGGGGCTCAGAGAGGGGCAGCAGCCAGGACAAGATCACGCAGCGAGGTGGTGGGATCGCCAGAGACAGGAAACCCCAGAGCCCCGGGGCCCTGGCAGTTGAGGGGAGTAGAATGGGCCGGGTGGGGACTGTGGCGTGTTGGGATACTCCGGGTCTGGCCAGAGGGAGTGGTCGCTATGAAGTACCCCCGGATTGCAGCCATGTGGGGGACACGGACCCTGTGTGACCAGGCCAGCTGAGTTTTCAAGAGAAGCTAAAATCCACACTTGTAAGAGCAACCATCTAGTAATTCAGAGTTCTGGAAAAGCCAGTGAGGGTGAAACCACGTGCCCCTTGCTGGGAACACTGTCTGGACTCGGATATCGCGGTGCCCGTGGCGGGCGCAGCCCCGAGGGGGGTGGGGAGGAGCGCAGGGCCCTGCCCGGCGGGCGCCTCGCTTCTCTTGGTCTCCGAGTAGCGAGGCGGGATCTTCCTGGCCTGCCCACGTTAGTGCTCCCTCCAAAAGCCCGTACAGCCAAGGGGTCTGCAGCAGCACTGCCGTGCACGGTGTGTATGTCGTGCACTGCGCAAGGCGCCCACTGAACAGGTAATCGGAGGTGAGCGCAGGCCGTGCTTGGCTCGCTTGCTCATCCTGGAAGAAGCGTCCGATTGTCGTAATCCACCCAGAGGGGCTCCTTTTTCTGATTCCCACAGCGATGCCAGGCCAGTTTGGTCCTCCGAGAAGATGCCATGGGGAGATTAGGCGTGCAGGAGGCTGATTCGGGGAAACAGCTCTGAGGGGAGAAGGGGACGGGGAGGAGGAGGCGGGAGAGGCCGGTCTGGCCCCTGTGCAGGAGCGAGGGACAGAGGGGGCATCAGGAAGGAGGGGCTCCGGCCTCCGCACGGGGCTAAGGGAGTTTTTCTCCAGGCCGACGGGGAGCCCTGCTGCCGAGGCCCCCATTGGAGGCGTCCCCTGTCGTGGGCCTGCCTTCCTTTCCCCTCCGTGCTCCGTCACGGGCGGGAGCACCGTGGACGCGGGGCGGCTCAGAGCGCAGCAGCGGGGCCCTCGGTCAGTCAGTCATGAGCCCCGAGTAGGAGGCCCAGGGGCCCACGCCAGGGCCGCCGCGCTGCCGTGTCCCCTGTGGTGCCCGGTCTGTGGAGATGCCGTGAGAACAGCCCGCCGGCCGGGGTTCTCTGACGGCTGGTGGTCCAGGGGACCCTCCAGGGGGTTTTCACTCTGCAGACGATAGACCTGAAGCTGATGCAACGTGGCAACACCCGTCCTCTGTTGTCTTTGCAGCTCCTCGACCCAGGGCACGCGCCCCGAGCCCAAGGGGACGGCGCGGGCTCATACGACCGTGTATTTGTTTATTGCTGCCGTGACAAATCGCCAAACTGAGTGGTTTAGGATGACACGTGCTCTGGAGGCTAGGAGTCCAGAATGAGTCTCGTGGGTCCAAATCCAGGTGTCGGCAGGCCCGGTTCCTTCTCGTAGCTCCAGGGAGAGTTCCTTCTCTGCCTCCTTTAGCTCCTGGAGGAGCCTGCGTTCCTTGGCCACTGCCCACGCCTCCGTCTTCAAGACCATCAACGTAGCATCTCCTCTCCTCTAGACCTCCTGCCTCTCCCTTATAAAGACCCTCCTGATGACACCTGGCCCACCAGATAATCCAGGACAATCTCCCGCCTCAAGATCCTTAGCTGAGTCACATCTGCAGAGTCCCTCTTGCCGGGTGATATTCGCAGGTGGCAGGGACGAGAACATGGACGACTTTGGGAGCCATTATTCAGCCTTTATATCAAATAAGCAAGTTGGGGAGGTGGAGAAAGTTCCAGGTTGGAAGGAAAGTCCTAGACCAGCTGTGTGACTCCAGCCGTCTCTCTTTCTCCGTGGACTTGGTACAAACAGGCCCGGTCTCCCCGCTGGTCGAAGCTCCTGCTTCTGTGTGTGCAACACCCATTCTCTTTTTACTGGTAACTGCTCCCCTGTTTTGCGGGGGCACAGCCCCTCTCCTGCTCCACATCCATGTGCTGCACGTGGGTCTGAACATCCTCTCCTCTCCAGCTCAAGGACGAGCGAGGCGAAAGCCTGGCCCATCAGAGTGGTTCATGACCTTGGCCGGAGCAATGATTTACCTAGGAGTTGGGGTGGGCTCTCCTTCTGCGAGGTGGCTAAGCCAGTAGAATGAAAACCTGGAGCTGCTGGTGCTCATCCTACCTCCAGATGGGAAGACCCTGCTTGAGAGTAAAGTCTATACAGAAGAAAACAGATGAAGAAACAGAGAAAGGCCAATTCCTAGTAACCTTGAGCACCTGGATCCAGCAGTACCTGAAGCTTGACAGGCCCTGAAATTTTCAGATACTGAGATACTAAAGCTCCCTTTTGGCTTCAGCTAGCTTGAATTGAGTTTGTAATTCTTGCTACTCAGAATCCTGACTGGTACTCCCTTCTCCAATTTGGAACACCCTGCCCAATATCTCAGAATTACCATGCCATTTCGTGTGTGGGCACCGAGCTCGTGGGGGCCTCCCTTGCTTTTCCTCTGCCTTCTCTTCCTGCCAGCTATGCTATCGGGTGATACATTGTAATGTATATTTAACAGTGGCTCAAAATCGAATTAATTTAGATTGGTTAATAAACTGTAACATCCGTTTCCAAATCAAGCTACATTTTCCTCTTGAGCAACTGAATTCATGCCTGTTGGTTTAATTTGTTGCTATTGTAATCCTTTAACGCTGATGAAATTATGGAGAGGTTTCTAGTGAAATTATCCAGATTTGATTAGGGTTGAACATATTAATATTTTTCCTTCCCAGGAGTCTTTGGAGAGAGATTGCCTGAGAGCGTGCGGGTTCCACGTGCTGGGGAGTGTGATCTGAGAGCAGACTAGTTCTGTACCTTTTCAGATAATCCTTCTTTGGGTGTACGTTTATTGAGCACTGACTGTATGCACAGCCCCGGACGTTAACGTTCTCGATGGAGAGTCTGCAGGAAGAAGAGGTTGTGGGCTTCTATGTGACAGTTGTTGTGAGGAATTTGGGGACACTGAGGGTCACCTCCAACTTTGCCTCCCACATGGCTGCACCTCCAGTTGCGATGGCTTGTTGGCAGTAAACTCAGTGCCCGTTCCAAGCAGGCGCTCACGTGCAAATCAGTTTGACCTTGAGCTCGACCCTGAAGAATTTCCCGCCAACACATCGCTGCTCTCCACGACCTCTGTCAGCTGGAACAGGAGGAGACGGAGGAGGGAAAGGGCGAAGGTCACAGCCGCCCCAACCCGGCAGAGAGAGACAAGCCAGGCCTTGAGTCTCCATCTGCAGCCTCCACCTGCTCCCCCTGCCCTGCCCCTCCCTGCTGAGGCTGCACGCCCTGGCTGCTCACTCCATTTGTTCTGGAATGTGCCAGGCCTCGCCCCAAGCATCACATAATCGCGGAGGAATCTGAGTGCTGAGGTTTCCAGGTTCCCTCCTTCAGGGAAGAGGGCGTGGGACACGGCCCGGACCTCAGACCTGGGGTGGATGTCAGGCACAGAGAGGCCCCATGGGGGGTCCCCCGATTTGGATTTCCAGCCAGTCCATGGGGCAGGGGTCTCCGGGAGACCCGGACTAGCCCTCACTCACGGGCATTCTGCTTGGTGACTCCAGAGCTTGGCACGGAGTTCTCTAGAAGGGCTGCCCTTTCTTCCACGCGGGGGAGTGACATAACCACCGCCCTTTGCGTTGGCGAAGATTCTGTGCCCGCTGGACACTCCTCAGACCCCCAGGGGGCAGAGCAAGGTCCCACTGCCGAGCTTTGCCGATGCTGTTCCCCTGCCCGGCCCGGCCTTTCCCTGCCTCCTGCCCGGTCCCTGCACCCCACGTGCTCACCCTCCCATCTCAGCGGCAGCCTCTCCTCTGCAGGGAAGCCCCCTCCTTCCCCGTGGAAGGTGCTTGCCCTGACCTCAGTGCTCCCCCTTTGTAGAATCCATCAGAAATCGTGACTCGAGAACTGTGACGTCATTTCCCCCACTGCAAAGTCTGAGAGCAGGAACCCCAAGTTTCTCACCAGAGGTTGCCCACTGGCGGTCCAAAAACGGACTTAGCTGCCCTCACAGAGTGATTTGTCATTTTTAACAAATTAATTGGCATCATTTTAAAGTTAAGAGATTTTACATTAAAAATCTGGATTTGTGGCCTCTTAAAAAATCAGATTTGGCAACCTTGGGCCCTACATTCCCACGTGATGACAATTGGCTGGAATTTGCCTTTAAATGGAGAGAGTTCACTCTGATTCACTTTACCCCACTCCCCACCACCCCCTACTGCCCCACACCTGAGCCGCTTCAGCTGTTTACATTGCCTGTCTGATCACTGTAGGTTTTGAGTTTCAACCCCTGTCTCATCCTTTGTGTCCCTGGCCCCTGACTGTGCCTGGTGTAATCCTTGCAACCACCTGGCGGGGCACATCTTCCTGTTTTTCAGATGAGGAAACTGAGGTTCAGAGTGGCTTAGCACCCTTCCTGAGATCACACAGCAAATGAGTGGCACAACCAGGATTTGAGCCACTGATGATCTGGTTCCTAAATCTGGGCTCCCTCCACCTCTGCAGACACAGCGTCGCGGGGCCCTTCCTCTTGGAGTTTGGCTCTTTATCATTCCTTTAAAGAAAAGAAAAGGGAAAGGATTGACCAACCCTGTGTAGCTTCTAAAACGAAATCAGATGGTCCAGGGATAAAGCTTGCTGTCATCAGGTGGGTATGGTCAGGGTGGTGGGGTCAGGATGGTCTCAGCTGGGCTGAGGGTCCATCGCGGGGGCCCCAATATTGCCAGGACCTAGAAGCCTTAGAGGCTGCCACCTCTAGACCCTCCCTCTACCTCCTCCATGGCTGCACCAACCAGAGTCTAAAAGAGAGGAGGTCTCCCACCTTTTAGAACCTCAGCTCCCAGCGGGCAGGGATGTTGCCCTGTCTTGTTCCCTGCTGTCTCCTCTCTGCCTGGAACAGAGCCTGGCTCAAGGTAGGTGCCCAGCAAATGTTTGTTGAATGACTGAATGACAGCGTGGTGGCAGCATCCTCCCACACATTTGCTAAAGGGAATTCCACCAGGAGAGCTCCTGTTACTATCCTTCCTCTGGGATGAGGCATCGGAGATGCTGAGAGGCGAAGAAAAGGGCCAGGTTTGCCCAGCTGCTCAGGGCGGGGCCAGAGGCAGAACCCGGGCCTCTCCTGCCCCAGCCAGGGAATGAAACCCTCTCTCTCTTCTCCGCCTCCGTTCCAGGGCGCAACCTGAGCCTTTTCACACGGCGGGTTTCAGAGCCTGCGGTTGACATCCAGGGAACACGTAGATGGTGGGGAGTAAACGCTCTTGGAACGACGTCAGCAGAGCCCTCCAGGGCCTCTCCGGGGGGCTCGCTTCTTGGAAAGGGGCCTCACCTCTTCTCTCAGAGAGAGCTTCGTTCTGGAATGAAGGCCGCAGGGAGGAGCTGCTCCTGGAAGGGTATTTCGACATTCATCAAACGTAATTATTTCCTCAAGTGAAATATTTAAACAGAGCTTCACGGAATCCAACAGAAGAAAATGACTTTGAGGGGAAATCACACACACACACACACACACACACACACACGCACACAGACCCACAAACCAAATTCTTTCCTCAAAACATAAGCTGGAAGGATTTTCTCTGCTCTCAGAGGGAAAACTCGAGAGGTTTAATTTGAAACTTGGGCGGGCTCCTGGCTTTTCAATGGGGCGATTGTTCCATTCTCCAGGAATGAGATAATAAGAAAACGTTTCCAGCCAGTGTTTGGTTTGGCTTCAGAAATTCAAACCGGCCTCCTCCTGAGGGCTCTGGGCCTGTGCGTAGTGCGGGCTGGTAGCTCCCCCGGTCAGAGACCAGATTTGCAGTAACGTCTACTCAGCCAGAGGCTTTCCAGGGGAATGCGGGCAAGGTGACCGCACCGTGCACGGGTGCAGGGCAGGGCCCGGCCCGGGACGCGATGGCTGACCCGGCTGCTCGTCCCCCCGGCCGCCGGCGCCCAGAACCTTCTCGAGATGTGAAATCCGGGCTGAGAAAGACGTAAGGAGGCTCTGCCATTATCAGGAGGCCCCTTGATCTGTCGGGTTCAGAACTCTCCACCCCGTCTCTGTCACCCTGCTGGACAGGAAATCCAAATCCATCTGCTCAAAAATGCAGCCTGTGTCAGCCCGGCCTCCCCCACCCCTTCCACGTGGATTTTACTGGGTGGAGACAAGCAAAAGGACAGTGTGCACGTCGATGGTCGTTGCTCCCTTGCTTTGCTGCTTTCACTGTGCTCTGGGCTCTCTCGGGAAAATGCTCGTTTCTTCCCAGAACGGGCTTCCCAGAGCCCGGGTCCAGGGAGGGAGACACGGGTGGGAGGTGTTGGTGGCTGGTGATCTGGGAGGAACGGGCATTTCGGGGGGAGCCTCCGGTTCACGGGTGGCTGGGCGGGAAGGGGGCTTCGAGGTGGATCTGACACTCCCCGGGGTCTCTGCAGGTCGTCTCTAAGCCGGGGCGTCACCATCCGCCCTCCCCCCCCAGACCTTGGTTATGAGGAGCCCGGCGTCCTGCCCCGCGGGCCCCACCATGCTGTAGAGACCAGCAGAGGGGGTCCAGGGGGGGCAGGTGAGGCCTGTTCTCGGAGTCGACACCTCAAAAAGCCACTCACCTTTCCTGTGGGGTCTGGAGGCCTGCAGGCCTGCAGAGGGTGTTCTCTGACCATGAATCCCCCCTGGCCCCTCACTTCCCTTAGGTCTGCCCCAGCCTCGCCCCCAGCCCTCACCCACCAAACCATCCTCTCCAGAACCTTCCCCTCCCAGGGGCCTGGGCAGCCGGAGGGGAGTCGGGCTCTCACAAGGCCCCTCAGCCCAGCTTGGGTCCCCCGATTCCTGCCTCACCCGGCGGTGACCTGATGGACGATGACAGTGACAGACCTGCCACGGGGGATCCTCCCTGTGTGGCTTCCTTGGCGGCCGTCACCCCGTCAGCCACACCCAGGTGGTCGACACGACGGAAGGGTCCTCCTCGCAGTCCTGGAGGCCGGAAGTCCGCGAGGGCCTCCCCCTGAAGGGCCCGGGAGGGACCTTTCCTTCTGTCCTGGCTTCTGGCCCTCGCATCCCTCGGCTCGTAGCTGCGTCCCTGGCTGTCCTCTCTCCGTGTCCCCAAGTATTGACATGGCCTCTTGTAAGTTCACCGGTGGTGGCATTCAGGGCCCACCATCACCCACACGGCCTCATCTCCACTTGGTTCCATCTGCAAAGACCCTCTTTCCAAACAAGGTCACACTCACAGTTTCTGGGGGGATGTGAGTTTGGGGGGACACTTCACCCCAGTACGCCCCCCAGGCTGCACTGGGCTGATCACTCTCTGTGTTTTCACACGTGATGATCACAGCGGCCCACGGGGGCCGGTGTCGTGAAAATTCCCATTGCACGATGAGGAAACCGAGGCTCAGAGCGGAAAGGCGAGCGCCCAGGACCCCGAGCTCGACAAACGATGGAGCCGCGATCAGAGCTCAGGTCTGCCGGACTCTGGAGCTTTCCGGCTCCATCTGAACCCTCCCAGTGCCCGGCCCCCTTGATACATATGGATGAGGTCGCTTTTCGGGGTGATGAGAATGTCCTGGAACCAGACAGAGGGGGTGGTGGCATGACGCCGTGAATATGCGAAATGCCGCGGAATTGATTGCTTTATCGTGGTTAATTTCATGTTACGTGAATTGTACCTAAAATAATTGTTTCTGTCTTGATATCTTGTTTTAATCTAAAATCTCACCGCTAGGGTTAATCTTCTGTCCCAAGGTGTTGTAAACGCCACTGCTGGGGTCGCTCCCTTTGTTGGTGGCCCCAGTTGAAGTGCAGGACGTTTGCTGGGGGGCAGGGAGAGGGTGCTACGTGTCCCCTGGATGCCCAATCATGGGCCGGGTACCCCACTGGCCAGCTGTCATTTGCTTTGTGGAACAGAGCGAATGGGGTGCCAGACAGGTAAGTTTGGCTTAATTCTTCTTGGGGGGAAAGGGGTACAGGAAAAGTGAAGGCAGCCAGGGAGGCAGAATGTGGGAGTTCATCTGCTTTTCCTGCTCATTTTGGCTGGTGGCCAGTCCGGGACTTCCCTGTCCCCACTCCATCAACCGTCCCCAAGCCTCACCGCTCTGCTGCCGGGAGAGCTGGGTCGCCGAACCATCAGCCCCGAGCACGGCTCCCTGTGTATTTGCCGAAAGGCCTGATACAGCAATAGCTCAACTTTATTGATCGAGTCAAAAGCAGTAATTCAAGAAAGCTATTTAAATTCACGGGAGGAAGCCAGAGCAATTATCTGCGTCTGCGTGGGCCTCTCCATCATTTCCGTTATCGGCTGCTGCGCGTGGAGGCGACATCTTGTGTGAGGCCGATGTGGCAGCGCCGGGCAGGAGGGCTGGGGTTTTGTGTGCAGCCCAGAGAAAATCATAATCAACAGTTCGCCGGATATAAATCTATGTGCATAAAGGTTTACGGGGTGTCACCATGGGGCGTGCGGGCACCCAGTGGTTCCAATTCATTTTGTCCCTAATCCCAGCCAGATCCCCTCGGCGGATCCCCACAGCCCCTGTTTCAGCACGTAATAACATCGTGATTTGTGAGGGAGCAGGTGATTTTTTTTGCAGTTTTTCCCTCGTAGTTAAACTTTAATGAAAGCTTAAATCACACCAGAATTCTCGTGGGTGACAGGCAGATGAGATCAGCGGAAGGCACGGTCGTCTGTCTGGGTGGGCTGGGGGTGCAGGGGGACGCCTTGCCCTCAGCAGACAGCATCCCCTCTGGGCAGGAGTCAGGATTAATTCAGCTCGAAGTCCCTGGCATCTGGCACGGTGCCCAGTACACAGCAGGCGCCAATGAATAATTGAGCGGAGGCAGGAGCTGGGTGAGCTGCTTACTTTACATCGCGGTTTGCCAGACTCCGTCACTCTGTGTGTCGTGATGTCACAATATTTTCTGTCTGTGCTGGACATCTTCCATTCACCTCTCTGGGTCTGCTCTCCGCCGTGTCCCACTCTGCTCCATACAGGATGACCACCCGCCCTCTGGCGCCCAGCTGGATTCAGCCAATGGGAGGCACCGGCCGGAGGCTGGAGGCTGGGGGAAGAGGCCGCGGTGTTTATTCCCAGCTTTCTCTGCCTTGCCTCAGTTGGCTGCATCCCTCCGACAATGGATGAGGCTCCTGTCGGGTGGTCCCATCCTAGAGCCCCTCTTCAGGTTGCTCTCACCCTCGCCCCCTCGGGTGTGGTGACAGCTCCCCATGTTGCTCCTGGGAGAGGGGCTTCACCACCCCCCATCCGTACTTTTGCAAATAGTCGCTTTATTAGCTTTTCCTGATTTCCCATCTGAGTGAGCCCCCCTCTGTTTTCCATTGGATCCTAACTGATAATATATCGAAACCGTTATGTTCTCATTATTGTCCTTTTAAAATCAATTCACGTGATTTTACTGGGGTACTGACTTTAGCCTTTCTGCAAGTCAGCAGTCCTCAAGGGGCCGCCGCCGACCAGAGGCCTCAGAATCACCCGGGAGCTCGTTAGAAACGCGAGTTCTTGGGCCTGACCCCGGAGCCCCTGAATCACTCTCTGGGCGTGGCCTGGCCCCCTGCGTTTTCACAAGCCCTCAGGCGATTGTTGATGCCTCCTTGAGCAGAAGAACTGCTGCTCTAAGTGGTAACGCCTGCAGACCATCGGCTTGCTGTGTGTGATCCGCACTCCCGCTTGCCTTCCCAGTATCCACTCTCCCCTCCTTGCTTCCTAAGAAAACCCTCGTTTTCTTGAGGACAGCAGCATGTCCAGTTCACACTCCACCCTTCCAGTGTCCTTTGTAAGTAGGGGTTGCCCCACGACACAGTTCTGGCCAATGAGATGTCAGTGGGTGGGACTTTCGTGAAAGCTCTTAAACAGTGAGAGGTGGGGGCGGGGAGCAGAAGCTAGTGCAGATCTTTTGCCTTTGCTCTTTCCCCTCTTCCTGCCTGGAATTTAGATGCAGTGCTGGAGGTAGAGCAGCCACTTTGTGACCATAGGTGACCATTAGAATAAAAGGCTTAGAAAAGGGCCTGAGTTTTGATGGCATGGTAGAGCTGTCTCACAACAAAGAGAAAGAAACCCCTTATCTAGGTGAGCCGCTGTTATTTGGGTTTTCTGATCTATGTAGCCAAATGCAATTCCTAGTGAAAATAAGCACATAACTATGACAATGTGTGTGCCACTCCAAATTATCTTGTGGGTCATGAAACCCTGCTTGAATGAAAACCTCATCATTAAGGGCAAGATGCCACTTGAGACCGGCCAAAAGAGACTTGCCTGACTGACAGCCAGGCACAGAGCAGATGCTGGCTGTTAAGTATTTGTTTGTACCTATATCCTGGCAAAAGAGGATTTGAAAAAACGTTTGGAGTCAAGTTAATCTGAAATTAAATTGGGAGAAGAATTAAGGAGACCTGGCAGATCTCAAATGACATTTTTTTCCATCATCATTATCATTGTCATCATCGTCAATCTCAAAATTTCTAGAATACCCACTGTTTACAGGGCTACACGGTAGGTACTAGGGACTCCAAAGGCACCAGTGGCCTGATCTAAACTTCCAAGTTGCTCACTGTGCAGGCATGAGGAGAGAAGGAGAGGTCATCGGAGCTGGGCAATCAGGGAAGACTGCTCGGAGGAGGTGGCATTTGGACTGGCAGCCAGAGGAAGAGGAGATGTTCACTGACTAAATACTTATTCCAGGCACCATGTAGAGGCTACTGTCAGTCTCATAACTTCTCTGTGATAAACAGATTACCACGAAGAAACTGAGGCTCAGAGAGGCAAAGTGACTTACCCAATGGCACACAGCCTGTTAGGGGTAGATCTAGGGCTCATCTCTGAGCTGTGAGAACCCCAGTCTGAGCCTATCCATATCATGAACGAGGCTTCCCCAGGACCCTGAGAGATGCCAGGGAGGGCACCTTCTCTGAGACTTTTGCTGGAACTACCTGGGAAAAAGAACCTGCCTGAGAAAGAAACCAGCCAGAGGAAAGTAGACCAGGAAGGAGTGACTAATGACATCATTTGCACCCCTGAATCCAGCCGTGCCTGAAATCCACCCTGGACTTTTCAGTTACACGAAACAAGAAATGCGAGTTGGAGTTTTCTGTCTCTGGCTCCCCAGTTGTCCTAACACAGCCTCACTTCTAAGATTCTCCTTCCGCCTCCCCAGCCCGGATCACCTCTGGGTGCAGCAGACGCTGCTGAGGTTTGGGGAGCAAGGGAGGGGTTTTACAGCACCACGCGGCTCAGACTCCTTTTTTCTCAAGACTCCCCCACTTCGCTGTGTTCTAGTCCCTCTTCTCAGGCTCCCCGGGAAGCTCTGCTTCCTCAGCTTTCCTGTGCAGCCCCCAGCAAGCTCGGGCTCCCGGCTCGTTTCCAGACCCTCGTCCTTGCGTCCTGCTAAGCAAGTGGCTGTCCCCTCTTTGCCCACACCCTGGCCTCACAGAAGAACCAGCACTGGCCTTTGCCACGTCCGCTTTTCCCTCCCCCTTTGTGAAGAGGCTAAGGGCACCGGAGGGTCTAAGTTCAAGTCCCAGCCCCTCAGTTTGGCTGCTGTGTGACCTCGGGCAGGTTATTTACCCTCTCTGTGCCTCTGCCACCTGGTCTGTAAAATGGGAATATGGATAATGCTTTTTTCTCAGGGGTGCTGTGAGGATTAATTGAGTGAATTTATGGAAACACTCAGAAACACGCCTGGCATATAGTGATTGCTCTAAAGCCTTTGTTATCTTGTTAAGAGGGGGACGATACAGAAATGCACGTCCTCACTGAGACGAATTACACCACCTCCCCTAGAGGGCAGAGCACCCACCTTTCCTCCAGGCCCAGGGCACCTGGAGGGCTTTGAAGAACTGTCTCCTGCCCGGATAGAAGGGAGACCCTGGGAGGAAACGGGTGGTGCCGGGTTGAGGGGACCCTTCAGTGTGGAGGGGGGGCCTTTGGCTTTGATTCCTGGGCGGGGACGAGGAGCTGTTACTGGTCTTTGAGGAGGGAGGGGCGTGTTTCAAGAACTTGCTATCTGGGTGGTATGCAGTGGCGCCACATGCTTGCTGTAACTTAGGACTCCTCCCGGCCCACTGCAGCGCCGGGTAATAAAGGAGCAGCCACCCACCCGCGTGAGCTGAGCCACCTGACGGCTGCCGTGGGGACAATGGCGGGACCCGTCAGGCTAACAGCCCTCCCGGCCGCCCGGTGGTGACCGCTCTGCGCTGGGCGGGAAAGTGCTGGCCAGTCAGTGGGTCCGCGCTCTCGCTCCCCGGGGGACAGCTGCGGGAGGGGCCACTGCGAGGCGGCCTTGAGCGTTAGAGCCGCCGTGGGCTCCTGAGAGGGAGGTTATTCCAGGCAGGCCCAATGCCCTTCCAGGCTGGAAGTAGCCACATCCTCGTGTTCATGGAGACGACGTGCTCTTTATGTATGGTGGCTCACTGCCCCCGTGTACAGATGGGGAAACCGAGGCTCAGAGTGGGGAAGTGACCCCTCAAGGTCATACAGCCGGGAAGTCGCACACGTGGACCAGGTCTGTCTGCCTCCAAGTTCCGTGTAATTTCTGTGATGCTGGGGAACTCGCAGATCTGGGGGGAGCAGGTGAGGGGGTGGCGTGGGCTGGAGGAGCCAGTCTGGGAAGAAACTGGAGAGAGCCCAGTCTGGGGCTCTGCAAGGGGCAGAGGGCCGCCCGGATGCAGGCAGTTAGAGGAAGAGGGGTGTGTGCACGTGTGTGTGTGACACAGACAGACACAGACACAGGGAGAGAGTTCCCAGCTTCTTTCGTGGTTCTTCATTCCCTGATGTCCCGGGCCCCTTCCAGGGCTTCGAAATACCCACTCACTGTTCATTCATTCATTCAACATGTACGCATATTTAATTGAGCACCTACTGCATAGCAGGCACCATGCTAAACTCTGGGAACCCCAGCAGAGGACGGGACGGACAAAACTCTGCTCCTTCCTGGAGCGTGTCTTCAGTGGGGGGCAGAGAGACAGGACAAGGCACAGAGTGAAGGGCAGAGTTCAGGAGTAAGGCGGGGGAGGAGATGGAAAGTCGGGCCTGGCTGGGAGGAGCTAGCTGCTTTATGAAAAGTGATCCGGAAGGCTTCTCAGAGGAGGTGACGTTTGAGCTGGGATCCGAGTATCAGGAAAAAGCCATGGGCTGGACTGGGTGGGCTGACCCCTCACCTTGACCTGGAGGGAGAAGGATTGAACAGAAAGCCCCGGATGCCTGCAGTGACAGCAGAGGTCCCGGGAGAGCCATGTCCCGCCCACTAGGTCACTCCCCGATTCCTGACCCTCGGGAACTGAGATGATCCTTAACTGTTGCTTAAAGCTGCTACGATCGGGGCGTTTTGTTACGCAGCAACAGACGACTAGCACGAGGGCCTTCTGAGTGAGAAAACCTCCCCTAGAAACCCGAGCAGCTGGCCAGGTCGTGTCAGCTGACCCTGACTAGCCCAGTCCCGGGTTGGGCGCGGCGGCGTGGACCCATCAGGATGGAGCCCGGGGCTGGCTCTCCAGAGGCCCCGAGGACGGCCGAGGCTGGAGAGGAGCCAGGAAGGAGGGCGCGCAACACCTTCCCGACTTCCAGGGCCTCCCTCGGTTTAACCCCAGCACACCCTTTAGTGTCAACCATGACCATTTATGGAGCACCAGCTGTATGCCTGGGTGTCTGCCCACACTAAGCTCTGGCCCCACGGTTTCCTCACGTGCCGGCGCCCTCCTCCTAGCCTTTGCACGTGCTGTTCCTGCCGCATGGCATGCCTCTGTGCCCGAGTCGCCGTTAAAATCCCACTCTTCCTTCAGGGAGGACCTCGGTCTCCATCTCATCCAACAAGCCCTCCAGGAGCCCCCGGAGATCCCAGACAGAGGGGGTGACTGAATCCCCCACTCTCACCGCCAGCCCTTGTTGGTTTGTTGGTAGTTGGTCTCTCCTCTCCCAGCCCCTCCAGATGGAAGGTTTCAGGAGGGCGGGGACACGGTGAGTCTTATCACCTCTTTATTGCTTAGAAGCACTGGTTCCAGGGTCCGGCCATGTGGGTTCCAATCCTGGCTCCTCCGGTTACTAGCTGTGTGACCTCAGGCAGGCTGCTTAACCTCTCTGTGCCTCAGTTTCCTCGTCTGCAAGATGGAGGTGATGACAGCACTTCCCTCATCGGGCTGCGGTGGAGATTCAGTGACCCTGTGTATCCAGGTGCTTGGCACTTATGCGCCCTCATTAGCGGATTAATTAATTAGACAGAGCCCCCACCCCCACCCCCGTCGGAAGCTGACTCCCTCTGCTGGGTGGCCCGGGGCGCAGGAGAGGGACGGCCCCTCTCCCTCTCTCTTCCTGCTGCAGCCGCTGGCAGCCACCCCGGCCCTCAGTGCCCAGCCCCGCGCGCTGGCCAGCCCTGACCGTGGTGCCGGCCTGACAGCCTTTCTCGAACGTGCCCTCCTTTCCAGACAAGGTATCCGTCAGGAGCGTCCCTCCTGGGGCGGTTCCACGCAGGAGGCCTCAAGCTGTCCCCAAGGGCCACCTGGGCCCAGGTCTGGGGGCATGAAATCAGGCCCCCGGGCCTTGGCTTCTCCTTGCCGTTCGTTGCTGCCCTGGGACTCCTCCGGGCCAGGACTGGGGCGCGTGGTGACAGTCGCAGTAACAACAGGAACGCTGCTCGTCGCTCCCTCGGGGCTCCGGCCTGGTGGCTATGTCCCCGGCTCGCACAGCGGCCCTGGCAGCAGTCCTGGCGTCGTCCCCACTGCACAGACGGGAACACTGAGGCGCTGGCCCCAGACGCCTGGACTCTGCCGAGCTGGAGAGGTTCTGGAGGGCGGTGCCGCGGGCCGGAATGACCGCACGAGAACAGGAGGGCGCTGGTCTTGGGGTCAGGCTAGCCCGGGGGAACCGGGCTCCCCGCCCGCTGGGCGGGTTCTGAGAGCCCCGGCCCCTCAGTCTCCTCGTCTGTAAGATGGGGCCGAAGGTGGGCTCCCTGCTGGGCGTTAGGAGAGGTGAACCTGGAGCCCACGGTCCACATGTATACACGGAACACAGTGGGTGCTCCATAAACGACAGCTGGAAAGGCAGCAGGAGGGTGTAACTCCATCGAATACCCTCGGGAAGCAGGCCTTTCGCCGTCCCTCACTCCTTCCAAGAGGCTGACTTTAACAACCGGTCACCTTCCAGTGGGAATAAGAGAGATGAAGGAAGAGAGAAAAAGAGAACGTTAGGTACGATTTTCGGCTGCAAGAAAACCTAACCCAGCAATGTAAACAAACAGGATTTAATTTTCCCACACGAAAAGAAGTCGGGGGGTCAGGGGTCTCAGCTCCAAAGCTCAGGTTGTTCCAGGTCACTGTCCATGCTTCTCCTGCCTTTCTCTCAGATCACAAGATGGCTGCCATCACTCCAGGCATTGCATCCACATTCAAGGCAGCGATAAAGGGCACAGGGGGCATCAGCTACCTTTACTCCTTTTATCAGGAAAAGCAAAACCTTTCCCACAATCTCCCCAGTTGGCTTCTGGCTCCATCTCATTGGCCAGAACTGCAAGGGAGCCTGGGAAAGCAAATAGCAGGGCACAGGGGGCATCAGCTACCTTTACTCCTTTTATCAGGAAAAGCAAAACCTTTCCCACAATCTCCCCAGTTGGCTTCTGGCTCCATCTCATTGGCCAGAACTGCAAGGGAGCCTGGGAAAGCAAATAGCCTTTCTGGACCTGGTGGTAGATGCGGGTGTGGAGCAAAGGCTGGGAATGGCTGATGGGTCAGCCACAGCATCTGTCACAGAAAGCCCACTCACTGCCAATGTCTTTGGACTTGGGACAACCACACAATACTCAGTAGAGTTAAGAACACAAGCCGTGGAGCTGGGCTGTCAGGGTTCAAATCCCGGCTTGGCCGTTTTCTAGCTGTGTGACCTTGGGCAAGTTACTTAACCTCTCTGTGTCTCAGACTCCTTATCTGTGAAATGGTGAGCTATTCGTACCTCCCTTGTGGGGTCACGATCTGAGTTAAATGTCAATCTGTGCAGAGTACTGGACGGTGCCCAGCCACGCAACGCTCCAGACAGGTGTCAGCTGCTATGTCCCCACTGTCTCCGGCCCAGTTCTCACCGTGGCTGAGCACTGACATAGATCACATTGTCCTGGTTTTATATGACTCATTATGGATTAACATATGCACCAAAAATATCCCCAGTTGGACGAGGGAGACCTGGCTGACTCCAGGAGGCAAACTGTATTGTTCTAGGATTACCTTGTGAATTCCCTCCTATAAATAAAGCCAAGAGATAGAAATGCCTCAGCCTTTCCCCATCTGTAAACCAGTCCATTTCCTCCTCCTCTAGGGAGGGCACAGGCTGCACAGAATGTTACTTAAAAGAACAGAAAAGGCATTCCAGAATCCAGTGCTAATAAAATTACTCTAAAAGCATTTGTCCCCTGTTTGAAGCTAACTCGCTCCTAACGATGATGAACTCCCCTGCGGCCTGGCCCTGCGGAGCCGGGGAGGCTGGAGGATTCTCCCGAGGAGGAGATTTCGGCCTCCCGCCAGGGTCTTGTTTCCTAAGCGCCCTGCGGCGCCGGGCACCAACAGCGCTGGTGTGGTCATTGGCGGAGGCGAGTGCTGGGAGGCAGCTAGATGCTGCCTGCGCGCGCTCCTGGGGCAGGAAGGGGCCGGCCCGCTGTCCTCTGACCTCCTGGGTTCCTCTCTACCAGCTTCCGGAAACAGGCCTACAGGGAGGCCACAATACACCGTTCACGGTACCTGTGGAAGATGCTGGAATGTTTGGCTCCTTTAAGCTGGATAAGATCCAAGCCCTGGAGGCTGTTCTGCAAATTCTGACACTTGGAACAATATTCTGGTTTTCACCGGTGACTCACTCTTGGGAGACAGAGAGCTGTGTTGTTGGCAGTTTCATTTTGACTAGATGACAACTCATGCCCTTCCCTCCTCACTCTTTACGCCAGCCCGCAAAAGCGTGCAGTGCCCGCAGTGGAGGGAGGCCTGGTTTCTCTTGATCTGCTTGGGGAGACTCTGAGGAGGACTGTCTTTGGAGATGTGGACAAAGTGTGGTGTACCTAGAGCTGCTCTCTGAATTACCAGGCACCGTCGTATTGGGAACGAGTCACAATGCCTTGAAGGTGCGACATTCTGGAGTCCTTAGACGTGTAGGTGATCAGCAAAGGGATGCCTCACCCTCCTGGCCTCTTTGGAGCCGGGAACATTCTGGACATAGTGCTGGGGCCTGCGTTTACTTTCTCCACCAACACTGTCTCAGACTTGGTCTAGAGTCTGTGGGTGACGGGGCACCTCAGACCTTCTCCTGCCCAGCAAGCCCCGATCTTGCTGGTTTTCCCTAATCCGGTTCACTGTACAACGTATAAACCATAGTGCACATTCAAGTCAATGATGTCCTCAGACTTTGACCACAAATGGACCATTTTGACCCAAACCATCATAACAGTTCTGTGCTGTGTCAGGGGCTGTGAACACAACACAGACACTGACAAGAACGGGGTGACCTAGGTGTGTCTGGCACAAAATGATGTCCCAGACACAGAGGGTTAAACGAAAATGCAAGTCCTAGGACAATATGGAACAGATAATGGAAAAAAAACAACAAAAAAGTTAAAAGCTACACCAAGACCTTTTCCGCTGAGACACGGGGTATGGCATAGAGGTCAAAGGTGAGGGTCAAAGCCAGGTGCTCTGAGCTCGACCCTGCTCCACCATGGGCAGCTCTGTCCCTCCCTGAGCCTCGGTTTCTCCGTCTGTAAAATGGGGATAATGAGAGTGAGGACCCTAGAGGATGCTGGGCCCTTTCCAGGAATTTGTTAGGTGATGGAAGCCGCCCTGACGAAGGCACCCCCACCTCTGACGGTGGTTGTCACCTCCATGCTGGGGGCTGGACTCGGGAGGGCGAGGACGCCCCTCCCACTGCGTTCTAGAAATTTTGGCATTTTTCAGTGTCCGCACATGTGGATTACATGTGTCAATTTTTAACAAGGAGAAAACAGGACAATGAGTAATGCTGTTTCTCAAGGGTTGGTACGCAGGCGTTGTAAGGCCTCCCGGCGGCAGAGGGGCCGCCCCGCAGGCTGGGGGTGGCTGGGAGACAGCACGGGGCCCCCAGCGCTGCGGACAGGGAGAGGGGCCGCGGGCGTGTATGGGGGGCCGTGCCCTCCTCTGGAGACTCCTCGGTCACCTGGCGGCTCCAGGACTGAGTCCTTCAGCAAAGCAGGTTCCTTCCTGCCCAGCATCGAGCTGAGATTAAACGCTCTGTTGACGCACAAAGAAACAGCTTCGTGTGGAAAATTCCACGGCAGGGCGAGGCTCGCCAGCCTTTCATGCGGGGGCCTGGGGCCTCCTGAGCGCTCACCGAGAGCTCAGCGGGTGGGGTTCAGTCAAGGGGCAAATTCTCACTGAGCGCCTACTGTGCGCTGGGCCTGTTCTGGGCATGGAGGACGCGCTGCAGATACTTAAATGAATGTGAGGTTCCAGCAGGTTCTGGGTTCTAGGAAGACATAAAACAGTTTGACAGGATGGATATGACAGGGAGTTGAGGGGACGTGTCTGCTTTCATTGGGTGGCTAGGAAGGCCTCTCGGAGGAGGCGACATCGGCACAGAATCTAAATAAACTAGTGGAGCCCAGTCTGGGGAAGAGAAGCCACGGCGAGTGCAAAGGCCCTGAGGCTGGGGTGGGCTTGGCCTGTTCCGGGAAGAGCGGGGGTGTGTGTGGAGCTGGAACCTGACGGTCTAGGGGGAAATGGGGGGAGTATGGGCAATGAGGCGGGCAGGGCGGGGTCCTGCCGGGTCTCCCAGGTCCTGGGGAGGGATTTGGGTTTGGGAGTTTGTTTCCTCATTCACTCAATACATGGTTTTTAAACCCCAGTTACATGCAAAGCAAAGAGGGCTGCTCAGCGTCCCCTCACTGGGCGTTTCATTTACCCGAGAAATCAGACAAATGTCCTCTGTCCACACAGTGACGCGAGGGCTGAGCCCACCTGCTCCCAGCCACAGCCGGGGAACAGAGGCCCAGAGAGGGTGTTGGGAGGAGAGGCAGAGCTGGGGCCCAGCACCGGGCCAGGGCGAGGCCGCGGGCACTCGGGACACACGGTTGGAGGAGGCGCCCCTCGGGGCCGTGCAAGTGCAGGGGCGGCCCCTGAGAGCAGGTGCTTCCTCACAGCGTGCACCTGGGGCCTCGCCGCCCCTCCAGGCCCGCACCTGCTGAGGACTCAGGTCTGCTCTGCACGGACCCAGGGGGCCCAGCAGCAGCTCAGGCCTGGTGGCGGCTGAGGGAGCAGAGATGGTCTCCCTGAGCCAACCTCGGACCAGCCACATTCCGGAAGCTTCCAGCATGTGCTTCACGGGAGGCGGCTCAGAGGGTCTGAGAAGGCAGCAAAGCTGGCGGCCGTCCCTGCATCTGCTCTGTCCTCCCCCGGACGCCAGCCCATGTGTGCAGCTCACCCGTGTGCAATGTGTGGGTGGTGCCACCCGCACGTGGTGGGTTGAACTGTGTCCTCAAAAGGTAGTTGAAGTCCTGCCCCCGGAACCTGTGAATGGGGCCTTGTTTGGAAATAGGGTCTTTGCAAATGTAACCGTTAAGATGGGGCCAGTAGGGTGGGCCCGCATCCGGGATGACTGTGTCCTAGAAGAGGAGGGTGCACCGGGAGAAGGCCATGTGGTGACGAGGCAGAGACGGGAGTGACGCAGCCACAGCCGGGGCACCTGGGGCCCCCAGAAGCGGGAGGAGACACGGAGGGGCCCCCCCGAGCCGCTGGAGGGAGCACGGCCCTGACTTCCGGCCTCCAGGGCTGTTGCTCTAAGCCGCCCGGTTTGGGGGTTTGTTACGGTGGCCCCAGGACGCTGACACAGGCGTGTAGAAGGCGGGGGTGCCACGGCCTGCCACAGCCACGCAGCTGGTCAAGGTCGCAGTCGGGACTCGAACTCGGGCCCGCCTCAGTGTCAGGCCAGTGGAACCGCCACTGCATCCCCGGCCGGGCCTTCACCCCTCTGCAGGGCCAGGCTCTTCACGCCGCCGAGACCCCGGGGGTCTTGTCCCAGCGCAGTCCTGGTCGAGGGTTCGGGTGGGGCTGCGGCCGCCCCCAGGCGAGGCTGATGTCGCTGCGTGTGGACCGGCTGTGACCGCAGAGCCTGGGGGACGGCGCCCTGCTGCTGACCCGCCGCCGTCCGTCTGCCTCGCTCGCACACTGTTTTGTCATCCGGGGTTCATCCTTGGGGACAATGGCGCCGGCCAGGGAGGACTGTCTTTCTGAGAGTCAGATACTGTTTCTTTCAGCCTCTTCGGGCCGCACAGTCTCGGCTGCAGCTCCTCAGCTTTGCGGGTCGTGGAATGAAAGCTGTCACGGGTCAAAAAATGGGGGTGGCTGTGCACCAATAAATCTCTATTCACAAAAGAAGGCTTGGGGCCAGATTTGGCCTGTGGGCCCTTGTTTGCTGACCCCTGGTCTCAGCTAATCATGGCCACCCTATGCCTCCTCGCTAGTACTCACGTGACCCAGCTTTAACCAGTGAGATGTGAGGGGGACTCCACTGGCGAGTTTATGGGAATCTTGACTTGCTCTTAAATAGGACAGAAACACAAGGAAGAGATGACTGGCTCACCTTGGGCTGCACTTTCTCCTGGTGGGGTGTGATGACTGGATCTGCAGCAGCCATTTTGGGACCTTGAAGGGAGGGATCTATAATGAAGGTGGCAGAAGAGAGAGAGAGGGAAAGAGCCTGGTCCTGATGCCACCACTGAGCTGCTGAATCAGCGGCCCTGGAGCTCCTTCACCTCAGGGTTTCTCAAGGAGAATAGAAATCTTCATTACCAAAGCTGTTTGAATTGGGATTTTTCTGTCATTTGCTGCCCTAGAATGCTGACTGATACAACCTCCGCCAGGTGCCCCAGGCCTTTGGGCTGCCAGCTTCCTCCTGCCCAGGCTGGCAGGCTCTGCTCTGGGCCCTGCGGGCAGGTGCCGTGCAGGCGTGCAGAACTGGGAGTCTGGAGACACGGCTCCCTGCCCCCAGTCTGGCGCCTCTGCCCAAATAGCGGCCTTCCGTCTGCAACACGAGGGCAGCTCTGCTGGTCAGACAGGTTTGCTGCGAGGTCCCCGGCAGGGAGAATGAGAACAGCTGGGACAGCGGGACGCTGGCTGGTGACAGTGGGCTCCACCCCCACGCCCACCGCTCCGATCCTGCGGTTGGCGACTCCGCAGTCCTTGCTCTGACTGCCTGTGTTGGCCCCGCTCGGTGCTCGGCACTGGGCTCCTGGGAGCGCTTCGCCCCACACCCAGAGGCCGGACCTGTGGGAGTCTCGCCCTCTGGGGCAGCTCTTAGGTGACCACCGACAGCGTGAGGGTCTGGGCCCAGCCTCGAGGCCGGACAGACCCTGAGGTGTAACTCACACCGCAGAGCCCCCCACGGGCCAGGCTAGGGCTGGGACCGTGCCTCAAGGGCCCCCTCAGCTTGGCTTCCTCCTTTTCTCTGTCCTGTTGTCCCTGCGGGCCCCCTGGAGCACCTGGCACAAATGCTCATCTCGGGGTCTATGTCTGGGGGAACCCGGGTAGCCCCAGCACGTGCTCGGTGCCCGTTGCTGCTCTAAGTGCTTTGTGCATGTTAACTGACCCAGTCCTCCCACGGACTCTCCGAAGCAGGTACCATTATCCCATTTTACAGAAGAGGAAACTGACGCCCAGAGAGGTGAGTCACTTGTCCAGGGTCACACAGCTCATCTGGCTCTAGAGTTCGAGCCTTAACCATTGTGCTGGAGTGGAGCTCTGGGGCCAGAAATCCTGGGTTCAAACCCTAGCTTTGTGCTTTATTGGTCATGTGACCCTGGGCAAGCGATTCTGCCCCTTTGGACCTGTCTTTTCATCTATTAAATGAGCTACATGAGAATTAAGCGGTTAATACTTGCAAAGGGCTGAGAATGCGTGCAGTGCATGTCAGCTGGTGTTCGTTACGATGAAGAGAGCCGTGTCTCTGAGCTGGCTTCACCCTGCTGGGGTTGTGAGTGGGCGGGGGGCTCTCAGGACCCCCAGGTGACCCCGGGGAAGGAGGAGGGAGAGGCGGCCAGCTGAGCCCCAGCCCACTCAGTGCCAGGAGAGGTAGGATGGGCCCACGCAGGGAGAGGGCGGCAGCACGGTTGCCATGGCAGCAGCCTCCAGCCAGTTCCCAGCTGTGCAAGGAGCCTGCGGTCTCCGCCCACCTCCCTGGCAGAGGGCAGCCAGGTGGCCGCGCTCCGTGCCCAGGGACGGCCTCGGACGGACGCCCGGGCGGCTGCTGGTTCAAAGCACACGTCGCTCAGTGATGACCCTCGGGGGCGGCCATGCTGGAAACCTCGGGTCGCCCCTGAGGCCCCACTAGCATCCCACAGTCTGGGGGGGCCCTGCGGCCAGCTCCTTCCCCCAGGAACCCCCGCCCTGTTTTCTCTGTCCAGGAGGCAGGACCGGGAGGGACATTCGAATCCAGTTCAGTCCCTTTCTAGCTGTGTGGCCTTGGGCAGGTTACTTTGCCTCTCTGGAGCTCACTGTCAGTTCCTAAAGAAAATAACAAAAATGAAATGGGCCTTACAGAGCCTGCCTCCGAGGGTTGCTGTGAGGTCCCGCGTCTGGCACTTGCTGCCTGCCGGTGCTGTTTTAAGCGCATCAGGAATACGCCCTGGAACCCCACTAGTCTGTGACTTTGCCCTGTCATTTCTGCTCCTATTTTCCAGATAGGGAAACTGAGGCACGAGGAAGTTAAGTCACCTGCCCCAGCAAGGCCTCTGCTTTCCCCGGTCCTTCTGCATTTCACTGAACAGGGGCCCTCAGATAACATGCGGGACACACAGCAGGCATTTATTGGGCACCTACTGAATGCAGGCAGGTTCTGGCCACTGGGAGAGCGGAGATGACTCATGGCCGAGCGGGGACCCTCAGGAAGGAGCGTGCAGACGCACGGAGACCCCGACTTCTCCGCCTCAGCTCAGACATCTCGCTCTGGCTCAGAGGGCTCGTCTCCTGGGGCTTCTTCCTTCCGGAGGTTGACGCAAAGGCGGTGGACTCGGCAAGTGCAGCCGACCCGGCCCTCTGGTTCCCAGCTGCCCCTTCTGCCCGAGGGGGTTGCTTTCCGGTAAATATGCAGTCAGATCAGACTTCAGACTCCCTGCCAGGCTGTCTGTGTCCCCACTGCCCCCCAGCAAGTGCTCCCCTCCCTCCCGACAGCTCCGGGCCGGGTGCGTGGGTCCTCGGGGTGGCGCGGACGGAGAGGCCCACGTTCAAGGGCCGACCTGGGGGCCCCGCTGGGCTCTGCTGCGGTGTGGCTGGTGTCCTTTGCCCCGGGATCCCGGTGCCCGAGGGCCGGGGCTCGTCCTGGCAGAGGCGACGGCTCCCAGCAGGGAGCCCCCGGGTCACGCCCACTGCTTCTCGCGGGTTTCGCTCCGGCCACTGCGGCCGGGCTGTAGAACCTTGGGCGAGGCGCTGCTCCACTCTGACCCTTGGTCTCCTCCTCTGTAAAGTGGGGCTGGTCACCCTTGCTCTGCGCTGAGAAACCCTCCCATTTTGTGGACCTCGTGAAATAACACAGAGAACGTGCTTTATAAACCACAACTGCGTCGTGTGACGCGTCTCTGTCCCAGCTTCCTAACTCCCCCAGACTGGAAAAGAACGTGACGTGGAACTTCCCCCTTGTCCCCTCCTCTTCCATTTCTCCCGTGTCTCCTCCTCCTCCCCTCCCGCCGTCACAGAAAAGAGCTTCTGGGCTCAGAGCACTTCTCCCCCCACGGGGTGTCCGCGCCGTCGTCCTGGGCGGGGTCAGGGGACCCTGGAAGGGGCACTCAGCCGTGCAGAGCCACGGGCGGGCGCAAGGAGGGAACATTAGTCTCTGTAATGTCACGGTCGTCCTCGGCACTTTTCGTGTTCAAAGTGCGTTCTCGGCGCTAAATAATTAATTCTTGCCACGCTTCCGTGTGAGGGAATGAATAAATGTCACTTGTACGGGGTGACTAAGCCCGCAGGGCATCAAGGCTGACAGCTTCAGGTGCCCGCAGAGGGGTCAGCCAGGGACGCACCTTCAGTGCCCGCTGCTGAGGGGGAGCCGCTGGGCGCGCAGCAGCCCTGGGGCCCGGGAGCCGCGGAGTCGGGCCCACGAGGACGGGGGCGTCTCCTTCGCTTGCTCTCAGATGGGTGAATGGATGGATGGATAGACGAAAGGACAGGCGGGTAGATGGATAGATGGACAGATGGATGGATCCATCAGATGAATGGATGGACGGATGGAGAGACAGACAGACAGACAGATGGATGGACGGATGGGTGGATGGATGGGTGGACGGATGGATGGATGGATGGATGGAGAGACAGACAGACAGATGGACGGACGGCTGGATGGATGGATGGGCGGACAGATGAGTGGATGGATGAGGACACCCAACGAGATGCGGGCCCAGACGGCGGTTTTCTCCCGTGCCTCCATCTCCCCGTCTGTGAAATGGGAATCCTGGTACGCACTTCCCACACTCCCTGGGACTAGTCCAAGTACAGCCCTCGGTGGTGGCCGGGCCCAGGAGGCTTCCTGCCCGGGTGTCCCTGTCATCTCACAGGCTCCCTGCACCCACCCCTGCCCCTGCCTTGGCCCACCTACTCCGGCCCAGGGGCCCCAACTCCCCTGGCGATTTTGGGCACACCAAGCTCACTCCCACTGCAAGACCTGCCCCCGGCTGTTCCCTCAGGCGGAACATTCTTCCCCACGGAGCCTGAAGGCTGGCTCTGCCCTCCATGCAGGTCTCTGCTCCGTGTCACCTCCTCGGAGAAGCCCTCCCGGACTGCCCATCTGAAATCACCAACTGCATAAAAACGCTGTTGTTCTTTCCCTCACCTTTACTTTGCTTCTGCTCTCCCACATTCATTGCTCACCTGTCCCCTCCGCCCCGGGGCTTCTGAGCGCTGCGGGCGGGACCGTGTCCTTCTGGGCCACTGCTGTCTCTGCAGTGCCCGGAACAGCTCCCGGCACCCAGTGGGTGCTCAGTAAACATCTGTGTGCTCGCTGATGCCGTCACCTTGGTGCTGACACACGGTGGGCGTCTGATACGTGTCTGTCTTGCTCATGGCTGTCTCCCCGACTCCTGGAAAAGTCCAGCACATAACAGATGCTGCACAAATATGGTTTGTTCCTTATGGTACCTCTCGTGCCTGTAGCCCAGTAGGCACTTGGTATTTAATGAATGAATGAATGAATGGTTGGATGAAGGGCTGTTCTCTCCCCACGAGCCCCAGAATCTTCCAGAACAGAGATGCCCACATTATAGGGTGAGAGGTGAAGCCACGGAGGGAACAGAGCAGCCGGGCTGTCCGTGCTTTCGGACGCCCCCCCCCCCCCGAGGAAGAGCCCCAGCCCGGCGGGCGGCACACGGCTCCACCACGCCCCGCCAGCTCTGAGGAGGCTGCCCCCGCGCCAGGCCTGGCCACGCCGGGCAGAGGAGGGGACGGCAGATGGCTGGCCATCTGGCCGCGCAAGAGGCTGTCTGGGCAGGCGCCCCCGACTGGCCCACGCTGTGCTTCCTCTTCCTCTCTGCTCAGTGGGGCCAGTGGGGGGCTCCAGGGAGGAGCGAGGGACCCCCGTCCCCTCCCCGGACATCCGGGTCTCATCAGAGCACCCTGGAGTGTGCTGGGTCTGCATCAGGTCCCAGGGCCCAGCATGGCCTGGGCTGTGCGGGTGTCAGGAGGAGTGTGATCAGCGCATAGAGGGCCAGACCAGGTGGGCTCTGAGGACAGAGCTGGGGCTGGACGCCCCCGTCTTCCCAGCACCACCGCGTGCTCCCCGCTGCCTCCCACCCCTCAGACCAGGCCAGGCAACTGACTGTTCCTCCTCCCCGCGGTCATCCCAGACCAGCATCCCAGGCTGGTGTCTGCCCCCAGCCTCACCACAGCGACAGAGCACACAGAGCCCAGGGTGGGCCGGGAGGGCGGGGTGCAGGAGTACAGGAGCATGTCTGTGTCTGTGGGTGTGCACGTGTGTGCGCGAGCAAGCATACGTGTGTGTGGGGTGCACGGAGGAGGTGGGATTTTGAGTTGTCCTGGTTCACATATTGGAGTTACACGTTCTTCCCTTTGTGACTGAGTTCATGGTACATGGGGACATTTCTCTACGTGTGTGAGGATACACACGCGTGTATTCGTGTGTGCCTAGGCGGGCTGCCCCAGTGGTGTTCACGTGGATTTTTTATTAGGTCTAGGCCCCATGTAGGGGATGTGTGGGGGTCTTCCTGCACGTGTGTGTGCACGCCTGTGGGGTCATGCACAGGCCAGCATATGTGTGCTTGTGTGCAGTGAACAAGCTCGTACAAGGGGCGTGTCTGGCCTATCTGTGTGCACACACGTGTATGTATACGTGTGCACACACGAGTTCAGTGGTCACACATGTGCAAAAGAATAGGATTGTGTCTATATGTGTGTCCGTGTATACACGTGTATATGTGTGTATTTACGGATGCGTGATCTGTGTGTGGATGTGGATGTGTTTGTGTGTGTGTGTGTGTGTGTGTGTGTGTGTGTGTATTTATAGCGTCACGACAGCATAGCTGTTGGAGCCAGATTACCTGGGCTCATGTCCCAGACCTGCCACTTACTGGCACGTGTGACTTTGGGCAAGTCACTTAAAGTCTCGAAACTGTGATCGGGCAGCACGGCTTCTGCAGGGGGCCCAGAGATCCTGGGCCTCTCTTGTGGGGTCCGAGGTGGGTTCGGGGAGTCAAGGAAGGTTTCCTTAAGAAAGGGACATTTGAACTGGGCCTTGAAGGATGAGTAGGAGTTCAGTGGTAGGAGAAAGTTTAGGACGACTATCCAGGCAGACGACACCGCATTTAAGAAGTCCCTGATTCTACCCCGGGTCCAGGCCGCCACCTTCTCTTCCCCAGAGGGCGCTGGTCTCTCGCCCTCTTTCTGAAGTGCGTCTGCACTTTGGGGCAGATTCCTCCATCTCTCGAGACCTTGCCCCCAGGTCAGCCGCTTGACTTCCTTGTGTCTTGGTTTTCTTTGCTCTCCTGAGGCTGCTGGCGGCTGTGTCACAGGCGGGTCTCCTTCCTCGCCCCTCAGGCACAGACGAGAAAGGTGCCACCCCGAGAGCCAGGAACAGAACCGTGTCCCCAGGCCCAGCCTGGGCTGTTCGAGGCACCACTACACGGCTCTGCGTTGTGCAAAGTCTTGCTCAGACCTGGAATTCAAATCCAGCACGTCCTTCAACAGCGTGTTGTGGAAGCAGTGCTCGAATTTTGTTAACTGAACACATGCATTGGGCGCCTACTGTGTGCCTGGCTCAGGGGACACTGCGGTGACCGAGGCAGAAATGGTTCCTCCAGGAGCTGACGGTCCAGGCCTGCGACGTCCACACGGGGCGTGGGAGGCAGAAGAACGCCCCCCACAGACGTCCACGTCCTCATCCCCAGACCTGTGGATGTGAGCTGACGTGGCGAAGGGGCTCTGCAGGTGTGGCTCAGTTAAGGCTCTTGAGATGGGAGATGGTCCTGGATTAGCTGGTGGGCCCAGGGCGATCACAAGGTCCTCGTGACGGGGGGCAGAGTCAGAGAAGACACGACGGTGGAGGCAGAGGCCAGGGTGACGTGGGGCCACAAGCCAGGGAAGGCGTGTGGCCTCCAGGAGCTGGAAAAGGCAACAGAACAGCTTCTCCCTGGAGCCTCCAGAAGGAGCACAGCGGCCCCAACTCGACTTCAGCCCCGAGAGACCCTCTGCCCTCCGGAACCGTGAGACGATGAGTGTGTCATTTTATTTTATCTATCTATTGTTGTGTGTGTGTGTGAGGAAGATCGGCCCTGCGCTAACATCTGCCAATCCTCCTCGTTCTGCTGAGGAAGACTGGCCCTGGGCTAACATCCGTGCCCACCTTCCTCTATTTTATATGGGATGCCGCCACAGCATGGCCTGACAAGCGGTGTGTTGGTGCGCGCCCGGGATCCGAACCTGTGAACCCCGGGCCGCCGCAGCAGAGCTCGCGCACTTAACTGCTGCGCCACTGGCCCAGCCCAAATGTGTGTTGTTTTAAGCCACTAAGTCTGGGGTCATTTGCTACAGCAGCAAGAGGAGACAAGTACCCGTGGCTATTTACAGCTAAATGCAGTGAAGGTAAAAATTCGGTTCCTCCGTGGCACCAGCCACATTTCAAGTGCTCAATGGCCATCATTCCATCATCACAGAAAGGACAACGCTGATGTAGATGGACATAAATAAGCAAACCAATAAGTGAGGTAATTTCCGATGGTGACAAGACAGAAAAAAAAGAGAAAAGCTTTAGAAGTCACATCCTCAGCCCAACTTAAATTAAGGGGATGTTTAGCAATTGCAGAAAAGTTCCCGAAGGCTATATTTACTGAGCTGTAATAGCTGCCTCCAAGGGGCAGGCGCTTCACGTCTATTTTCTCGCTAAATCCATGGTAGGAATTGGAGGCCCAGAGAGGTTACGTTATCTGTGCAAAGTCACACAGCAAGAGAAGCAGAGGACCAAGGAAAGTCAGGCAGGTCTCCGAGCAGGTGGGGAAAGGTGAGACGTCAGCCTCATGGGAGACATTCCCGAAAACACGGCCCAAGGTGACTGTATTCATTTCCTGGGGCTGCTGTAACAAATTACCACAAACGGGGCGGCTTAAATCAACGCAAACGAATTCTCTCACAGTTCTGGAGGCCACAAGTCAGAAAGCAAGGTGTTGGCAGGGCCGTGCCATCGCTGAAGGCTCCGGGGAGGGTCCTGCCACGCCTCCTCCAGCCTCTGGCGGTTTACTGGCCGTCTGGGGGTTCTTTGGCTTGCTGTGCGTCATTCCCGTCTCCATCGTCACACGGCCACCTTCCCCCCGTGTGTCACTGTGTCCACACTGCCCTTTTCTTATAAAGACACCATCATTGCACTAGGGCCCACCCTCCTCCAGTACGACCTCATCTCACCTCGATTCCATCTGCGCAGACCCTGTTTCCAAAGAAGGTCACGTTCACGGGGGGACGAGAATGGGGAGGGGGCACTATTCAACCGAGTACAGAGACCCTGGGCAGTTATCCAGAGACCTGGTAGGTGTAGACCCGTGCTTCCCAGGCGGCAGGCAGGGTGGTTAGGAGCCCAGACTCCAGCTGCAGGTCTGGGCTCCAATTTCGGCTTCACCACTCACTGGCTGTGTGACCTTCGGTAAGTTACTCAACCTCTCTGGTCCTATGTGACAGTGATCGTGGGCACCCGCCTCTGCGGGGAGGGGTGCTGAGGACGAAGTGAGATAGCGACTGAAGCTCCTGGAGTCGCCCCAGGCTCCTCCTGAGCATCCGCCATCATCACGATTTACGACTTTTCCCAAATGGTTGGGAGGCCCCGGGTGGAGGCAGACACAGCGTGAAGTGACCCTCAGCAGCGGGAAAGTGCCTCTCTTTCTCCTTCCCTCGCCGACTGCGGACGGCAGGAGCAGGGCCCCGGGGCTGGGGTGTCCCCGGCCCCGCCCGCTGGCTCCGCGGCTCTGCAGGGGCGGGCAGTTTCCGTCTCTGAGCCTCGTCAGGGGCGGGACAGCAGCCAGGCTGTGCCGAGCGCCTCTGCGGCTCCGTGTTTATTTTCTCGGTCACCTTCTGTTTAGGGCAGGCGGTATGGGTTCTCCAGTCACAGGCGGATCTAAGCTGTCCTTTCGAAGTCAATTTATTTGCCTAAAGAGAACACAGGCGGTTGATTTCAGAGGAGGAGGCGGCGGGATCTGGTCCCCCGGGGGCCACAGGGACGGCCAGGGCTTCGCGGGGAGGCCCGGGGGCCTGAGGGGCGGGCGGCCGCCTGGGCGTGGGGTCCTGTACCTTCAAAGGGTTCGGTTATCTGGATTAGCTCCTGATCTGCGTAGACGCCACCCGGGTACAATTCGCATGCGGCAACCTCTCCCTTCTCTCTGAGGAGGCCTGCCTGGGGCAGCGGGACTGGATGGGGGCCGGGGGTCCCGCAGGACCTGAGTGAGGGGCTGAGACACTGGGGCCCCTGCGATTCGGCCTCCTCCAGTCTCAGCGGAAGGAAACTTCCCGGCCTGGCTCATGCAAGCATTTAGCAAGTTCACTTTCAGAGGTCTAGTCCCCCACCCCGTCCCCCTTCAGAGGGTGACAAGTTCCATCCCCCAGTGGGTGAGGGCAGGCCGGGCCGAGCTTCCGGAAGGGCCAGCACACGAAGGAGAGTCTGTCCCCACAGCCGGTAGGGCTGCCACTTTGTCCTGGGAGACTCAGAGCAGGTGCCCCATGGCGTGGCTGGGCCGGCTTCTGCCAGCGGGCACGGGGCAGTGGGCAGCCCAGGGGACCCGGAGGCTCTGGCACGGCCTCCCCTTTCTCTCTCGGACAGACCAGCATCAGCCAGGCACGTGAGGGAGTGACCAGGCCACACCGGCCCCACGAGAGCCTCTGCGCACAGTGCCCCCTCCGCCCACTCCTCCCGGTCCCTGTTGCTGGTAAACAAGGCACCCCGGACTCAGTGGCAAAAAACAACAGCGATGATTGTATTGTTATGTCATGGTTCTGGCGTCCAACAGAGCTCGGCCAGGTGGTCCCCTGCAGGGTCTCGCGTGCAGGTGTGGTCACGTGGTTGCTGGGGGCGGGGTCACCTCAGTGTCTGCTCTCGCACACGTCCTGCGGCTCACACGGTCATGCCGGGGGTCAGCTGGGACCTCACCTGGCCTCCACCCTCGGCCAGGGCTTCCTCACAACATGGCGGCTCCAAGAAAGTGTCCAGAGAGGGCCGGGAGGAGGCTGTGTCACCTCCTAGAGCAGCCTCATGAGTCACTTAGTGTCACACGAGGGGGGACACAGACCCCGCCTCTTGATGGCAGTAGTGACAGCCTCACGTGGAGAACTCGTGGGATGGCGGAACTCCAGGCCGTCTTGGAAAATACACGGCCGTTCCCGTCTGTCCTGCTCGACTTCCAGCCGAGCTTCTCCCAGCTCTGCCGCTGTGACCTTCCTCACTCACCGACCGAGGGCCGGCCGAGCTGCTTCCACCGACATCAGCACAGCAACACCACAGGGCCCCTCTGGCGCGGGTCTGTAATATCACAGCCGAGGGCTCCGAGGCTCAGAGTCCACGGCACCGGCCCCAGGTCCCACGGCTGCCCAGTGGTTTCAGGGAACTTCAGTTGGTCTGCCTGCCTCTCCGGTCACAGCCCTGCGTTTCCTTGGGAAGGCCCCTCCCTCAGCTCAGACCACGCGGTTTGGGTTAGGCTGGTTCCACCCACTGGTCCAGAGACGGGCATGTGACGAAGGCCTGGTCAATCAGAATTTTCCCAACCAGTGGCCTCAGTGATTGGGTCAGGGATCATCACTTTGGTCCCATCAGAAGTGACGCAGAGCTGTGGCAGGAACAGCTGGGAAGAGGGAATTTGAGGTGATTAACCAACGCAGACGTTCAGCTGGGCCCGCTGGGAGGCCTTTTGCATCTGGAGGGCAAGGCCTGGCTGAGAATGAAGCCAACACAGACAGAAACAACCATGAGACAGAAAGGGACGGAATCCCAGTGCTTGAGCCCCTGGATCCAGCCATACCTGAGCCTACCCTTGGACTGTGTCATCACAAAAGCCAATAACATTTCTTTTTCGAGGAAGCTGGTTTGAGTTGGGGTTTCTGTGGTAACCAACAGCCTCTTGGCTCACAAAGCAGCAGAAGAATTTGAGTCCAAGCCTATCTGAGTCCAAACACAACTTCTTTCCCCAGAACCACGCTGTCTCCCTGAGTCCCACCGCCTTCAGGGCCCAGACCAGCTCTCCCTTCTCCGTGATCCCTCCCCACTAACGTCAGCATCTCTCCCCGCCTCTGACTGCTGGAGCTTGTGCCCTCAGTCTGCGTGCTCCACAGGGAGGCCCCGAGCAGCAGCACACACTCTCTGCAGCCCCGGGCGCCCGAAGCTTCACCATCAGCATCATTCCCGTGGGTAAAGCAACGCCCGCCTCAGGCGACTGTTTTAAAATCTTGATCCCCTGAGAGCAGAACTCGCGGCCCAGGAGAATGGGGAGGGCGTTCACACTGGAGACACAGGGGAGCAACAACGAAGGGGGCGTTTAGTTCTGACGGGAAAGGGGGACGTGGCATCTCAGATTTGACGGGGACGTGGGACAGGGCTCCGGTGGGGAGCAGACCCAGCCGTGAGCCCCTGCGGGGGGCGTCCAGGCAACAGCGAGTGGTGCTGTGGGGCTGCGCGGAGCAGGGCCCCGTCTGCTCGGATGGTCCTGGGGCGGAGAAGCACCGGGCTGAGGGGCCTGGTGTTTACCCTCCGGGGATGGGGGACACTGACGGGGCCCGAGTGGAGGGGAGCCTCCGTCAGGGCAGCGCGTTAGGAAGGTGAAGGTGTGCCGGGCGGGGAGGTCGGAGGCAGGGAAGCCGTGCCGACGAGGAGGTGGCCCAGGAGTGATCGGGGACATTCCTGGGGACAGTCGGCTCCATATAGCGACAGATGGGTCCCAAGCAGGGCGGAGCCTTCGAGCAGCCCCTGTGCCAAGCGAGGCCCAGGCCCGGCGCCGCCCTTCTGTAAGAGCGCGCTCTCTCTCCGGCCGGCCGCGAACGCCTGCAGATCCAGGCCGGTGTGCGGTCAGGACGGGGCTGCTCTTCACTGCTGGGGAGCTTTCCGCCGCGTGGACGCACCACGAGTTCCTTCCCCATCCGCCCGCGGGGGCACTCGGGCAGTTTCCAGGAGGCCCCTTTCAAGTATCGGTAGACGCGGCCTCGTGCTAAGCAGTAAAATCCGGGAGAGCGTCGGCGGGAGGGGTGCGCCGCACCTTAGCTCGTCCCCATGCAAGTGAGCGCGCGGGCCTTCAAAACAAAGCCCTTCACCCAGGACCGACTTCCTCCCGCGGGCTCGCCTGGGCAAAGGCTGTGGGCTGTTAGCAGAGGGCCCCGCGGGCCTCCGACGGGCCTGGCGGCCCGGCTCCCCGCCCGCCTCCCCGCCCCGGCCGCCCTCAGCCGGCGGAGGCGTCGAGCCCGATTCACGCCGCCTCCCCAGGGCTCCCGTCTGGCGGGCTCTCCCCGCGCGGCCCCAGCCGAGTCCCCGCAGGACAACGCACGGGCCCTTGTTCAGACGCGGCCGCCGCCGGAGGGGGGCCCGGCTCAGCCGCGGGGTCCCCGGGCCGCCTGGGAAGGAGGGTCCCGGGAGGGCCGTCCCTCGGCCGGGGAGGGTGCGGCTCTCACCCCGCCCGGCAGCCTCTCAGAAACGACCCGCAAGCCGTCTTACTCTCTTCCTCTTGGGCCTCGAACTGCTCCTTCCCGGCCTGACGCTTTCTGCGGGCCGTTAGGTGCCCCCCAGACCGCAGGCCGCGGAAGCATCACCCCACGGGGGGCGGCAGGCCCGCGCTCGCGGGGACGGGGCTACACCGGGCGCGACCGCCGGAAGGCGACCGCCGGACCCCAGCCGCTCCTGCTCCGCCTCTGGGGCCCCCCAAGGCCGTCAGAGCCCCTCACCGCCCCCCCACGACCGCCCACGTGTCAGGGCCTTCCAGACCCGTGTCTCCAGCCAGAGCTTCCCTCCGGGTGGGCTCTCCACCTGTGAACCTGGTCCGGACACTGCGTGTCTCAAAGGGACCTCGACGCGTCGGCCCCTCCCCTGAACTCCAGACCCCACTTTCCGTGGGGTGAGGGCAGTGACCTCCAAGAGCACCTCCCTGGACGGGCGCGGCCAGGATGTCCCTGTGGGGGGACCAAAGGGGCGATGTGACAGCAGACCCTCCACATCCCCCACGCCCCCCACCAGGCGTTCCCGCACACGTGGCTGTCGTCCGCGGCCACCTCTCCGCGGTCCTGCCCTGGCTGGTGAGATCGGGAGTCTCGCCGCTGCCACGACGCGGTATCTTCCGGGTGGCCGCGCCGTGTCGGTGGGCGAGGGGGGCCGGGGGCCTCACGGATGAGCGAACAGATGGCGGGGGCACTGCACACGCGGCCCGGGGGCAGCTGCAGGCCTTCCCGGGCGGGGGCGACGGAGCAGAGCGCGCGCTCGGCCGCCGCCAGGAGCCGGTCCCGGAAACTCCCGCAGCGAGGGAGGGGCGGCGGCCCGCTCCCGCCTCTGGTTTCTAGAAGGAGGCGGGAAAAAATCGTTCTGCCAATTTGCGGCCTCGCTCCACCGGCTTTCTCCCCTCCGCCAGCACGGAGGACGCGGTCCCCGTGTGCGGCCAGCGCGCGGGGCCCGCTAGCTAAACGGTCGAGCAGATGGCCCCGCTCGCCAGGCGGCCCCGCGCGCGGCCGGAGGTGCCCGCGCCCTCGTCTGCCGGGGCGCCGCCCGACGCGGGTGATGGAGACTTTTAATTTTCATCACGGCCGCCCGCCGGGCCCCGTTTTAAATCACCTTAACTGCAGATTAAAAATATATAAGCCGATATTAGAGGACGGTCTCGGTGCCGTTATAAACGTCTTAAATCTAAAGTTGGGCTTAATTGCTCGGGGCGCTTAGAGGAGGCTGGGGTCAGGTGAGCCTGGCGGTGGGCTGGGCGGGGAGAGGGGGCGCCGCGGGGTGTGGGGGGGCCACAGGGCTCCTCCGTCAGCGTGTGATGCTCGCGTCCTCCCCCCGGTCCAGACCAGGCGGCCAGCCCAGGCCCACCTGCAAACCAGGTGCGCCCGCGGGAGGCGAGCCCCCCCCCCCAGCCGGAGCCCGGCAGGGAAGGCGCCCAGGGCACCAGCAATCCCGCCTGACACCGCTGCGCATCTCCCCGTGTGTCGGGCACTGACACAGCGTCTCACGCTCCTCACAACGCCGTGGGTGGCATTATCTTCATCCTCGTGTCGTAAATGAGGCTGAGGGAGGGGAAGTGACTCGGTCAAGGTCACACGGCTCTTCAGTGCGAGAGCCAGGACTCGGACCCAGGCGGCCGAGATCCAGGGTCTGTGCTCTAACCACTGTGCTTCCTGCCTCTCCCTCCTAATGTGACGAGCACCCAGAACAGTTCCAGGGAGAGGGGGGAGCATAACTAGGGGCTTCATTGGGGCAGAGAGGAGGCTTCCCCAGACCTGATGGCGTGTGGGAGTGAGGCAAAGTGACACTGGAAGCAGGTGGCAGGTAGAGAGAGGAGCAGGTGCAAAGGCCCTGAGGTAGGTGCTCACTTGGTGTGTTTGGGCAACATAAAGAAGGCCTGTGTGGCTGGAACCAGACCAGGGCCTAAGGTGGGGGTGAGACCAAGGGCATCTTGAGGACTTCTGGGGACCCTTCACCAAGGGGCCCACAGACTCACTGCCCGGAGTGCCACACTGTGGGACATGGTGGGAGAAGAGTGGGAAAATCCCAGACTCCCAAGGCTCTGATTCCACAGAATGGGGCTCAAAACAGAAATTCAGGTGAATTCTAGAAGGCTCTGGAGAGTTCTGTCTCTCAAGGTCTGAGCCTGCAGAGGTGGCAGAAGCAGCAGTGACGAGGAGGGTGATAATACGGTTGATCCAGATGATTCTGTCTGAGAAGTGAAGGACAGCGGGGCCCGGGTGGCTCAGCTAGAGAGAGGGGAGTCGAGCCCCTGAAAGGCTGAGGTGCCGGGAGATCGGGAGCGGAGGCTGGGCTGTGGAACCTCCCGGAATCCCAGGGTGTCGGGGCTGGAACAGTGCTCTGCTCACCCCGGCCAGGGTGAGGCAGGAACTCCGATGGCCTGGGGTCTGTGTCGACTCCTTGTTCTCTCGCACCCTGTGTCTGCTCCATCGGCCAATCCTGCGGGCAACACTGGAAAATTCCATTGAACCTGTGACCCCTCCTCCCCACCCGTGTTCCACTATCACTCACTTGGACTATTGCAGTAGCCTCCTCCCCGGTCCCCCAGCTTCCGCCCTCACCCCCGCAGTCTGTTCTCCACACGGCAGAGATTGGCCCTTCTGGATCTAAGTCGGGGCGGGTCACTCCTCTGCTCACACGCCTACCATGGCTCCCCACCGCCGCTAGTAAAACTCAGCCCTTACTTCAGCCGACAAGGCCCCACACAATCTGGCCCCATAGTCTCCGTTACGTCTCTGAGCTCACCTCCTCCACTCTCCCCCTCTCTGGTTTCCCTGGCTGTGCCCCAATCACAGCAAGCACATGCCTACCCCAGGGCCTTTGCACTGGCTGTTCCTGTCTCCTGGAATACCCTTCCTCCAGATTCCTGCCTGGGGCACTTTCTTACCTACTTTTTACTCCAACGTCACCTTTCCTGGGAGGCCTGCTCTCCCTCCTTAAACTTACGCCCAACCCTGGTGCTCCCTCCCACCTCCCTGCTGTATCTTTCTTATTGCGTTTGTCACCGTCTGACGTATCTTAGATTTCACTTATTCATTCTGTTTACTGTCTGCCGTGGAGCGTGGAAGCACCGTGAAGGCAAGGACTTTCTTTCTCTTTTACTCATGGCTGTGTCTCGGGGATGAGTAAGAGCCTGGCACCACGAGATGCGGAGCGAATGTTTCTAGAAGGAGTGAAGAGAGGAGGCCCCCCTGCCAGGGCAGACGCCAGCCATCAAAGGAGGCCGCAGCCTGTGACCAGTCACCTGGGGTCGCCTCTGCAGCCCTGCCCACCCTCCTGCCTGCCTTCTCGTGCGGAGGGGCCACAGGGCAGCGGGGGCTGCTTGGGCAGTGGGCGCCCCGGACTTCCTCGGGCCTCGCAGCCTCCCCACACGGACAGGGCCCAGGAGGCGTGCAGGGGGGCCGCCCCCCGGCGCCACGGTGGGATCCTCGCTGTGGCCTCCCCAGCATCCCGTCCTCCTCATCCTGGCTTTTCGTGTCCAATGTCCTCTGGGGACCATCTCTCTCCCAATTTCGGCCCAGGAGAAGGGGGGCTCCCCACCCCAGGTTCCAGGGGTGGCCAATCAGCAGAGTGCGTTCCCTTCACCACGGTGATTGGCTCAGGGGCGGCCCTGTGGCCTGAAGCGGACCAAGGAGAGTCAGCCCTGCAACTTCTGCTGGAACTACTGGAACGGAGCCTGTCTGTGGGGAGTCTGTGGAGCTGGAGGGATACACGCTGGCGCTCTGGGGGCTTCTGTCATCTCTTGGGGAGACCTTGTGAAAGCAAACAGGACTGGGAGATGAAGAGAGAGTGACTCCTGGGCTCTTTGTGTGAGCCCCTGGATCCAGCCATTCCTGAAGTCATTGTTCCCTAAAACTTTACAGTTCCATGACCCAATCAACTCTCTTCCCTGTTTATACCGGGGAGTTTCCTGTCATGTGCCACCTGGAGCCCTGACCAGGCGCTGGCTCACGAGATTTCCATCTGTCGTTCAACCTAACTGTCACACACGGGGCACTGGCACACGTTTCAGAGGTTCCTCGGACCCACCCTGGAGCCCGGGCTGACTCTCCGCCCTCAGACTTGCTGAGGAGTCAGGACGCCCCTTCAGATCTCGATTCTCTTGCAGAGTAGCTGGTGACCTTGGGACATCACTGGCCTTGCAGAGGGGCCCCAGTGTGGCCCCCTGGAACACAGGGTACTCACTGCTGCCTCGGTTTCCCCAGTGTGGGTGGGCTTGGTGCCCAATGATGTCGGCGAACAGGCTTTACAACCTCAGCTCTTAGGGAAGACCTGCCCCGGCCTCGGGTCCCAGCTCCCCTGACTCTCCCTCTGCTGCGGCCACACGGGCTGTTCATTCGGTTTCCTGGACACAACGAGCTCACCCCACCTCAGGGCCTTTGCACTGCTGCTCCCTCTGCCCGGCATTCGCCCTGAGATTTAGGCATGGCCAGTTCCTACTCCATCTTCAAGGCTCAGCACAACTGTTGCCTCCTCCAAGAAGCCCTCCTACCCTTCCCCTGGGGCCCTGCCGACCCCATCTCCCTATTTTATCTCTTTCCAGTCCTTACCATTTCTGAACGTACTCCTTTGAGTAATTTGTGAATTAATGTCCCTGTTGTCTCACAAACCTGGAAACCGTGAACCCAGGAGCTTGTTGCCCTTGCCCTCTGCTGAGTGTTGCGTCCCCACAGGCACACAGTGGGTCTTTATAGACTGTGTGACCTCAGGCCAGTCCCCTCCCAGAGGCCACCTTCTCCTCATCTGGAATCTAGCATCTTCGTTCACGCCTGGCACTCACGGACCTAGTGACATGAAGATGGCTCCGTGAGCCCTCACATTCTGCCGCAATCATATTAAAACGTGAGGGCTGCTTATTAGGTTGTGGGGGGGTCCTCCCCCCTCCCCACACCTCCCCCACCTTCCCCGTCCCTAAATCTAACCCCGAAGGAGGAATTCTCCCTGCCACACAGGCTTCAATCCCAGAGGGCTTCCTGGAGGAGGGGGCCTTCTCCAGTGTTATCAGCCCCTGGGGCTCCTGGGTTGGTATCTCCTTTCAAAGGCCCCTCCTCCTCTGTTCCCCTCCCACCGTCCACCCCTCACCTGGACATTCCCTTCAAGGAGGCACGCGAGGTCAAGGGCACGGCCTCCTCCCCAGCATCCCCGCCCCCAGCCGGGAGTGAGACCCGGGCCAGGCCATCTGTCTGAAAACAGTTAGCCCTAAACACCGGCGCTGGGGCTCCAGGTCACGGGCGTGGAGCAGTGGGGACTGTGAATCCAGAAGGTTCTGGCTGAATCAGCCTTCCTGTCCTCGGGACAAGAAAAGTCCTCCGGCCGCCTTGGGGGTGGACAGGAGCCTCTGGGGGGATGGGGACCATAGTGGGGGGGAGTGCCGTCCTGAGAAGACTCGGCCCGTGCTCGAGTGCCGGGGTGCGGCTGGGGGGAGTGGGGGGGCAGCTCTCAGGCCCCCACCGTGCCCCTCCTCCTCCCCCCACTGGCCTGTGCCCAGCGCCCCCCACAGGCCCCCAGCCGCACACTCGTGTCACCTCCCCGGGGGGGGGCAGCCGCGTGCCCAGAGCCACCTGTTCACCTACATGCGGTTTGGCTCCCGGAGCTTCTTTTTAATTTTGGTAATTTGAATAAGTTGCTAGTGTACAAAAACCAGGAGATTCTACATGAAAATCTGGATGTTCAGCTTCTGTTGAAAAATGGAAAGATCTGGCAAGCCTGTGCCACCAGCGCGGCCTCCACCAGCGGGGGCAGGGCGGGGGCGCGGCCCCTGTTCTTCTGTCCTGCAGTAGCGCTGGGACCTGTCGCCGCGCCTGGGTCTCGGGTGGGCAGAGTCTCACCAGGAGACGGCCGCTAAATCTACCCCCGTGCGTGTATAATGTGATGTCACGGGGGTCAGCAGTGCTAAGGAAACAAACAGCAGGGAACAGGGATAGAGCGGGGCGGGGGGGTGGCTGTTGCTCTCCCACACCAGAGGCCCACTAGGCCTGAGCGAGATGCAGAGGCCCCGAGGCGCAGGAAAGGTGTTCCTGCTGGAAGGAACAGCAGGTGCAAAGGCCCTGGAGCTGGAACCTGTTTGGTGTGTCCAAGGAGCCTTAAAAAGGCCGGTGTGGCTGGAGGGGAGTGAGTGAGGGGTGGCCAGGCCTCCTCGGAACAGGTACCTGGACAGGTGGGGGTTTGGGGACCCCAGTGGAGCCCCATGGCTGCTTTAGACTCTGGGTAATCCTGCCAGTGACCCCTGGGGAACTTCCTGGTGGGGCCCGACTTTGATGACTCCAGGTGGTTTGACCCTGATTCTCGGCCTCTTCTGGACCAGCCTGGGGGGTCCCAGTGGGGGGCTTCTTCAGAGGCCGTGTCCCCTAGTGGTTAAGGCCCAGCCGCCTGGGCGCCCATCTCCTCCCCCCCACCCCGGGCCCCCTCCCCTCCCCTGGGGCAGGGACTTCCCCGTTAGAGCCCGAATGTCCCCCTCTGTAAAATGGGGTGACAGGAACGCCCTCAGGGGGTTGTCTGCTAGTAAATTAAAGCTCTGTGCGTTTCTGCGTAAAATACCTGCGCAAAAGCGTTCACACCGACGCCAGGCCCCTCGAAAGTGCCGGGTCACTGTTGGCTGTTTTAGTTTAGGGGCGAAGTAAGACCCTCGTCTAAGGGAGCAGTTCTCGAACTCTGTCGTCTCCGGGTCCCGTGACTCTTAAAAATTACCGGGACCCCGCGGAGCTGATGATTCTGCGGCTTCCGGTGTTCGGTGCTGACCCGCGAGCGGCCGAACCTGTGACCACGAAGCGTGACCACGTGCGCTCATGCACTCGCCCAGGCAGACGGGCGCTGCGGCCGCGCGGCCCTCGGTCTCCCGCCTGTGACCCGGGCTGACCCCGCGCGGGGCTGAGCGCCCGGGGGGGCTCTGCCTCGGCGGGACCGCGACCTCTGCCAGCGCCCCGGGTCCCCCGCTCTGCGCCCCTTCCCCTCCCCGGCCTGCAGGGGGAGCGAGGGGCGAGGCGGGCGGAGGCCGCGGCCCCGGGAGGGAGGCGTGGACAGGCCTGCGCCCCGCGGGCGCGGAGAGGAAAGTGGGCGCCTCCCCCCCCCCCGCTTGCTCCGGGCCGAGGGGCTCCTGGACCACCCCTGGGGCGGCCCCGAGCGCGACACGGTGGCCTTGGGCACTCTGCCCTCGCGGGACCCCTGATTCCCGCCCGGCTCTGGGGCGGCAGAGGGAAAGGGGGCTTTGGACAAGACCCAAGGTGCCCCGTGGGGGCCAGCTCAGCCCTCCCGCCCCGAGCCCCGGGGGTCAGGACGGGGCCCTGGCCCGAGCAGGGGTGCGGGGGGACGGGCAGGCGCGGGCACGTGGCAGCGGGCGTGGCCGCTCGGGCCGCCGGGATGACCTCACGGCTGTCCCAGAGCCTAACACGATGATTTCCCCCGCAGATGGCGCGGCCCGGCCGAGAGGAAGGGGGTTTCAGGCCTCGTCCAGACGCCAGAGGGGCTGACAGGTTGACCCCGGTGACCCCGGGTGGGTGGGACACCGCGGCCTCCCGACTGAGATTCAGACAGTCCGACAGCCCTCCCTTGCTGAGCCCACACCCTCCAGAGGCCGATGGCGGAGAAAGGACTGTCGACAGCAGTTCCCACCTGGGATTCCCTGAAACGCTGGCCTAGTGCCCGTCCTCTCCACACCCTCTGCTGAGGAAACCAAGGCCGTTTATCTGGAGTTGATCTGCTGCTTCCTGGCTGTGTGTCCTTGGGCAAGTTGCCTAACCTTTCTGAACCTGTCTCCTCATCTGCATATGAAGGCGAGTTGAGTTCCTCCTCTTGTTACTTGCTTCATTCTGTCTCTCCTTTGACTTCTCAGCCACTGCCTAAGGAATGGATTATTTTATACATCAAAATGGAGGTTCAGAGAGGCAAAGCGACTGATTCAGAGGCCCACAGCTCTACCAGTGAGGCGGATCTGAACCTGGCTTTGCCCGGCTAAACCCCATCTCATCTCCATGTCACCTGGGCTGCCTGCCTGAGAGGTGAGTTAAGTGAAGACACGCCAGCAGGCTGTTGAAGTGCGGAATCTCGGGCTCCAGAAACCAGCGGCATCAGAACCTGTCTTTTAACCATCTCCCCAGGTGGTTGGTGTGCGCAGTACAGTTTGAGAGGCTCTGGGCCTCTCAGGGGTTCCCGGATCATGTTCGGGAAATGGGAGTAGGTGTAATCAAAAGAAAACATCACGGGGAGAGGGGTTTAGTGCCCAAATCAACCCGGGAAGTGCAGGATTAAACAGAGAGAGTGCGGGACTTATCAGGGCCTTTAATGATCAAATGGATATTATGTGTCTGTAGGAGACGTATTCCAATTGTGTCACAAAATCGATTTTTTTGAGAAGCTTCTTGTGTTCTGCAGAATACTGTTGTTAGTGCCGTTGAGGGGATTCTGACTCCTAGCGCCCCTGTGTCAGCAGAGCAAACCTGCTGGATCTTTCTGCGCCATCCTCTCACCTTCTGGCGCTCTAGCAGACAATGTTCCACTTCTGTTCACAGGGTTTTCACGGTCAATTTTTTTGGAAGTGGGTGGCCGGGTCCTTCTTCCTAGTCTGTCTTAGTCTGGAAGTTCTGCTGAAACCTGTCCACCATGGGTGACCCGGCTGGTATTTGACATACAGGTGGTAGAGCTGTCAGCATCACAGCAACATGCAGCCACCACAGTATGACAAGTGACAGACAGGTGGTGTGGTTTCCTGACCGGGAAATGAACCTGGGCCATGGCAGGGAGAGCACCAGATCTTAACCAGTAGACCACCACGACCAGCTACAGAATATACTGGGGGCAGTACCTGGGACCTGGAGATATTAATAATAAAATCATGGCTCCCATTTATTCAGTGCTCATTATGCATCCAGTTCTGGGCTTCTCCACATCTTAGTGTGTGACTTTGATCCTCAAATTTACCTCACAGTCCAAGATGGCTCCTGGAGCTCCAGCCATCAGGTCTGCATTCCAGACAGCCAGAAGGAGGAAAGAAACCATCCTTTAACTGAGTCATCCTCTTTAAGGGGCCTTCCTGGAAGTTCCACTAAACACTTTTGCCTTCACCTCACTGGCCAGATTGAGCCACAGCCATACCTAACTGCTGGGGAATGTCACCCAGCAAAAAACTGAGATGTTGTGGCTGAAGAAGAAGGGGAGGGTGGACATTTAGAAGATAATATCAGCCCTGCCCTGGAGCTTTCCTGGGGGAGAGGGGCTTGTCCCAGGTCACACTGCTGGTCTGTAAGGGAACCGTGTTTGAACCCACTGCCAGGTGTTTCAGCTTTTGCTACACTGGCTAATTGTCTTCTGAGGAAAATCAAAAGGCGTTATTTAAAATATCCCTTTTAAGTTTTTCTGCTCCGACAAGCCTGGGAAACGCTGGATAACACAACGGGAAGCAGGTCTCCTTGCTCTAGGACTCTTCCAAGTGAGTCAAGAGGCGACAGATAACAGAGGCCCCGATTCAACATGGCTTCTCCAAGGAGGGGCTCCATTATGCCACAGCCCAGGAAGACAGAGATAGATGGCGTCGGGGCTGGTTGATTCAGCGGCCCACCACTCTCACCCAGGACCTAGGCTCCTCCATTTTTGTGCTCTGCCATCTTTAGGCTCACCCCCTCATGGTGCACTATGGCTGCTGTTGAGCCAGGCATCTTGTCGCAATGCCCCGAAGGCAGCAGAGTGAATATTCCTCAGGCCGTGTGTAAAGACACGGAAAGTTCCCCAAAGCTGCCCGACGCACCTCCCTTCATTGCTAGAATTCTCCACGTGACCCCTCCTAGGCCAGTTGTGAACAAGGGGGCCTCGGGGGTCCATGATTGGTCTAACTAATCAATGTCCACCCTGGGGTGGGGCGGCACCAAGAGGATACCTTCACAAAATCAAGGTCCGTTGCTAGGGCAGGGGAATGGCTAACGGGGCACAGCGTCAGGGCCGGTCCTGGAGCCCTTGCAGACAGCTCGTGTAACCCCGTAGGGGCACGAGGCACAGGCCCACGGCGAGAGCGGCTCACTGGTGCGGGGGGAATTAGGGGGGTGAGGGGAGGGGATGACATGAGACTGGCTTTTTTCCCCAAGCTGCATGTTGGAAAAGTGGCGTTTTATTCACCCCCATTAAGCATTTTTCTGGTAAGGGAAGTAGCACCTGTTAGGGTGGAGGGAAGATGTGTCCCCCGAGCCCCCCCGAGGGAGGGCCCCGGCTTCGGGGAGCTCCTCGGCCACCGGCCTCAGCTGTCAGCCTCCGGGACGGCCCGGCGGCAGAGCCCCTCCTCTGGGTCCTGATGGTCCCGGAGCCGCCCTCACCGGTGACCCAGCGGTCCTCAGCGGGGCGATTTTGCCCCCAGGGGATGTCTGGCACTGTCTGCAGACATCATTGGTTGTCATGACGGGGGTGGGGGCGACGCTGACATCCTACAGGGCCCGAGATGGCTCCCCAACAAAGAATCGTCTGGCCCCAGAGGTCGATGCTTCTAGGCTGAGAAGCCCCGAGATGACCTCTGGGGCAGGTACAGAACCCCGCCAGCTCGGCCCCCCAGGACCCCCTGCGGCCGCTCTACCTCCAGCGCCCCCTGGGGCAGCTGGGCCGCGCTGCCCTCTCCCTCTGCCCCTTCTGATTCCCTCCCTCCCTCCAGGGGCTGATCCCACGGGCGCAGCTTCACAGACGCACGCCAACCTCCTCCTCGGAGCCTGCACCCCAGAGTGCGAACTGAGACATTCGTTCTTCAAGAAAATTCTAGCAAGGCAAAAAAATCAGCTGTGCATCCTGTTGCCAGTGAAAACTCTGCTGATCTCTGACTCCCAAGAGAACTGCTGCTCGTCCTGGGGGGTGCTCATCCCGGGTGGTGGCTGCTTTTTTCAGGCATCTAGTGGGCACCTGCTGTTCGTGCTGCCCGCTTCCCAGCTCCCGTTTCTGGTACCACATCTGGTTTCCCCCTGGGGACCACCCTCCCCTCCCCTCCGGCCCTGAGGTGTGCCGGGACCTGACTCCTCTCCCCCACACCCCGATGGGCACGTGACCCAGGCTGCTATCAGCATAGTCCCACCCCTGCCTTCAGCGACTGGTTCAGAGCACATGATCCAAGCAAGGTCGACGAGGGTCAGCCTGAGGAATTTCTTGAAAGCATCCAGAAAGGAGCATGCTTTCTGCTCTTGTGGCTCAGGTGGTGGGACACGAACCTGGAGCCGCCTGGAGCCCTCACGCGGAGAGGGCCTGCTTGAGAATGAAGCCAAAGCAGAGGCAAGCCAAGCGGAGAGATGGGGAGCCAGAGATGGAATCATGAAGGCAGTGGGCCCTGGATCAAGCCACGCCTGAAGATACACTCCTGGTTTTTCCGTTATTAGCTAGACCAGTAATGTCCATGTTTTTGCAGTCGAGTCACTGTCATGAGTTAAGTTGTGTCCCTCCCCACAAAAAGATCTGTTGAATCCTAACCCCCAGGACCTCAGGGTGTGGCCTTATTTGGAAACGAGGTCTTTACAGAGGAGTCAAGTTAGGGTGGGGTTATATTAGGGTGGATCCTAATCCCACAAGAGTGGAGTCTCCATGAAAAAGGGAAATTGGGACACAGAGACAGACAGGCACAGAGCGAAGGTGATGTGAAGACGCAAAGGGACCACACCATGTGCCCGCAGTGACGTGTCTACAAGCCGAGGAACGCCGAGGAAGGCCGGCAAACGCCAGGGAGCTGGAGGAGGCGGCAGGACCCTCCCCAGGGCCTTCAGAGGGAGCGCCGCCCTGCCCACACCTTGGTTTCAGATTTGGCCTCCAGAGCTGTGGGAGAGCAAATCTCTGCTGTTTTAAGTCACCTCGTTTTGGGTGCGTGTTATGGCAGCCTAGGACACGAGTACAGCCACTTTAGTTGGTCTCTGTCACCTGCAAGGAAGAATTCCGAATAACACAGTGTTATAGCAACATGTAGGTAGTTATGTACAAAAATGGTAGGTTTCCCATTTGATATGCCAGAATCTAACGTTTTAGGCGGTACCAAGCCCACTTACACCCACTTCCCCTTCCTCCACTCTCTTGCCATCCGTATCCCAGCGCATCCCTGCGGATGTGTAGCCATCCAGTCCCCACGGTTGGGCAGAGTGTGCTTTGTATCATTCCTATAAAAGCTTGTTCCATGGCGATGTCCAGTGTGCCGTGAATACCACGGATATTGTAAGAGATGATTTTAAGTGGAACACCAACTGTATTTTTTCTTTAATAATTAATATTTTATCTTAATGTGCATTCGAGCATTGTCACTGTCACTTCCAACCTGGGATTTCACAAACGGTGCGCAGGCGTCTGTGGGAGCCCCAGCTCTCAGGCGGGATAACCAGCAGAGTTTAGCGAAGGCACAGCTTACAAAGGTGGAGGCAGGGGGTCTGCAGGGGGTCTGCAGGGGGTCTGCAGGGAGACCGAGAAGAGAGGGGTGGCGCCCAGGGCCGGCAGGAGCAGGAGCTGTCGCCACCCTTAGGCTGAAGGCGCGGGGAGGGCGTGGCTACGGGGACCGGAGGAGCTGCAGCTGTAGGGGACGGGTCCCCGGACAGAGACCTTCGGCAGAACAGCCAGCCCCCCACAGCCACAGCGAGGCAGGAGGGAGGTCAGGAAACACCCCCGCCTCTCTCTGCTCCCGCCCCCCAGTCTTCACCGGGGCCTCCCATTGGCTGATCCCGGCAGGAAGGCGGGGTGCAAGGGAGCCTGGGTAATGTAGTCCACAGGGTCAGCCTCCCGGTGCCCAGAGCAGGGGGCGTGTGGAGGGGTGGAAGATGACCAGCACGCTTACCACGAGGCTGTGCAAACGGAGAGGGAAAATTTCGGGAAACTGTTACGTTTAAGCAGGTCCTTTCAGGCACCCGCTGGACTCCATGACCGTGACCTGACAACAGGGGCACTCGACTTTCTCCCACGGCCCTCCGCCCCCTGCCTCTACGCCACCTTTGTCCCCAGATCCCAGCTGTTTGTCGCGTCGCACGTTGCACCAGCCGTCTCTGACCCGCGGCCCGGGGGCCCCGGAAGCGCCTCCAGGGGAGGCTCCGGCCGCGGGCAGGCCCGGTCCTTTCCAGAGCTTTCTCAGAGCCGCCGGGGGCTCCCGGTTCCACGTGCCGGCCGCGTGGCCTCGCCGGCGGGGCTCTGCAGGTGCCCTGGGCCGGGCGGGGGGCGGGGGGCGGGGGGCGGCGGGCGGCGGGCCCGCCTCAGCTCGGAGAGACAACGGAGAGCGTGGGAGGCGGAGCAGCGGCCCGAGGCGCCCGCGTGCTGGGCCCGGCGCCGGCGCGGGCACAGGGACCGTGCAGACGCGCCGGGCTCAGCGTCCTGGAGGAGCAGCGCGGGCCCCGCGGAAGCCGCGTCCTCGTGAGGGGCCGGCGGACGGAGAGCTGACCGCAGAAGCGGAGGCAGGAGCCGTGACGACGGAGCAAGCCGGGGGAGGGCCACACGGAAGGGTCCGGAGACGGGGCCTCCAGACGCTGGGAAAGGCCGGAGGCCGTTCTCCTCGGGGCCCCGGAGGGGACCAGCCCTGCCCACGTCGTCCCTCAGCCCGGTGCGCCGACTGCGGACGTCTGCCGTCCAGCCTGCAAGAGAATAAACTGGTGGTGTTGAAGCCGCTAAGTTGGTGGTAATTTGTTGCAGCAGCAATGGGAAGCTAATAGCCTTTTTTTTTTTTTACAGAGGTTCAAAATTTATTTAAAAATTTGTTTAAAAGAGCATAAAAGATTACTTTTTTCTCTTGCTCATGTTTGTACGCTGGATTAACAAAATAGAGATTACAATCTAGAAAGATGCCAAAGCTTCCCGGGACCTGCTCTGAGAATTAGACAAGACCAGCAGGCAGCACGCATCACTCCGCTGGTCTGGAAGCCTCGACGCTGGAGGGTGGTCTCTCCCGCTTCAGCCTTTTGAGAAGCCCAGCCTCCTGCCCAGAGGAGGCACCACTTGAACATTTGGGCGGGGGTGTGGATCTGGTGATTATGTTTCTCTGTTGACTGGCATAACTGCTGTCTCCCTCACTAGACCAGAAGCTTCCTGAAGGCAAGTTGGGGTCAACTTGTCTCACCTCTGTCTCTGTCTCCCCAGAGTCTAGTCAGTGCTCAATAAATGTTTGTTGAATGAATAATTGATCACTTATTCTTTGTCAGCAGCTGGGCTAGTGAAAATGAGATAAAAATGTATAGTTCCCACCTTGGAGAGGTTCTGGATCTAGTAAGGGCAATGAAAAAATTATGATAGTAGAGGTGAGCTGAGCACTTGCCGTGAGCCGGGCACCGGGCCGAGGGTGTTACAGGCACATGTGACACCATGTTTATGCCTCAGACAATTCTGAGAGGCCTCGTCAAGTCCCTGTGGGAGAAGCTCCCATGGGGGTCCTTGGGGAGAGGAAATGGAGGGATGACGTAGAGTGGGGTGGACCGGGTTGAGGGAAGCCGCAGGAGGTGAGACCAGCATCGTGGGGGTCCCTCACTGCTCCCAGACCCGAGGCGGGGACGGGAGCGGTGTCTGGGACCAGGGAGGCAGGGAGGCAGAATAATGGCCTGTGACGACGTCCACACTCGAATTCCTGGCACCCTGACCCTGTCGGGCTGTGCGGCAAAGGGGAGTGAAGGTCGTGGGTGGAATTGAGGTTGCCGATCCACCCACCCCGAGATGGGAGACTGTCCTGGATTACCCAGTGGGCTCGATGTCGTCACAGGAGTCCTTACAATGGGGAGAGGGAGGCAGGAGTTCGAGTCAGAGAGATCTGAAGACGGAGGAAGGGGCCATGAGCCAAGGAATTGGGCAGCTTTAGAAGCTCGAAAAGGCAAGGGACGGTTTCTCCCTGGAGCCTCCAGAAGGAACGCAGCCCGGCCGACACCTCGGTTCTGCCCAGGAGACCCGTTTCAGACGTCCACCTCCAGAGCTGTAGGGTAGTAAATGTGGGCTGCTTGAGCCACTAAGTGTGTGGTGGTCTCTTCCTGCAGCCGGAGGAGACGGTGATGTTAGGAGACTAATAGAAGGGGCTGCTGGACGCGAGCTGTGACCTTCAGGAGAGGGACACAGTCGCTGCCAAGTGTGGGGAGGGAGCCGGGGCATAAACACCCCCACCCTCTCCTCCTCCTCTCTCCTCTGCACTCGAGTCTGATGGTGCTGCCCACCAGTCCCCCCCAACCAGGGACCGGAGGGTGTGGGTCTGTGATGCCGCTCCCGTGGGTCGGCACAGCAGACACGGAGCAAGATCATTATAAATAACCACCTTCAGTCTACGACTGGGGACTAGGAGGCTCAGAGAGGTCACGTTCCCTGCTTGAGGACACTCAGCTAATAAGCGGCAGGGCCAGGATTTGAACCGAGGACCGTCTGGCCCCGAGTCCCAGCTCTCCGCCCGACACTGGGGAGCAGAGCGTGTTGGTGTTGGGAGCCAGCCACGTGAGAACGCGGCGTGTGTGTGCACGTGCGTGTGTGCGCCCGTGTGCCTGCCGCTCCGCACGCCCGCCCGGCGCCCCAGCCCTCGGCGTGTGTTTCTGTGGGCGAGCTCTTTTTCCCCATCTCTGTTCCCACCAGCACGTCTCAAAGGCAGTGAGATGACATGATGACACTTGGACTAAACAGCAGCCGTCTCCTGCCGTCCGCTCACTTGCGGCCGTGTCTAACTGGGGGTGTGCAGTGCAGGGCGTGGACGAGAGATGGCTGCTGTGGGCGGGCGGACACCCCTCCTGGGAAGCAGCGGCCTCTGTGGGCCCTGGGGACTGTGGAGCGCCCAGTGCCACATGGAGAAGGGCTGGGATGCGATGATGGGTCTTCCATGGAGCGGGAATGGCCAAGCGTCTTCTGTCGGTGTTGTCACGGCTCTGTCTCCATGGCTCTGTGGTTTGGAGGCTGTTTCCATGAACGTGAACAGAAGCGGGAAAGGATCTAGTGCAGAGGAGAACTGACATACGTGATTCCATCCCATCCTTGTGATGAGGGAGCTCTCATTACACCCAGCAGAGAGAGTCGCCTATGGTGGCGCTGGGGTCTAGGCAGATGCAAAGTCTGCACGTGGCCCCTGGGGCTCGGCAGGGACTCCTCTCTGCCACCCTGGCCCCCTTCACTGTGCCCCAGCCTTCAGCCCCTCCCACACCCCACCCGCTTTCCAGCTGGGGCTTTAGCACATGCTAGTCCCCCGGGTGCAAATGCTGTTCCCTGCCGTCCTGGGGAAGCTGCTCCTAACGCTGCTCCTCTTTCAGGCCTCATCTTAGAGGCCACTCCTCCGGGTGCAGACCAGGGTCAGGCCCAAGGGCTCATGGAGTCAGGTGCCTGGGCTCGGATCCCAGCTCTGCCGCCTGCACGGGGTCGCCTGGGGCACGTTACTGAGCTCTCTGTGCCTTGGTTTACCATCTGTGAAATGGGAATAGAAACAGCACCGACTCACAGCGTTGCTAAACAGACGGAGTGAGGGAATTAAGGAAAAACGCAGAGAACGGTGCTCGCTGTGTGTGGGGAGGAGAGGGAAGCCTTGGCAGCTGCTACCCCTTCCTCCATTCTCACACGTCTCCCTGTTCCAGAACCTTCCTGTAACCAGGCTGCAGTCCCGAGTGTCAGTTGCCTGTTGAATCTCTGTCTCTCCTACCTGTCCCCCAGCCCCTTGAGGCCACGGATCACGCCTGTCCTGTTCTCCGCGTCCCTGATAGTTTAGCCTCAGGTCCTGCACATAGAGGTGCTCCGTAAACAGACACTTAGCGCACGTCCAGCCCCAAAGCCCACGGCCCGTCTCCCGGAACAGAGCTCGGAGAGAAAACACGTGACCGTGGCGGGCGCGCAATCACGCAGCCGGGGCGCCCGCCGCCTGTGCGGTCCCTCCGCGGGCCGTCCCCTCCCCCCCCCCAGGGCTCACCTCCCCCCCGTCCCCGTCACATCCCTTCCCTTGGCTTTCGTTATAGTCTAACCACCCAGACAGGCGTCCCCAACCCTGTTGACTGGTTTTGCCTCTTCTAGAAAAAACAACCATGTAGCGTGTCCTCCCGGAGTCTGGCTTTTCCGCCCGCGTGAGACCAGGAGCGCGGTTGTCTGCCTCGGTGCTGCGTCCCCTTTCCTTCCTGAGTGGGACCCGCGGTGTGGACGTGCCCCCTTCTGCACCCACTCCCCTGCGGATGGACGCGTGCTCTCCGGTGTCTGGTCCTGCGAATGAAGCTGCTCGGAGGCGGGTCTCTGCGTGGACAGGATCTCGCTTCTCCTGAGAGTGTCTCCCCAGCAGTGGGCGGGCTGGGGCGTGGGGTGTGACAGTCTTCAGTGTCGATGCCTAATGTTGCCCTGATTTCCCAAATGCGGGGCCGCTCTGCACCCCGCCCTGCGAGCGTGAGGGTTCCCGTCACCCCCGCCGTCGCCAGCGGCTGGTGTCATCGCCTTTGTAACCTTTGCAATCCGGGGCTGAGTCGTAGTTGTGGCCCCCGCTCTCTGAGGATCCCGTGCAGGATCAGGTGGTGCTGGAAATCCTGGGCTCAGGGGCCCCCGTGCCTGGCTTGGAGACCCGCCTCTGCCGTTTCTTTGTGATATGACCTTGGGCAGGTTACGTAGCCTGTCTGTGCCTCAGTTTCCCCGTCTGTGCAGTGGGAGGGACAACCGTACCTCCCGGGGGCTCAGTGAGTTAATGCCTGTAAAGAGCGTGGCACGGCGTCTGGCCCAGGACAGGCACCCAGCACAAAGCGACTCATTATTTTTAAATATCGTGACTGCACCCAGGGGTGGGCCTCCGCTTCTCCGTCCACGAGCACTGCCCTCATCGACCCACCTGCTCCCCACAGCAGCCTGCGGGGCTGGCCTGACGCGAGCTCGTCGATTCTCAGAGGCCCGTTTTCCCTCGTCGCTGAAATCAGACATTTCTGACGACCGCGGCTTGGAGGAGTTTAGGTGGCAGAGGTTTTTCTTAGTGTGCATGACGTTCCGGTGCAGCTGGCGTGGATGGCGGCTTCATGGCGGTGGAATACGGTCTCGTTACACCCAGTGTCCGGGTGAGAAGACGGAGGCTCAGGGAGGCTGATCTGGCCCCCGACTGAGGCGTGGGAACGAGGGACCCGGGGGCCGGGCTGGTCTTGGGGAGGCTGGCGCTTGCTGCACGCAGATGAGCCAGGGCCGCCGGCGCCAGCCTCCCCCGGGGCACCAGCAGCGCCAGGTGTGCATCAATGGCACAGCGTGCACTCGGGGACACGGCCGGGGTGGCGTGACTGTGTGTTAATTGCCCGGGTGAGGAATGTCTCGGCGTTTCCCGGCTGTCCTGCTGGCGGCCAGCAGACTCGCATCTTCAGGGGCGGAGGAGAGACACCTGGCTGCGGACAGGTCAACAGCCAGCACGTCCACCTTCTGCAGAGGCCCTGGGGCCGGGGACGAGGATGCCAGGCTGGCCCTCCGTGACCACCGTCCTGAGGCCAGACCCCAGGGTCAGGCACGCGAACAGCGACCAGGAGGTGCCATGTGAGGCCTGACCCCGGGAGACCGGGGGGCTGGGGCTCCAGGGCTGAAGTCGGGCCTCCTAAATCCAGCAGCACATCCACTCTGCACCCTCGACTCCGGTGAAGAGGCGGAAGCCGGGAGAAGCACACTGCAGTGATTAAAAGCAAAACTGGGCTGAGCTTGGGTCTTTGCTGTGCTGAGGAACAGCTGTGTGACGGTGGGCAAGTCACTTCACCTCTCTGAGCCTCATTTTCCTCATCTGTAATGTGAGGATAATAACAGCAGCCACTTGAATGGATTGTTCTGAAAGTTAAATGAATTAATACATGTGAAATGCTTAAAAACCAGTGCTTATAAAAGTATGTTATAAAAGTTAGCTATACTCGTATGTCCATAAAAATGCATAAAAAACAGACTGGAAAGAAATACACTAAAATATCTGTGAGATGGGTGCACCACGATGGGGTGACAGAAGACTTCTATTTTCTTCTTTGGACTTGTAAGTTTTTTTCTAAACATTTTGCAATAAGAACCCTTTCTATTGTCCTACGAAATACCCCCCTTTTGGAACCTATAGGTTGGAAATCCTTCGTTGGGGTGTCGTTTGCAGCTCTGTTTTCTCTGAGGCGACAGGGTCTCGTGTTTACGGCCCACCTTGGAGCTGACGGCTCCGGACCCCAGAAGGCAGGAAAGAAGAGGGCGGCCGAGGGCCGGGCGACGCTGGGGCAGGAGACTAGACGTGAGGAGTCTCCCGGCGTGGCTGCTGGAGCCTCTGACCTTGGTGCCAGGGACACTGTTGGCCACTCTGGAAACTGTTTGGAAGTTTCTAGTAAAGCTGAACTTTGCCCGCCCTCTTACCCAGCAATTCCGCCCCTTGCTTTACACCCAGTGCACCCGTATTTCCAAAGGGAGGCTTCCACTCGGATGCTGACTGCAGTCTCTTCATAATCGCCCAAGCGACCCAGATGTCTCGCAACGGGAGATCGGAAAATAAACGGTGGAGTCTTGCAACGAAATATGACACAGCGACGAAAAGAGCTGCCGGCACGTGCACTCAACAGCGTAGAGGAAGCTCGTGAATGTCGCGTTGGCCAAGGAAAGCCAGACACACAAGCAGGTGTATCCATGACTCCATTTACATAAAACGCAAAAACAGCCAAGATTCGGCTGTGGTTATGGAGGTCGGGATGTTGGTTATCTCTGAGGAGAGGTGGGGGAAGTGGCTGAGGGGGAGGGAAGCGGCTTCTGGGGGCTTCTGATCATGTCCGTCTGGGTGTTGGCTACAGGAGTGTGCTCACTTTTGGAGATATAGTGCTCTGTGCGCTTATGATTTATGCTGTCTTTGGTATGTATCTTGTACTTGAATAACAATGTTGGGGACAAAAGAGAGACACAAGAGCAAGACATGTTCCTCTTTTTCTGTTGCACATTGCTGTGTTTCCCTACAATGCCGGATCTGCAGCAGCCATTTTGTGACCGTGGGGCTACTGGCCGAGGACAGAGCAGGGGCAGCAGAGTAGACAGACGGAAGGAGCCTGCATTCTTGGTGACCATGCTGACGCCCTGGAGAGGTGGGTCCAGGCACCCTCCCCTTGGACCAGGGTGGGCCTTTGTGGCTGCTTCGGCCAGTGGGTGCAAAGGACGTGAAGCTGCATGACTTTGAGACTTGGTCACAAATGGTGACATGACGTCCACCTGGCTCTCTCCTGGGACACACTCGGGACAGCCAGCCAGGAACCGCAGTGCGAGGAGTCTGGCTTTTCGGAGGCCGCCGTGCTGGCAAGAACACGTCCAGACGAAGGGAGACACAGAGGCGTGCCGGCTCTTTGTCTTCCCGCCCGGGTGCCAGACACACAGATGAAGATGGCATTCAAGTGACACGGTGTGGCCGCCAATGCATCCAACCACACCTCCAAGACACCTGGAGCTCAAAGCGCCTGGCTGAGCCACCCCTGAATTCATAACTCACACCAACTTGAGACAATCAGTGAGGACTTTTGAGTTAAGCCCCTAAATTGGGGGATGACTTGTGCATCACGAATGATAGTGCACCGCCTCCATTCTGAGCCTTCACCAAGTGATGGCCTAAGTCTCCTTTATTGTTTAAGCCAGGAGTCCATCGGCAAACTTTTTCCACAAAGGACCAGAGAGTAAATGCTTCAGGCTTTACAGACCAGACGGTCTCTGTCCCAGCTAGTCTACTCTGCCCTTGCAGAGACAACGCGCAAACAGATGTCCACGACTGTGTTCCCATAAAACTTGATTAACAAAAACTGAGGGCCCACCCCTGAGCAGCAGTTTGCTGACTCCTGGTTTAAGCCATTTTTGAGTTAGATTTTCTGTTACTTGCAACCTAAAGCGTCCCACTGGTAACAACTATCCAGGGAGCTTGGGGCTAAGGGCGGCCATGAGAGGGCCTGGGTGTGTGTGCAGGGGCTCTGTGTGTGTGTGCACGGCTCTGGGTGTGTGCGCACAGGCTCTGTGTGTGTGTGCACAGCTCTGTGTGTGTGTACAGGGGCTCTGTGTGTGTGTGCATGGGCTCTATGTGTGTGCATGGGCTCTGTATGTGCGTGGGCTCTGTGTGTGTGTGTGCAGGGGCTCTGGGTGTGTGTGCACGGGCTCTGTGTGTGTGCATGAGCCCCAGGAGGGCGGGGGTCCCACCCCGCCCACCATGTGATCTGCTCAGACAGGAAGGGCTGGACCGTCCTTGTCTAAGCGCTCTGGAGCGGCTCCCATCAGATCACCAGCCCCCGCCCTTCCTCCCTGCTGGCCCTACAGTCCCTGAGTCCTTACTGGCTGCTCAGCCGCAGGCAGGAACGTGGGAGCCTCCCCTGAGGGGACCTCACAGCAAGGCCGGTGAGAGAGCAGAGGAAGGACAGACAGAGGCGCCCTCCTTTCCTCCTTTCCTCCTGCCTCTGCCGGGCCTGGGGACCCGCTTCACCCACAGCAGTGACGACCAGGGACCAAGCGCCGTGCTCGCGTCCACACACCTGTCACGTGGAGAACATGGGTTGGATGTTCTCATTAGCCCCGTTTCACGGATGACGAAAGGGGCGGACAGAGAGGGGGAGTCATTGACCGCAGGGCACACAGCAGGATGAGCGAGGAGTGCACAGTCTGGGCCAGGAGCAGGAGAAACCACTACAGAAAGACGCACTCAACCGCACCCCCAGGCGAGGGGCGCGTCGGGCCATGAATCTCTGCCCACCCGGTCCTGCCCCAGCCCTCCCGCCCGGTGGCTCGCCCAGCCAGCCCTGCCCCGCCACGTCCTGCAGAGGGCCCTGCCCGCCCCCGGCCGGCAGGCGGCTGACGTGGGTGACCCTGCTGCCTGCTGCCTCCTCGCTTATCTTGTTTGTTCCAATTATGTCAAGTAAGCCACTATAATTTCATGTCTTTTAGATTCACACTTTTGCTCAAGGGCACAGTAATCAGCAAGCAGTTGGGAATTGAACGATTCCACGGGCAATATCAAGGGAAGGTTTGCCCAGTAAATCTTTAGAAAGGCCTGGAGGCTGCTGGGCCACCCAGGAGCAGGGTGCTGTTTGCATGCACACAGACTGGGTGAGGACAGAGGGATCCGCTGCCCTGTCCACCAGCCCAGGGCCAGCCACCACTCCGGGCGACGTGGGGGGCACGCAGCAAGGCGGCTTCCCACAGCCTGGCCCACCCGTCCATCCCAGCCTGTCCCTCTGGCCCTTTGCTGGGGAATTACTCTCCCCTCCACTCTTTCTCTGCGCCCTGCCTCATCTGTGCCTGGCACTCAGCAGGTGCTCAAGAAATGCTTACTAATTGAACAAATGGACAGAGATTGCAAACTGGTGGCCTCTAGGTCAAATCCAGCCACAGATGCGTTGAATCGAGCCAGCACGAATGAGCTGCTACCATTTGATGATGAGGATGTTTTACAGGCATCTAAACTTCCAGCTTCTAGAAAAGTCTAGTAAAGTTAGGGTTTCTGGCCGAATTGGGTCATAGTCCCACGTAGTAACGATTGTTGGAGGTGAAATGTGGCCGCCCTCTCCAGATGGGGTGTGAGCTCTACTTTGCCACAGTCTCCACCACTTCCTATTGTCTCCCACCCAGCCACACTGCTCTCACATGACCTATCTGGCCCCGGGAGCACTCATGTTTGGTACTCTCGATTTTAAGAGGCCCCCCTAGTGGCCTAACACAACAGAGTCTCTTGCTCACATAATAGTTTGGAGTTCAGGGCCTGGGTGGTATTTAGGTGGAAGGGGGGCTCTCCTTCCTCACATTCACACCTCAGGCTCCTGCCATCTTGTGGTTCTACCATGTCCCCGAGCTTCATTGTGACAGCAGTTTCCAGTTGGTGGAAAAAGAAAGGGATCAAAGAGCATACGGGGGAGGCTCGGAGGACCAGCCTGCACATCACTTAACCAACTCCCGTTGGCCAGAGCTCGGTCACGCGGCCACTGCTTACTGCAGAGGAGGCTGGGAAATGCCATCCTGCTCTTTGCCCACAGGAGAGGAGAGCAGATTCTGATGGGCAGACAGTTGCATGTGCCCTGTCCTCTGGCTTCTTTCTCCAGCCTGGAAGCCGTCATCTCCTCCTGGGCTGCAGTCTGGCTTATCATCCATATCCCCCCCCCAATCTGTTGTTTAGGGCGTCCACCTGGTATCTGGACCTCTTCACGGCTGAGGCTGTGCAGCGCAAACCCCAGGTTCTTGCAATTCAAAAGCTCTGGCCTCCTGAAACTAAACAGCTTTTTAAAATGTTCTTCTGTTCTCTCATTCCTCGCCTGGGCAGTGGAGGAGAGTTGGACCGTGGATGCCCACGGGCACAGGGCAAGAAGCAAAGGAGGAATCCCTGGGGTAGAAAGGACATTGGTTAGAAAGGGTGTCCTGCCACACGGTAACGTACGCGGCATGACATGCTACGTCACGACCCAGCAATTTCGCTCCAAGGCGTTTCCCCAAGAGAGATGAAAACGTGTCCATGTATTCTTGTACACAAGTGTGCATAGCAGCTTTATTCACAATAGCTAAAAACTGGACACAGCCCAGACGCCCGTCCACTGGTGTCCAGATAAACTGTTGTGCGTCCACACAATGGAATCCCATTCAGCAATAAACAGGGGTGAACTATTGGTGCACGTGGCGACATAGACAAACCTCGAGATCACTGTAGTAGGGTGGGCAGACTCTCTGTAAAGGGCCAGATAGAATATTTTCGGTTTTGTGGCACTTACGGTCTCTGTCTCAAGTATTCAGCTCTCCTCCTGTGGTGTGAAAGCCGCCATAGATAATGCAAAAATGAATGAGTCTGGCTGTGTGCTAATAAAACCTTATTGGTGGACACTGACATGTAAATTTCATATAGTTTTCATGCATCATGAAATATTAGTCTTCTTTTGGTTTTTTTCAACCATTAAAAAATGTAAAAACCCAGAACTCTCATTTACTGCTGGTGGGAATGCAAAATGGCACAGGCACTTTGGAAGACAGTTGGGGGGTTTCTTACAAAACTGAACATACTCTTATCGTATGATCCAGCAGTCACGCTCCTAGGTATTTTCCCAAACGAACTGAAAACTCGTGTCCATACAAAAACCCGCACTGGGATGTTTACAGCAGCTTTATTCGTAACCACCCAAACTGGAAGCAACCGGGATGCCCTTCAGTGGGTAAGTGGACACAAACTCTGGACAGTTGAATATTATCCAGCGCTGAAAAGAAATGAGCTCTCAGCTCATGAACAGACATGGAGGAAGCTTAAATGCGTATTACTAACTGAAAGGAGCCAATCTGAGAAAGCTACATACGGCGTGATTCCAACCATACGACATTCTAGAAAAGACAAAACTATGGAGGCAGAAAAAAGATGAGTGGTTGCCAGGGGCTGGGGGTGGGGAGGGATGAGCAGGTGGGACACAGGGGATTTTTAGGGCAGTGGAACTGTTCTGTATGATACTATAATGATAGATACCCATCATTATACATTTGTCCAAACCCATAGACTATACACCACCGAGAGAGATTTCCAACGTACACCGTGTACTTAGTTAATAACAATGTGTCAGTGTTGGCGCCTCGATTGTAACACACGTGCAACACTAATGCAGGATGCTAATAGGGGACCTGTGTCCGGGATGGGGGCGTGGGGCAGGGTGGGTATATGGAACTCCCTGTATTATCTGCTCAATTTTTCTGTAAACCTAAAACTGTACTTTAAAAGTCTATTAACTATTTTTTGAAAAACAGAAATAAAAGTAAAAACCATCTTTAGCTGACAGGCCTTAAGAGAGCAGGCGGCAGCCGGATCTGGCCCTCAACGCCCGTGCCGAGGGGAAGAAGCCAGGCCCCAGAGCACAGAGCCTGTGGTCTCGTCTCCATTAGGCTCCAGAGAAGACAGACCTGTCCCCTCGTGACATGACGCGGATTGGAGGCTGTCTGGGGCAGCAGCGGGAGCGAGTGAGACGGAGGGGCACAGGGAGCTGTGGGGATGACGGAAAAGTTCTCCATGTCGATTGGGGGTGGGTCATCAAAAGTCTCTGAGCTGTACACTTAGAGGGGCTGCATTTTGTGAAAACCCATCTCGGGACCCCCGACTGTCGGCTTCCTGAGGTCGGGCTGTGTCTGTGCTGCCCCGCGGGACGGGAGGAGAGGCTTGGAAGCATCTGTCGAGCGGATGGAGTGAAGAGAGCCCAGCGGGCGGGGCGGGCGCAGGGCTGCGGCTGGGGGCAGAGGCCGGAGCCCAGAGCCGGCGATGAGTCAGGGGCAGCGGACACCGAGGGAGGGAGCAGGGGGCGGAGGCTGGGGCGTGGGGCCTGGCGAGTTTGAGGAAGCGGCAGGTGTGGCCAGAGGGCAGGTCGAAGGGTCAGCTGAGGGTTCAGGCATTTTGTCCCCGGGCGGAGGGAGTGGTCAGGCGGTCTGTGGCCACGTGTCCTCTGAATTTAGTAAGCACCCCTATGGTGAGTTCCCCACCCAAGGTGGTGGCCCAGGCATTTGGGTCCCTCCCCCCGGGGGCCTGCTGGTCCCGAGGCTGGAGGGGACGTCTCTCCATCCAGAGACAGGCTTTGGGGCAAGCCGGTCCGTGGAGGAGCGACGCTGACCCGTCCACGAGGAGGGGCGTGGAGAGGGGTCTGAGGCAGCAGGAGGTCTGGGCGAGTCCTGCGCAGACGGGCGTCTGGACCGTGTGTCAGTTTCCGTTCACTGCTGTGACAAATGACCACAAACTTGGCCTACAGCAAGGCAAATGTATTATCACAGTTCTGGAGGCCAAAGATCAGAAAGGACTTTACGGGGCTGAAAGCGAGGTGTCGGCTAGGGCCAGCTCCTTCTGGAGGCTCGAGGGGGAATCCCTTTCTTTACCTTTTCCAGCTTCTAGAGGCGCCCCCGTTCCGCTGCTGTCCACGTCACTCCGGCCTCTTCTTCCAGCATCACGTCTCCTTCTCTGACTCTGACCCCCCGCCTCCCTCGGATAGGGGCCATTTTGATGACACTGAGCCCACCAGGATAACCTCTTCATCTCAAAGTCCTTAATTTAATCACATCCGCAAAGTGCCTTTTGCCACATGTTATGGGTTGAATTTGTCCCCCTGCAACTCATATGTTGAAGCCCCAATTCCCAGCACATCAGAACCTGACTGTGTTTGGAGACAGGGCCTTTAAAGAGGTGATTAAGGTAAAATGGGGTAATTAAGGTGGGCCCTCATCTACTAAGGCTGATGTCCTTATAAGAAGAGGGGATCAGGATACAGAGAGAGAACAGATGCACACGCAGAGAGACCACCACGTGGGGACACGGCAAGAAGGCGGCCGTCAGCAAGCGGAGGAGAGAGGCCTCGGGACAAACCAGCCCTGCTGACACCTTGATCTTGGACGTCCGGGCTCCAGACCTGTGAGAGAACAAGTCTCTGTGGTTTTGGCCGCCCAGTTGTGGTGTCTTGTTACGGCAGCCCGAGCAGACTACCACACCCTGTAAGGTAACGTATTCTCGGGTTCCAGGGGTATAACATGGGCATCTTTTGGGGGGTCAGTATTCTTCCTAGCACAGGTGGGTTCACAGGGTCCCGGGGGAGACGGCAGGTCATGGGGGGAGGAAGGGCTGGGCAGGATTCTGGGTGCTGGACCAGGTTCCAGCCATCGTGCCTTGTGACCCCAGCAGCACAGGCTGCTCATCCCCACATCTTTTTCTGGGCACTTCCTGACCCCTGGTGTGTACTTGGGACCACATGACTATTTTTGGCCAATGAGTGTGAGTGGAAGTGACCAGTCCAGGCCAGTGTGAGACCTGCCAGAGCTCTTGGTCCTCCTGCCACAGCAAACAGCAATGTCCAGACGGTGGCTGCTCCATCAGCCTGGGTCCTGGTGTGAGGGCACCATGGAGCAGAGTCTACAGCCCATCCATGATGGGACATGTAGTGTTAGTGACAATAAACCTTTGTGTGTCAAGCCACTGAAATCGTGGGGCTGTTTGTTACCGCAGCATAACCTGGCCTGTCCTGACTGTTACAAACTCAGGGGAATTGCCTCCAAGAACCACACCGGCTTAGATGATGCAGGTCCCCAAATGAGGCAATATGTGACAGGTGCCTAGGATGGTGACTGTTAACTGCTGTGGTCAGGGTTGGTGTGGTAGTTGTGTGATTACCGTCTGCAGGGACCGGCAAGAACGGAAGACCACAGACACCTTTGCCTTTTGTTCTAGAAGGTGTACGTCTGCTCTGGTCATTGGGACCTTGGGCAGAGGAAGTGGCCTCTCGACTCCTGTCTGAGATTTAATTTCCCCCCCGGGTGGGGGCAGGGCCGCAAAGAGCCCGGTTGTGAGATGGTGAAAGACGGGCCCTTTCCCACCCGCGGAGGAGGGGCAGGCGAGCCCGCGCGCAGGGCTCTGAACGGCCGGCCGGCGACCCGGTGGCTGGAGGGGCAGCGCGGAGGCGGGGGGGCCACGGGGACGCGGAGCCGAGCCCGCGCGGGGAGAGGGGCCTGGCGGGCCCCCTGAGCCCCGACGGCGGGAAGGCCCCGGGCGGGAAGGCCCCGGGCGCGGCGGGGCCCGCTGGTCCGGGGCGGCCGGGCCTCGGGGACCGTCCCGGCGCGGGGGGCGCTGTCCCCGCCCCGCGCTGCGGGCGACCAGCGTGTCGCAGGCAGGTCCGTCCGAAAGGGAGGGGACGAAACCCCCGGTGGAGGGCGGGGTCCAGAAGCGCAGCCGCAGGGGCTGTGCGAGAGGGGAGGCTCCCCGCAGACTCAGACATTGCTGTGCGGGTTGATAAGCCCCCCAAACCCAACCCTATCATCCGGTCATTCACTCCTGCACTTGTTTATCCTATTCACTCATCCTCCTGTGCTAGGAACTGGGGCTGCGGCAGGAAAGAGACGGATGATCGACAACAGGGCAATGCCGGGATTCTGGGCAGTAGGAGGAAGTGATAACTCTGTGAAACCAGATGATGAGGAAGAGTGACAAGGGGTGTGGCCGTTCTAAAGGCCACTGTTTGAGGTAGTCTTTGACCCCAGCTGTGCCAAGATGTAAGGGAGAACATTGCAGGCGGAGAGAACTAAGGCGCAAAGGCCCTGTGGCGGGACCCAGCCAGGCATGTTCAAGGGCCCAGTGTGGCTGCAGCAGAGGGACGGAGCCCAACACAGAGCCCCCCAAAACTCCCCACCACCTCCCAGTTCAGCCCAAAGCCTCTGCCCTCTGCCATGTGGGCCCCCTGCCTCCCCACCACCCCTCTCTCCTCTCTGTGGCCTCCCCAGGATTTCCTGCATCCTTGCTTTCGCTCCTATCACATTAGGACTTGACTTTATTTTTTCAAGAAGCAGTGAGTCCACATTCCTTAGGATGGAAACGTTTTTCAGGATCACTCCCTTGGGGATGGAGGTGGGAATGGCAGCCGGTCGGAGAAGCCCCTGGAGAAGCGGGGCCGGCACAGGATGGCCGGGGTGGGGGCCGAGCGGGGAGAAGCCCCTGGAGAAGCGGGGCCGGCACAGGATGGCCGGGGTGGGGGCCGAGCGGGGAGAAGCCCCTGGAGAAGCGGGGCCGGCACAGGATGGCCGGGGTGGGGGCCGAGCGGGGAGAGGCTGAGGGAGGCGGGGTTGAACAAAACGGGCCCACGCAACACTCGGGGCCGGAGCACCAGGCTGTCTTGCAGAGACCGAGCTGCAGCAGGTCATGGCAGCTGGCTACCTGGACCCTCCACTTCGGGGGGTGGGGGGGCCACTGCCTCCAGGCTCACCCTAAAACCTCTCTGGGCCTCTGTCTCAGTCAGCGTGGGCTGCTGTAACAGAAGAGCCACAGACTGGGGGCTTAAACACAGGCATTGATTTCTCACAGTTCTGGAGGCTGGAAGTCTGCGATCAAGGGGCCGGCAGATTCCAGGTCTGGTGAGGGCCGCTCCTGGTTCATGGACGGCCATCATCTTGCTGTGTCCTCGTATGGCGGGAGGGGCGAGGGAGCTCTCTGGGGTCTCTTTATAAGGGCAGTAATCCCATCATGAGGACCCACCCTCATGACCTAATCAATCCCAAAGGCCCCACCTCCCAGTACCATCACCTCAGGGGTTAGGTCTCAATATATGAATTTTGGGGGACACATTCAGTCCATAACGGCCTCAGTTGAGGCATGTGGGGAATGGGTGTAAGGTTGGTACCCGGTTTCCGGACTATTGGAAGATTAACTCAGCCTCACTACTGAGATGAAGTTTGCCAGCCCACCCCCTCCCTTGGGGGCGTGGAAACATCCCACCCAGCTAGCGGCCACTTGCAAGTCTGTCCTATCTGTTTGCTCTCAAACTCCTCAGGGTGGTGGGGACCCCGCTGGGTGACCTTGCTGGTCTCCCTGCCAGCCACCACCTCCCCGCAGCTGCGACTCGGCTCCTTCCAGGGGATCCTGAGCCAGCAGAGCCGGGGGCCAGCCTTGAACTCAGCAGAGAGGAACGCCTGGCTCTGTGCCGGCTGGAAGGCTGCACGACGGCTGGGATTTATGGGGCTGCTCTAAGGACATGCTCGGTGCTTTTGCTACAGGAGGGACAGTAAACCCCAGTCCACGCCGCACCAGTGTCTCCTCCCCAGACCGCAGCCCAAGGCCCCTGCAGCTTCCGCGGTTTGGTCGGCCAGAAAAGATGCCACGGCCGTGAGAACGCGGCCGGGGACAGCCGTCCTCCGCCCAGGGTCCTGCAGCTGCCACCCTTGCCTCTTCCCCAGGGGGAGACGGTCATCCTGCTTCCCATGAAACAGCACTGATTAATCCCCTCTGTGTACCGGGCACATGTGGACATCTCCTAATGCACTAACTCTCACACCAGCTACACTACACTAAAAGCACACAGCACTATTGTTTCCAGCTGGTGGTTGGCAAATCTGGGCCCAGAGGGTTGGAGCAATTTCCCCACGGTCACACAGCTGGCCAGGTGGAGCTGGGATGCAAGTCCGGGTGTGATGGGCTCAAACCCTGTATCACTGGGTCTATAGACGCAGGAGTGTACTGAATCCATTAGGAACACATCTGGCTGCAGGTTACAGAAACTGGGCTGAGTGGCTTAAATCGTAAGGCCATCCATTGTTCATTTAGGAGGACATCAGGAAATAAACAATGCCTGAGGGGTTCAATACTTCCTCAACATGGTGATGTAGGATTGATATCTCTGCAATTCTCTTGGCCTCCTCCTCATGGGGGCAACATGACTGCCACAGCTCCAGACATCACTTCCTCACACAAGGGCATCCAAAGGCAGCAAGGAAGGTGGGGCAGGGGGCCAAAGGGAACTAGTCTCTCTTCCTGTGTCTTTCTCATTTTGTGGTGAGACCTCTCTTTCCCAGGGGCCATCGGCAGACTTCCCCTTATGTCTCACCAGCCAGAAATGGGTCACAGACCCTCCCCTAGGCACCCCCAGGCTCAGAGCGGTAGAATTTAGTTCCTGCCACATGGTAGACTGGGAACTTGAAACAAAAAACAGTTCACTCAAGGACAAAAATAAAGGATGTTGCATTTTTTAAAATTGCGGTAAAATATACACAATATAAAATTTACCATTTTAGCCATTTTTAAGTGTACAGTTCAGTGGCGTTAAGTACATTCACGTTGTTGTGCAACCATGACCACCATCCATCTCCAGAACTTTTTCATCTCTCCCAACTGAAACTCTGTGCCCATCAAACACCAACTCCCCATCCCCGTCCCCCAGGCCCTGGCCCCGCCATCCTACTTTCTGTCTCTGTGAATGTGACTCCTTTAGGGACCTCACATGAGTGGAATCATATAGTGTTTGTCCATTTGAGACTGGCTTATTTCACTCAGCATAATGTCCTCAAGGTTCATCCATGTTGTAGCAGGTGCCAGAATCTCCTTTTTTTTCTGTACGATAGAGAGGAAAAGACCCAATATCCGGGCATTTTCTTTGTTTGGACGCCAGATCATCAGAAGTTATGTCAGTGGTCACACCAGCTGGGTATGTTATAAAAAATACTGATTTGATTATTTCAATGCCTTATTAGCTCTGTGAGTTAGTCCATTTTTAGCTCATATTTACAAGGATGGCACTGACATCCTCAGGGGCATTTCTTAGACTTGGGCATTTGGTACCCACGGCAGGAGAGGGGACTTTTTAAGGCTGAGTGATATTCCATCGTGCGGATGGACCACATTCTGTTTATCCATTCAGCCGGCAATGGCCTCTTGGGTTGCTTCCACCATTTGGCTGTTGTGAGAGATGTGTGGGGTCTTTTTTATTTTCAGCATCTTCACTGATAAAATGATGGCAATGTACCGAGTGCTGGTGAGGGTGTGGAATAACCGGGACTCTCATCCATTGCTGGTGGGGATGCAAAATGGTGCAAACACTGTGGAAAGGAGTTCGGCAATTTCTTTAAAAGTTTAAGGTACGCCTATCACGTGATCTAGTCATTCACGCCTGGGTGTGTACTAAGAGAAGTGGAAACACACATCCGCACAGAAACCTGTACACCAACGTTCTCAGCAGCTCTAGTCACAATCGCCAAAAGGTGGAAACAACCCACATGTCCATCACCTCATGAGTGGATAAACAAATCGTGGTCCATCCACAAGATGGAATATTATTCAGCCATAAAAAGGAATGACGTTCTGACACCTGGTACAATATGAGTGAACCTTGAAAACATGCTGAGTGAAAGAAGCCAGACACAAAAGGCCACGGATATGAAATGTCCAGAGCTGGCAAATCCATAGAGACAGAGCAGACTGGGGGTGGCACAGGCTGGGGGAGGGGAAAGGGAAAGTGACAGCTCACAGGTGAGGCAATTCCTTCTGGGTTCATGAAATGTTCTGGAATTAGACAGTGTGGATGGTTGCACAACATAGTAAAACCACTGAATTGTACACATAAAAAAAGATGAGTGGCTGTCATGGAGACTGTCGTTGTCCCCATTTCACAGATGAGAGCCGGAGGCCCAGAGACTCAATGACTTGTCCCAGGAGCTGGAGCTGGCGAGCAGGAAAGCAGGATTTGAAGCCAGGCCTGTTCTGTCTCTGAAGCCCCACAGGTGACCCCACACCACAAGGGGCTTCCCAGGTCCCGGGCAGCCTTGACTCTGCCACAGTCTCCGCGTCTGTGCAGTGGGCGTGAATTACAGAGGCGTGAAGTGGCCACACCGGGCGCCACATGAGCCGGCGCGTCAGGCCGCGCAGCTCTGCCCCCTCCTCCACCTCAGGAAAGAGGAGAAAGCAGCGGTTCTCCGGAGGGCGGCGGGGGCGGGTGGCGGTGGCCGCAGAGCCTCGGCCCCTCCCAGCAGCTGTCCCCGGGTGGAAGAGGTCGCGGCCCCGTGTTCCTGCCGCCAGGGTGTGGGTGTTTCCCGACACCCCCTTTGTGCAAACACATCCCCGCTGACGTCCCCGTTGCCATGGCGAGAGGCGCCCTCTTCTATCTGGAGTGACAGTCACCACCTCGCCGGGACCGGCGCCAGCGCGGCCCAAGGGCAGATGGATTCTGCTGTCACATGCCAGGCTCAGTGGCTCTGCGCCGCCCGGAAGGCCAGCGGTCGGGCATCCTCTGTCCTCGATAGCTGCCCCTCGGGGGCCAAGTGAGGCCTGCGGGGCCTCTTCCACAGCCTCACCCTGCTCTCTGAGGAGCCTGGGTGGGAGAGAGCGGGCTGGCACGGCGTCCGGCCTGGTGCCTCTGTTTTAGAAGCTGTATGACCTTAAGCCTCAGTTTCTTTATTTGAAAAGTGTAGATATCAGTATCTCCCTGCAGCCTGTTTTAGGGGATCACTTATTCATTCAACCAACATCCCTTGAGCCCTGACTAAATGCCAGGCACTGGGGTGAGAGCACCGGGCCAGAGGCAAGTCCCTGTCCTTGTCAACAAAGGAATGAGCATGAGAGTCTCATCTGTGAGTAGTGCTATGTGTCATGAAACCCAGGTGGTGGGACAAGGAGAGACAGGGAGAGGTGACTGTGTCTTCATCCTGGGGTGGGCGCTAGGAGAGGCCTTTCTGAGGAGGCAGCCTCAGAAAGCCATGAGAAAACCCGGGGGCAAGCATTCCAGGCAGAGGAACAGCACTTGCAAAGGCCCTGGGGCAGGAATGGTCTCAGCATGTTCAAGGAGAAAGAAGGCGGCTGTGGCAGAGCTGGCTGAGCATGGGGGGGTTGGAGGGGAGGGCAGAGGCCAACCTCGTGGGCTGTGTAGGCTGCAAAGAGAAGTCTCGTTTTTGATCTAAGAGCAAAGGGAAGAGACTGGAGGATTTAAGCAAGGGAGTGGCACGGCTGCTTCCCTTTTAGTAAAGGCCTCTGCTCCCCGCCTTGGATGAGTGTGTTCCAGTTTCACAAACTGCATTTCAAAAGGGGAACCTGGGCTCCACAGATCTCATTGGAACAAACCGTTGACTCTCGTAAAACAGACAAGCCATCGGCCTTGAGAACCGAAGTGTGGGCAGAAGCAGAGTCACCCCCCTTATGGAGGTTCCCCGCTGTCGGCTCTGGTCTGGCCACGGATTTTAGCCAAGGTCTCAGAGCAGCTCAGGACTCACAGATATTTGCACACCCGTGTTCACAGCAGCATTCCTCACGACAGTCAAGAGGTGGAAACAACCGAGCATCCATCCACGGATGGATGGATGGATAAAGTGTGGTCTGTCCGTCTAATGCAGGGTCATCCAGCCTTAAAAAGGAAGGAAATCCTGACACAGGCTACAACACGGACAAACCTGGAGGACAGCATGCTGAGAGAAAGAAACCAGTCACAAAAGGACAAACACTGTGTGATCCCACTTACACGCGCTGCCCAGAGGAGTCAAATTCATAGTGACAGAAAGTAGATGGTGGGGGCCAGGGGCTGGGGGCGGGGGGTGGTGGGGAGTTAGTGTTTAATGGGCACAGGGTCTCAGTTTGGGAAGATGAAGAGCTCTGGAGACGGATGGTGGTGATGGCTGCACAACTACGTGAATGCACATAATGCCCCTGAACTGAACGTTTAAAAATGGTAAATGTTATGTTATACACATTTTACCACAATTTTAAAAAGCAGCCCAAAGAGATGTGAATATTATGCAAATCACTGATTAATATTTCTTCATCAGAATATTTGTTACCTTTGGTAGGTAGAATTCTAAGATGATCACAAAATCCATATCCTTGAATAAACGCCTCCCCTGTAAGTGTGTGTGGGACCTGGGACCTGCTTCTAACCAACAGACCATGACGAGGGGAGAGGGATTTTGCAGATGTAATTCCAGTCCCCAGAGAGCTGACTTTGCACTAACCAAAGGGAGAGCATCCTTGGTGGGCCTGGTCCAGTCGGGTGAGCCCCTTCAGAGGGGGTCCAGCAGGGAGAAACAGGAAGTAGAAGACGCTCCCTCTCTCTGCTGCTGGCTCTGAAGAAGCAAGCTGCCATGAATTCTGCAGCCACAAGGAAATGAATTCGCCAACAGCCTGAGACGCTTGTCAGGGATCCTTCACCTGTCGGGCCTCCAGATGAGAGCACAGCCCGACCTCCACCGTGACTGAGCCTGTGGGACCCTGAGCTGAGAGCCAGCTGAGCTCTGCCCAACTCCTGGCCCAGGAAAACGGTGAGGAAATAAATGGGTGTCATCTCAAACCGCTAAGTTGGTGGTAACTTATTATGCAGCAGTAAATAGCAAATATGTTACCCGAGGGAGAACGCAGGCAGGTGGAGAGAGCGCAAGGTTTCGAGCAGGTGGCACAAGGCCGAATCCCGGCTCCATTTTCCTGGACTGTGACCCCAGACCAGTGTCACCTGTGGTCCCCGTGCGGCTTCTGGAGGCAGCCCGCCTGGGGCCGGGTCCCAGGTGCAGCCCCTTCCCAGCTGCTCGGGGCCTCGACGCCTCAGTCGCACGTCTACGGACGGGCGCACCCCAGGCCAGTGAGAGGACGGAGGGAATGCACGCTGCCGTGAGCACCGGCGAGGGGAAGACGAGCTCCAACCATGTGTCACAGGTGGGCGATGACTCTCACCCCAGAGCTCACCCACGAACACGCCCCGGCCCCTGGCGAGGTGCCACAGAGAGCGGGCTGGCAGCCCGCGCCGCTTCTGGGTTTTCTGAGGACACGTGGGTCCCCGCAGTGGCTTCCCAGGGGAGCGGGCACAGGGGCGCCCGGGCTCCTTCCCGCACAGCCGGCGCGGCTCCCGGCGGGTGCCGTTCCCCTCACGGCACGGGCTCCCCTCGGTCCCCCGCCCACCCCAGAGGCAGGGCCCCGGAGGCCGTGCCGTCACCCCGGCCCCCCCATCAGGCGCCGGCCCCACGTTCCCTCCACGTGAAGCTCAGGTCTCTGGGGACGACAGCTCCGGCCCGGCGCTGTCCCTCCCTGGGCCCTCCCTCCGCCCTCCGCCGCGGGCCTGGCCCTTAGCCGACCTCGGACGGGCCTGGGTGGGGAGGCCGAGGCCTCAGCTTGGAAGAGCACTGTGAAAGCCACTGGGTGGAGGCCCCAGCCCCAAGAATGTTCCAGAAACAAGAAGTGCTGCTCATGGAACTGCATGTCTGGAAGCAAGAGGGATTCTGGTTGCTTCTGAGAGGCAGGGGAGAGAGAGAAGTTGCCAAAGGCTCTGCTCCAGGTGGACAGCCCGCCGCCCAGCCCTGACCCCGACTTTCAGGACCATCGTCTGTTGTTAAAGTCACGGATGCTCGGAGTCCGGGGTCTCTTGGAGGGAGGCCGGGGCAGGGCTGAGATCCACACAGCGAGGAGGCAGGACAGGCAGCAACGTGGCCCAGACGGGGAGGGGCCACGAGACCACGGGCCCTCCACAGGGTCCCAGGAAGGACTTGGAAATGGACTCAGGCTGGGACGACCGTCTGCTACCTGCCTGTGACCACTGGCCAGCTGGGGACCGGGCCAGGTCTCTAACTGCCCGTGCCTCAGTTTCCTCTTCTGTAAATTCAGGATGACGACGATCTCACTACGTCATAGAATGTGGGGATGATGTGGGACGTGCCTATAAGATGCTGGGCCCGGGGCCTGGCTCACAGTGACCATCAGTGTTAGCCGTTGCTGTACTGTTGTTATCACTTGGATTTTGAAAAAAAATAAGGCAGGGACCTTGCCAAGCAACATGGGCTGGAAGCTCTTGAGGGCTTCGTGAAGAGACCGTAGACCTGCTAGGTCTTGTTAGCCCACTGGACCCCTGGAGTCAACTGGTCCGGGAGCCCGGCTCCAATGAAATGGGTTCCTGAGAACCACAGGAAAACGGGCCTCTGCCACCTCCTCCAGGCAGCCCTCCAGTCTGCCCAACGCAGAGGGTGAGGGACGGGACGGCCTGTGCGCGCCCACACTCACGCCCTCACAGACACCCGTGGAGTTGCACTTTCACGGGGACTCACCCGGACCCCCTCAGGCAAGCTCTGTCGTTATTCCCATTTTATGCAGACGGAAACTGAGACCAAAGAGGTTCCGTAGTTTGTCTGGGGCCACATGACAGGGACGTGGCAGAGCTGGGATGTGAACTCGGGAGGCTGGCATGGGTCCGAATCATTGCCCCAAACGACAGCTACCCTCGTGTCCTCCCAGGCCCTGCGCTGAGCGGGGCACTTCTTTTCTCACTCTGCTTTTTGGGCACTTCGAGGTGCTGTCAGCCTCGCGGGGTTGAGCGTCGTCATGACGGAGCTTTGGAACGGCAGGGGGCCAGCAGGGAGCTGGACGACCCATCCTGGGCCCCCTTCCAGGAAGCCCCCGTGCCTCTGGGCCTGGAGTTGTGCAGCGCTGCGTGGACACAGCCCCCCAGGGCCACCCCGGCCGAGATCTGCTCCAGGCTCAGCAACTCGGGTGTGCAGAGGCCCCACTCGGGACAGCAGGACCGGGGGGTGAGCCCTGCAAATGGCCTGTTTAGCCGTTTTCCTGAAGGTTCCTGGCCATGGAGCTGTGCGCCCCACACCCTGGTTGTCTGGTCTGTCGGGCAGCTTCCCTCATCCCCCTAGACCCCACACCCCCTCCGCACCTCTCGGGGTTTAAGGACTGAAGGACAAGGGACATGCCCTCCCACTCAACAGGCCTCCTCAAGGAGGGACACTTGGTTTCTCTGGACCCTCTGAGCTGGACTCCAGGCAGGCCCCCACACGCCATGCCCCTCATCTGCCCGTGCCCACACAAGCCTTGAAACTCGCCAAGGCTCCAGAAGGCAGGTGACAAAATGTCCCGTCCAGTGGGGCACGGCCAGCCCTGACCCAGCCGAGAGGCCCTGCTGGGGAGCCATGTGGCTGTTGGGGGGAAAAGCACTCTGGGTGGTGGTACGACAGGTGCAAAGGCCCTGAGGGGGGAAGAGCTCAGTGCATTTGGGGACAGCTCGGAGGCTGAGCTGGAGGAGGAGGAAGGAGATGGGGCTGACACCCGGCCAGGGGTAGCTCACAACGGACCTGGTGGCTCTTGTGAGGGGGCTTGATTTATTCGCAGTGTGAAGAGGACGCATCATAAGCCGTGACGTTCACAGCCCCGTTCATCCTCACAGCAGCCCCAGTTCGCAGACGAGCAGACGGGGCCCTGGGGAGGGCAGCCAAGCCCCTGCCCAGGCGGCCGGCACAGTCCCCTCCCGGAGATGCTCTGAGATGCCCCGGGGCTGCCGCTTCCTTCCCTCCCTGAGCTGAAGGGCCGGCCAGCGCGGGTCCTGTGAAGTCCGGCCAGCTGACCGCGCCAACCTGCTCCTCCGTCTCGCCCCCTCCTGGACCCCCGCCAGGCTCTCAGGGCAGCAGAGAGGAGGCCGCGGGCCCAGGAGCAGGTTGTGTTTTACTCAATTTATCTTCTGGGTTTTTCCAGCCGTATATGCACATAGTTAAGATTTTTTCTCCAGTGGCGCAGAGGAAAGCACATCCTTCCCGCCCTGTCCTCGGGGGCTCTTCTGCCCCCGAAGCGTCCACAGTTCCCAGCGTCTGCCTGTCCTTCCAGGGTGACCTGTGAGCACACGGGCAGAGACGCACAAACAGGAACGTGACCACGCCCCGCGCAGCACCGGCGGGAGGGCCTCCCTCGGCCCCGGCACCCCCGGGCTTTCCCCCGCCAGATGCAGCTGGAACGTTCCTCGAGCCAGTGACCTGGTCTCGGCCCGGAAAACCACCAGCCCAATGGGTGGGGACCATTGACAGAGCCCGCCAGGGCTCCCGGACACGCCGGGTCAACAACACCAGGGAAGTCTGAGACGCCGTCACAGCGAGAGGGGCCTCAGGACGCAGGACGGCACATGTAACGTGGGGTCCCGGAGACGAGGAGGGCATTAGCAGAAAACTGGGAAAATCCCAATAAAGTACAGACTTCAGTTAATAATAACACGTCAACATCGGTGTGTTAACCGGGGCAAACACACCACACGACTGTGGGATGTTCAGGAGAGGGGACTCTGGCGCCGGTGGACGAGAATCTCTGTACCGTCCTCACAACTGGTCTGTAAATCTGAAACTGTGCTATAAAACAGTTTATTTTCTTAAAGGACATATATTTTTAAAATCCCTCGAGCAGTACACCAAAGGCTACTGCCCCTCATGCCCCTTTACCACATGTATATTATCCCTCAGTTTAAAATACAAACCAGAAAGGACACAGAGAACCGAGATCTTAGAGGCTGCTCTGTGCCCGGAGTGGGACAGCCTCACCCTTGTTCACGGCCGCGTAGTGTTCCATCAGCGGGTGTTCCCTAACTGACAGATGGTGCCTTGCTGATGGTACCCAGCTTGTTTGCAGGCTTCCGCCGCTGTGAGCAACCCGGCCGTGCACACTTTGTCTGTGCTTCCGTGCCCCGGGCCAGCGTCTCTGCAGGATTACTTCCCAGAAATGGAGAAGTTGCTTCAAGGAGGCCTACAGGAGTCTGGGCTTTGAGGCGTGGAAGAGAACTTCTTCCCACAGGGGATGAAGAAGGGTGGTGCAGGGTTGGCCGGGGGAGGGAGGCTTAGCTGTTTTATTGAGAGTAGTTAGGGAAGGCCTCTCTGAGGAAGTGACATGTGAGCAAAGACGTGAGCAAAGAGCAAGCTGGAGCCATGTAACTGCAGGGAAGAGGGTTCCAGGTGGAGAAAATAGCATGTGCAAAGGCCCTGAGGCGGGGCCATTTCTGGCGTGTGTGAGTAACAGTGAGGAGGGCAGTGGGCTGGAGCAAAGTGGGTGAGGGGGGACTCATGGGGACTGGAAGGGACCGGATCACGGGGGCCCGATTCCACCACTGAAAGGACCTGGGATTGTACTGCGAGCAGGATGGGAACGTGTGAGGGATGGTGGCAGGGTTTAAAGCGTCCCTCTGGGTGCTGGGGGTGGAGGGTGCGGAGTGGCTGTCAGGAGACCAGGGAGGAGGCTACTGCAATAGTCCAGGCAAGGGAGGATGGCGGCTGGACCGGGTGTCCACTGTGGGCGGGGGAAGGGGTGGGTCTGGGTGCATTTTGAAGTGAGGCTTCAGCCCTTGCTGAAGTCCGAGGTTACTAAGCCAGGGCACAGCAGGCGTGTTAGCTCCTGGGGCGGCTGTAACAGAGGACCACAAACGGGGTGGCTTAAAACACAGTGTCTTCTCTCCCGCTTCAGGAGGCCAGAGGTCTGAAGTCACGGTGTGGGGGCCGCGCCCTCTCTGTAGATTCTGATGGAGGATCCTTCCCCGCCTCCTCCCACTTATGTCAATCTTCGCTTTCCTTGACTTGCAGCTGCATCACTCCCATCCCGGCCTCCGTGTCACGTGCCATCATCCTGTGCATCTCTGTGTCCTCATGGAGGCGTTCTCCTCTCTTACAGGGATACCAGTCCTGTTGGATTTAGGGCCCACCCTACTCCAGTGTGACCTCATCCTAACTAATTACATCTGCAAAGCTCCTGTTTCCAAATCAGGTCACGTCCTGAGATACTGGGAGTTAGGACGCCAACATGTCATTTTGGGGGACACCGTTCAACCCAGAACAGCAGGGAATTGACATTCCAGGCAGAGGAAATGGCAAGTGCAAGGGCCCTGAGGCAGGAGAGGGCTATTGATCTCAGACCATTGTTTCCTGCAAACCTTGTTCATGAAGAAAAGATTCTGAATTCTCAGGAGGAGGGGAAAGAAAAAGAAGCTCTGCACCCCCTCCAGTCCAGTTGACAGCCCTCCCCAAAATTTGCCAACTCTCCCCCAGACTCTGCCCCCATATCTCTTCCCTCTCTCCCTCCTTCCGGTTCAGGCAGCCAGACACTCTTATCACCCATGCACACAGCTTCCTTTTCAGCCCAAAGGTCGTTATTTTAACACCTGTTGGGAAAACAAGTGGGCACACCCTAGGGGGTGGGGAAGAGGGTGTCCACCGGGCGATGCCGTTTGCAGGCTGACCCTCAGGACTCAGCAGGGCGGTTTGTCCCAGCTGCGTGTGGACTGGGGTGTGGGTGGGGGCTGGATGGTCCCCATGTTCACCCACAATGCTCGGCACCTGAGCCGGGTTACTGGGGCTGGCGGCCCCTCTCTCCATTGCAGTCCCTCATTTCCTCGGGCTTCACCCTGTCCCCGTGGTCTCCCGTCCTGCTGGGATCAGGCCTGAGCCTCCCTGCTGGGCAGCAGCTGGATCCCAAGACAGGGAAAGCAGAAGCTGCCCGGTCTCTTAAGGCTTAGCCTGGAACTGTCATGGCATCACTTCTGCTGCCTCCCATTGGTCAAAGCATTCACAGAGCCCGCCCACTCTTGGGACACTCCGCCTCCCGGTGGGAGGGGCTTTGGCGCCTGCAGGGGTGTGGGGCCATCTCTGCAGGGAACCTTCGCTCCCCTCCGGCCCGCTGGCCTGGCCAGGCCTCAGAGGCTGCAGAGGACAACAGGTCCCACCTGTGAGATGCCAGCAAGAAGCACCGGCTCCGAGGAGTCTTGTTTGATAAAAACGCAGGGAAAGGGGTGTCATATCCCACCAGAAGGCAAACAGAGGAGCCACGTGGCACTGCTCTCCGACTGGGAGGCCGAGCGCACAAATGAGATGTTTATGAGAATAAACAGTCTGTGCAACTCGAGAACTCGAGGGGAAATAAACACCGTCTCAACACAGTTCCCTGACTTGGCTCTGGAGTCTGCCCGCCTGTGAATCAAGGCTCCTGGCCCGCAGAGGGGCCCGTGTGTGCGCTCGTGTGTGTGCACGCTTGCTGTGAGCCCTCTAAAGGGTCCTTCCCGAGGCCCTCTAAAGGGCCTCGGTCTCCTCCCCTGTAACGTGGGACACGAATAGCACTCACTGAGGGTTATTGAGAGAGTTAAAGGAGGAAATACATACACATTGGTTAAAACAGTGCCCAGCGCGTGCAGGTGTTCAATAAATGTAAACTCTCATTTTCATTCATTCATTCATTCACTCAGCAAATACTTTGAGGGCCCCAATCACAGGGGGCCCTTCGCGTAGTGTTGGGGATCCAAAGATTGTGCTGGAGTCCTTGCACGGGGCACACAGGGGGCTCCCGGGCACAGGTTTCCTGAAGAACGAATGAAGGGGGCATGGACTTTGCCCTGCAGAGCCCCGGCCCCGAGGGGAGACACATGTGTAAATCGATCACTGCAGAAATTGCAGTGAGAAATGCAACACGGTTCCAGGTACGGGTTCCCCCCAAAGGAGAAAGGACTGGCTTTGATGGAACTGCAGATCCAGTGGCCAAAGTAGAGAAAGGCCCCCTGGACCCCTAAAATGGGACCAGGTGACGACGGCCTCTGACCCCAGTGAGGAGAGGAGACAGCTGAGCCGGGAAGCCCTCTCAGGATGGACGATGCAGCCCTCGCAGGACCGCAGGCCATCCCCCTGCCTTCAGGGGCTCCTGGTTTCCGGCAGGAGCTGTAGGTGTGGGGATGGGGCTGGGCAGAGACGGAGAGGACGGTTTTATATGGAACGGCTTCCAAGTCTGTCCGTGGGGCAAGTTAATGAGTGACTCTGGATATTTAATCAAAACCAGACACCACAGAGGTTCTTCCGTAGCAGCACGGGGCCAGAGGGGTTCCCACGGCTTCTGGCCAAGATGTGGGGTCTGCAGGCCACAGCGCTGGGGGCCTGGAGCCCAGGCTGCAGCTCAGATCTCTGCTGGCTGCAGGGACCCCGTGTGTGCATCCGGAACCGGGCCCCTGTCCAGGCTGGCCACGTAATTTGCGGGGCCTGGTGCAGAATGAAAACACAAGGTCCCTTGTTCAAAATAATTAAGAATTTCAGGATGGTGACAGTAGAGCATTAAACCAAGCGCAGGCCCTTCTGAGTGTGGGTCCCTGTGCGGCTCTGCCAGTGGTGCACTCAGAAGCTGGCCCTGTCCCCGTTGGCCCCCACAGGGCAGGAGCACCCAGGAGCGCACGGCAGGCTGCGAATCTGGCACATCTGAGTCGGCCGGGCGGGGAAGGGGGAGCAGGAGTGCTGCATTCTGGGACCCCCGCTTCTCTGCACCACCTCACTTTTCTAATCCACCAAGTAGGGACCTTCAATTCTGTCTTCCTGCTCCCCCAGGGGACGCAGGTCTGGCAGGAGGACAAAGTAAACTCTCAAGGGCCATAAAGACACAAAGAGGAATTGTGATGAAAAGCAGGTGTTGTGTGCCTGGCTGTATGCGGCGCCAAGCTGAGGTCAGGGCCTTGCATCCAAGAGGCGCTGAATAAGTGCTCATTCCCAGAACTGAGTGGCACTGTGCAAATGGAGCTGGGAAGACACAGCCCGGGGAAGAGCTTACCCTCTGGGACTTGCTGCAGCCCCTCCCTTCCCTTGGCTGCTCCGTCAGCTCAGCGAGGAGGAGGAGGGTAGGAGGCTGACGGGGAAGCAGGAAGATTAACACTTCCATCCTGGAGGCCCTGAGAATGCTGGACGGGCACACTGGACCCCGCCATGGGCAGAGGTCCTAGATCTAGAAGGATGAGAGTTTACCTCCCGCTCAGCCCAAAAGGAGCCAGGCCCTCCAGATCCGTCAGACTAAATAAAATCGCCTCCCTCCATGGTCTACCGGGCCCTGCAAGATCCAGCCCCCACCCACTCTCCCCCTCCCACCACGCTCTGCCACACTGGCTTCCACGCTCTTTCCTGAACTGTGAGCACGTTCCCACCTCAGGGCCTTTGCACTTGCTGTTCCTGCTACCAGGTATTTTCTTCCCCAAGATCTTCGCAAGGCTCTGTTTTTCTCTCTATTCCAGTCTCTGTTCATATGCCGCAGCACCTCTCCCTGGCACTTCCTTCCCTCTGTGCTGTTTTAGCCTGCATCGTGGCACCCGTCATAATATCATCTTTATTTGTCCGTGGTCTCTCCCTCTAATGTCAACTTCCTGGAGGCAGAGACCTCATCTGTCCTGTTTACAGTTGTGCTGCAAAAAATTACAAAATACACCCAAAGCAAGACAACTCCCTACCACACCAAGGAGAAGGTACCTCCTCCATTGCTTTTGATAAACTTGAGTATAAAAGCTTGGGGTATAAATTAAACAGGCAAATGTTTGCTGGCATATGTATATCAGCAATAGAGTTATATATGTCTATCGTGCATATTTACAGTCACATGTTGTGTAAGTAATATAGTACATTAAGAAATCTTTCTTTTTGTTCCACGATTACGTTCATGAAACAACGTTCTTCAAGCCCCCCACCTGTGCCTTTGACGTCACTGTTTGAATCATCAAACGGAGTGTGGCTGATCCCATCTGCTCCTCTTCTGTCTGGAACTTTTCAGACATGGCATTTTTTGAATCTGTGTGTGACGAAGCCACTGGAAATGTTATCCCAGGCCACAAATACCCTTTTGCATAAATTAGGACATTGTTGTTTCCTTGGCTTTGTGGGCGTATACTGTTGATGAACTCCAGAAGGAGCCGCTTACTGTGTTACTTTTCAGAGTGATCTTTAAGAGGTTTGTTTATGGTGACATCCAGCACCCGTGAACGCAGAGTCCTCACGGCTGGACCCGAGTAGATTCCCCGCTGTCTCTTGTGTAGACGATCTGGAATGGGACTTACAGGAATCCCACGTGGCAGAGCTGGAGGTGGTATCAGGCTGAGGCCATGATTCTCACCTGGCAGTTAATGTAGAGTCACCTGGGGCAGCTTTTCACATCCACGGCTGTCCTGGTTCAGCCCTAAACCAGTGGAATCAAAATCCCAGGGCGGGGGCAGGGACAGGCGTCTGTGGTTCTAAAAACTCCCCAGGCGATTCTGACATCTAGCCGGGCCGAGACCCGGGAAGCTAACTCTGATCGGACAACCAGTGGTTCCCAGAGTGTGGTCTCCAGCCGGCAGCATCAGCACCATCCGAGAACTTGCCAGAAATGCAGCTTCTCGGCCCAGCCCGCACCTGCTGAAGCAGACCCTGGGGGTGGGCCCGGCAACCCCGGCATCTTCACCAGCCCCCCAGGCCCCCGATGCTCAGTCTGGGCAACTGCTGCTCCAAACCAGGCTTTGATGTCTAGGAAAAAAAAGTCAATGAGAGAGAAATAAAGACGCTCAGGGCTCTGTAAGGACTCAAACGTCAGGTCCCTCCTGCTTTTCTGAAGGACGCTATGCTCTTTGTGAGGGAGCGACGGCGTCCGCGTGCCCTCGATGTCTCAAGCACTCACTGGTGCCAGGCACTGGGGCAGACGCTCTGCGTGATGTCCCCGAGGGATGGGGTCTATTATTACACCCATTTGACAGACAAGGAAACCGAGGTCAAAGAGGAGATTCCTCGCCCAAAGTCCCACACTTGGGAAATGGCAGTGGGTGCTCCCTCGCAGGGCTGGTCCCCAAGCCCACGCTATTTACTGTGACACCTGTCTGCTCAGGGCTGGGGGCCCGGGGTGTGGCCTCCTCCATCTTGAACAGTGTGGGGGATATCCTGGTCCAGGCTTCAGCCACCCAGAGAGACCTCCTCTGGCCCCAAGGGGCTTGCTGAACAGGAAGGCTGTGCCACCCCAGGCCCAGGCAGGGGACCCCGGGGATGCTGGGGCTCCCTCTAAACCTCACATTAGGCCCTTCAGCTGAGAGGCCTCATGAGGTAGGATGTTTCCACGCTGTAAAATCCACGCACGTCCGTCTCATTATTCCTCAGGGAAAATAAAACCACAGTGAGAAAGGGCTACACGCCAACCGGGGTGGCTCACACTAGAAAGACTGACAATACCAAGTGCTGGCGAGGACACAGAGCAGCCCGGCCTCCCACACAGTGCTGGGGGGAGTGCAAGACGGGGCAGCCCTCTGGAAAACTGCCCAGCAATTTCTTATGAAGTCAAACACACATGTAGCATTCGACCCAGCCTCCACCTACTGAGTATTTAACCCAAGAGAACTGAAGACACGTGTCCACACTACAGCTTGGACGCCAGGGTTTGTAGCAGCAGTATCTGTGATCACCAAAACTGGAAACAACCCAAATGCCCATCAACAGGTGAATGGACAACCACACTGTGGCATATCCACGCCACGGAATACTGTTTAGCAATCCAAACTAATGAACCCCTAATATGTGCAGCAACATGGATGAGTCTCAAAAATATTATGCACAGTGAAAGGAGCCAGATATAAAACAGTACAAACGGCAGTACAAATTCCAGTTATATGAAACTCTGAAATGGGCAAATCTAAGCTATAGTGACAGAAATCAGATCAGCAGTTGCTGGGGTTGGGGTGAGGGTGAGATGGGCCACAAAGGGCACGAGGGGACCTCCTGGGGTGCTAGAATGTTCTACATCTTGACTGGAGTGGGGTGTGTACATATGTATACATATGTGAAAATTCATTGTGCATTTTTATGTACATAAGCTATATCCCAATTGAAAAAAAAAAAAAGGACTCCTAAAACTGCCCATCCACTGGGTCATTTGTATTTCACAGGACAGCCTTCGATCCATAAGTGCCTTTAAAACAGCCCCCTTCTGTAAGATGGGGTCCAGGTCCCAGCCCTTCAAGTGTGTCGCTGGTCTTGGCGTGGATTGGTAGCGTCTCTTGAGGAAGACAAAGCCCAGGCCTCTTTCCAGCCATTGTCATGAACAATGCCCTCTCCTCTGGGCTCTGGAGAAATGTCACAGGACCCTGAGTTTGCAGCCCCCGGGAGCAGCACTTCAGCTCTGCCCCGTGAGCCTGGGGTTGGGAGACGTAATGGCCACAGAAGCCACACCCAGCCATTACCTGGCAAGCTGTGTGGGAAGCCTCAGTGGGGGCGTTTTGTAAACTTGCGGGATGCTTTTGGGCTTCACAATAACTGAGGGGTGCTGAGGGCTTTTCCTGGATGGGGGCTACAGACACTAATCTTCCCGTGGCGCTGCGGACAGTCCCCTAAAAGAAAGAATGGTCCCGCCCCCCCTACATGATTTTCAACTTTCTCATCATTTTTTGGTGAAAACTCTATTATAATGAACCAGATCTAGAACTAACTCTGTTGTATAAATACTGAAAGTAGTTTTGACAAGGTTTTTGAGGTGTAAGGGGTCTTCCAGGAACGGAATGAGTATGGAGATCGAGGGGAGAGCGTACTCGGTTTTGTTGAGAGCTGTGCCAAGAGTGGGGTCCACTTCAGCAGGTCACATCACCGATGGAATCGCCATACCCCCCTACACCTGTACCTGTCTCTGTGTTACCTGTGGCATTCAGGGCGACTCTACATGGAAGCACAAACACCTGTCTGTGGGGGTCGACTGGAGTAGCCAGATTTGAGCATTTACTCACAGAAATACATATTATTTTAGGACAAATTGCTTTTCTTTATGTTCCAGACAGGGCATAGTGTGGCGTGTGTTTTATTTCTGGTAGCATCCTGGGCAGGTAGCTCCTGTCGCCATGAATCACATTTCAGGCTAGTAGAGGAGACAGTCCAAACATTTGTTATAGAAGGAGGAGTTGGGTTCTAGATTATTCTTGAGCAAGTGCCTCAAGAAGCATGCATAGGATTTTCCATTAGCCTTGTTTGTAACTGGGAAAAATTGAGTACGACCCATATGTCCGTCAGTAGGTGACTGAAAAAATGAATTGTAGCTGTTAGGCTAAGGGAATACGTTATGGCGGTTGAAATGGGTGAACTCGATTCAAGCTGATCAACATGGCTTAACACAAAACATAATAACAAACAGGAAATACTAACTGCAAAATAATTCATGCAGCAGTACGCCATTTTGGTAAAAATTTTTTGTGTGTGTGAGGAGATCAGCCCTGAGCTAACATCTCTTGCCAATCCTCCTCTTTTTGCTGAGGAAGACTGGCCCTGGGCTAACATCTGTGCCCATCTTCCTCTACTTTATAGGGGACGCCGCCACAGCATGGCGTGACAAGTGGTGCGTCGGTGTGCGCCCGGGATCCAAACCTGCGAACCCCACGCCGCCGCAGCGGAGCGTGCGAACTTAACCCCTGCGCCACCAGGCCGGCCCCCTGGTAAAGTTTTAAAACCCGCTGACACTATACTACAGACTGCATGGCTGCAGTCAAGTGGAGGAAAAGTTCCAGTAGCTGGAAGGGAATTTCCACGGGAACTTCAGGATGGCGGTTACCCTGGGGCGGGGGCCGCCCGGGGCGGAGCCGGCAGGCTTTAAGTGCATCAATAATGTCTGATGGCTTTAAAAATGTGTCTGAAGCAATTATGGCAAAGGCGGACCTTTGGTAAACTGGGGGACGAGTACACGGGTGTTCAGGATAGAATTCCCTGTTCTTAGGCAGATGCTTACAACATTGATGATAATAAGTAAAATCAGTAGAGCAGGGTGGGTGGCTAAGCCCCTGTGAGATTGACAAGAATAAGAAGGAGCCATGCCGGACCCGAGGGTTCTCTCCCAGGGTCGCCGGGGAGTGGAGGCCCCGTGCTCCCTCCCTCCCTCCCTCCTTTCTCTCTCTTCCCTTTCTCTATCTCTTTCTTCCAACAATCAGGTTCCAAGGGCCATTCTTTATTGGTTCTGGTGGCAGGTCCTGCAGTGATGGGCACTGCTAACTGGTGCACAGCACTTTACAGTTTACAGCACACCTCTACCTGCCGTTTCCCATTTGACTTACCTGCCCAGCAGGCGCCGTTGCCTCCATTTCACCCAAGAGGAGACTGTCTTGCCGAGAGGCAGAGCGACGCGCTCGAGGTCACACAGCCAGCCAGTGGAAGGCCTGTCGGCTGTGGCCCATGTCGCCCCCCTGCCTTCCTCCCATCCCCTCATCCAGGCCCTCTGCCCTACCCTGTGCTCTTGTCTCTCGTGCAAGGTGGGCAGCTCCCCAAGGGTGGGGCTTGTGATAAGAATGTGGCCTCTGGACTCAGCCACTCACAAGCTGTGTGGTGCCGGGCAAGCCACTTACCTTGTCGGGGCCTCAGTCTCCACAGCTGTAAAATGGGGTGGATTGGTCCAACCTTACAGGGCTGCTGTAAAGACAAACGTCACGAATATGAAGTGCCTAGTAGTGGCTGTCACACAGCAAGCTCCAAGAACCTGGAAATTTCTTATCCCATCCACCCTTGTGTTTCCTCCACCTTCAGCCCAAATCCAGAAGGGACCGCCCAAAGGTGCTCACATTGTCAGCCAAGATGCTGACTGCAGTAACGGAAAACCCCAGTCCACGGGGCTGTGTCAATACGGAAACAGCATCACACGTGACAAGAAGTCCGGGGCCTGGCAGGTGGTCTGGGGCGCGGTGGCCAGACTCTGGCTCCGTCCACTGGGGAGGCTGGGGCGGCATTGTCCTCAGCCAGACGGCCGTCGCGGATCCGGGAATCGCCCTCAGACACGACAAAGACATTTTCGCAGGAGGCCTCAGAAGGCCGTTCACCAGGCGTCGGCCAGAATGGGCCGGACGGCTCCCGTGTCTGACTCCACCGCCGGAGGTGGGCCGCGCCAGCGCGCTGAGACGCAGCGCAGGGACGGACGGGTGGCCAGCCCCGCCAGGGAGCACGCCTCCAGCTGCGAGCAACGACCTGACTAGAAGATTCCACAGGAAGGATTTCCGATCATCTCACGAAAACAAAAGTCTGGATACAGGCGGCCGCAGGATTGGGTGCCAGCTCAGCGTCATCAGCAAGGACCCGCCACCCCCTCCTGCCACCACGCCGTCCTCAGGGCGGCAGCCACGTCCCTTCAGGAGCTCAAAACGGCCGCCGGCCACGCTTCCTCATCCGATGGTGCTCCGGGGGACCAGGCGGGGTCTCCCCACACGGCTCAGCCTTCCCCAGGCTTCCCTCAGGTCCGCGGGCCACAACGAAGCCCCGGGGCCTCTCCCCACAGAGAAGGGCTGTCGGGGGCGGTCCCCTCAGAAGAGGCCGGGTGGCGTTTCTGTGCAGGTGACTTACGTGAAGGACGTGCTCCCGGGACAGCGCGGAGGGACCGGGGAACCGGGACAGGAGGGGAAGAACAGGCCAAGGGGCAGCTGTAGGTCAGTCTTGGCCTCAGCCTGGGCCACGGGAGCTCCGGCCTCAGAAGCACCAGAGTATGTCCCTCCTGGAGGCAGAGGGCCTGGGCCTCCGTCCCCTGCGCCAGCCGGCCACTGCCAGAGCCCGAGCCGGGGGACGAGGGGGCGAGGGGGCTCGACCTCACCTCTGCAGAAGGGCACAGTGTGAGCCCTCAGCAGCTGCGCGCCACCCTGGGGGTGGAGATGCTGATCCCGCAAAAGGCCTCCGAGGGGACGGGTCAGGGCGCCAACGCGTCCCCCGCCCTGGGAAGGCGAGGACTGGCACGTGCGGCTCCATCCAGGGAGGCAGCCTCTCCCATCAACAAGAAGTCGGGGGAGAATGGCCACAGCGTTGATATGCGTGAATGATAGCGCCCGCCGTGGACCGAACCAGCAGGGAACCACCGCTGACCACACGGACCACTACGGCCAGGCCCAGAGGAGGCAGCAGGCCACACCAGGCCTGGGGACAGGGGACGGCTGAGCCCCCTTCTCCCCACGCTTCATCCCCTGGGGGACTCCCCTGGGGAGGGCCACTCTGTGCCCTCAGCTTCGTCCAGCCTGAGGGCCAGCAGAAGCTGAGACGTGCCCACCAGAAAGGGAAGCTGTGTGGACACCACATCACGAAACTGTCCGAGAAGAACCAGAGCCTCCAGGGGGTGGGGTGGAAATTCCCTTGACTTCTGTGGTCGCCGGGCGCCCAGGAAAAAAAATGCGAGGTCACGAATGGATGACTGGCCTTGGCCTGTTAGTTCTCCTGAATTCCTTTCTCGGTAATCAAGGGAAAGGCTGTTAGCAAAGGCGGCTGGTAATAAGCTAATTACGGTGCTGGCGGATCAGGGGTGTGAGGAGAGGCTGCGTCGGTGCCCGGGTCTCATCCGGGCGAGCGGTGCTGAATGATTATGGACGTGACAGGGCTGTCGCCAGCTTTCGGTGCCATGGAGCTGAGTTATTTCCTTGGCAGATTCTCCCGGGCACCAATACCCAGACAGACGCCTTTGAACTCCTGAGCCCTAGATGCCTCCTTCCATCCCTGGACGTGTGATGGGACCACAGGGAGCGGCGGAAAGTGCAGCCGCCTGGGAGCCCGATTGCTGCGTTTTCCTCCGCTTTCCTGACTCAGTAACCTTGGCAGCGAGGCCGGAATTTGCTCTCTCTGCGCTGATGGACAGGCCCTTGGCTAGCCTCCCTGTGGTTCAGCGCCTGGCTGCGGCTGTGTGGGAGGGGAGGGGAAATTTGGGACAGAGGCTGCACAGGCCAGAGAGTGGGGGAGGGAGAGGAAGGGTCAAGGTTGTGGGCTCAAGTCCCACCAAGGCCTGTGGGCCGTGACTCTTGGCTCCCGTGGCCGCAGATGGAGGACGGAAGCATAAATGACTCATAACAGTGTGTCCCCAACACAAAAGCTGGACAACTGTCCAGACCACAGTGACCTGGCTTGTCTGGGACTTTCTGGGTTTTTGCACCAAAGGTCCCCTGTCCTGGGAAACCCCTCTGTTCCGGGCAAACTGGGACGGTTGGTCACTTATTCCAGACCCCTCCCCCAAGCAAGAGAGCTGCCGGGAGGAGAAGGAGAGGCCTGGGAGTCAGACCGACCACGGCTGAGTCCTGCTTCCACCACTGACCCTGCAAAACTCAGGGCAAGTGACTCAGTCTCCTTCCTGAAAAAATGGGGATGTCATCTCAAAGAATCATCAGGGGGCCGGCCCCGTGGCTTAGCGGTTAGGTGCGCGCGCTCCGCTGCTGGAGGCCCGGGTTCAGATCCCGGGCGCGCACCAATACACCGCTTCTCCAGCCATGCTGAGGCCGCGTCCCACATACAGCAACTAGAAGGATGCGCAGCTATGACATACAACTATCTACTGGGGCTTTGGGGGAAAAATAAATAAATAAAATTATAAAAAAAAAAAAGAATCATCAGGGGATGTAAATGGAATAAAGCATGTACAGCCATGGGCCGCATAATGACTATTCTGTCAACAACGGACCGCATGCACAACGGTACTCCCATGAGATCAGCACCACAGAGCCCAGGCGTGTAGAGGCTGTGCCATCCAGGTGTGTGTCAGCACACTCCGTGGTGTTCACACAATGACCGCATCGCCTAAGGACGCGTTTCTCAGGATGCATCCCCACCGTTAAGTGACACGTGACTAAACCTAAGTGCCTAGAATAGAGTGAGCCCTCAGAAATAACACTAACTTTTGCTGGCATCACAGGGTGCTTGTGTTCTTGTGGTCAGTTATGGGGGACCAAGCTGAGGACCTCCTGCAGATGGAATCAGCAGGGATGGGCTGCCCTGGACTTCAGGAAAGAAACTTGAGAAAATGAGAGGAACACCCACAAAGACGTGCCCGGGCGTTTGTTGCAGGACCACGTGCAGCAGGAAGGCTGAGCCGCTCTGCGTGCCCACCCACAGGGGGCGGGGCGGCCAGCTGCGTGCCCACCCACAGGGGGCCGGGGGCGGCCAGATCTACCCACAGCGGATTAGCATGCAGCTCCGAGAAGAATACGGAGTCCACGTGAAACTGATAGGGGATGAGCTCCAATTACAGATTGTTCAGTGAATATTCAAGAGGCAAAGTGGTGCGGCCAGTAGGGTATGTTCATGTAAAAAAGGACGGTATCGTTAGTCATCAGGGAAATGTCATCAAACCACAATGAGACACCACCTCACACCCGGCAGGATAGCTGTGAGAAAGAAGGAACACAGACAATAACAAGTGTTGGCGAGGGTGTGGGGAAACCAGAATCCTCCTGCTCTGCTGGTGGGAACGCACAGTGGGGCAGCTGCTGTGGGAGACAGTCTGGCTGTTCAAAATGTTAAACAGAGTCACCCTGTGACTCAGCAATTCTACTCCTCGGTGTGCAGCCCAGAAGGATTGAAAATGGGGACTCAAACAAATACATGTAGGTGAATGTTCAGAGCAGTACTACGCACCACAGCCAGAAGGTGGAAACAGCCCGAGTGTCCATCGACAGATGAGGGATAAACAAACGTGGTCCACCCACACACTGGAATATGAGTCAGCCACACAGGGAATGAAGCACTGACACCTGCTCCCACATGGATGGGCCTCGAAAATATGATGCCAAGTGAAAGCAGCCAGTCACAAAAGCCCACTACTATATGAGTCCATTTATAGGAAATGTCCAGCAGAGGTCAATCCACGGAGGCAGAAAGTAAATTGGTGGTGGCCAAGGGCTGAGGGTAGGAATGGAGTGTGACTGCTGATGGGTACAGGTTTCTCTTTGGAGTGATGACAATGTTCTGGAACTAGATAGTGGTGATGGTCGTGATCGTGCTAAATGCAGGGAGAGGATACACACATAGGTGTACGCACACGTATATCCCGGTACCATACATGCACAATTATCTCTGGAAGAAGCAGCAACCAATGGCCGTGCCGTGCCTGGGGATGGGAATCGGGGGGCTGGAGGCAGGGAAGGGGGAGACTTTTTAATGGTCCGTTGGGAGTTATTTTATCACGTGCATGTGTTATTTTTAACAAGTAGTAAGGTGTCCAGGTGAATTTTCACGAAGAATAACATCAGCGTTCAGGAGAAATAATGAGAAATCACAGACGGATCCCTGTGTGGGGAGACGGGTCATGTGGTCAGCCAGCAGGAGGAACGCTGGGTCACTCATCTTTGATGCAGCCCTGCCTTCCCCACTGCAGACACAGGTTCCTCCACCTCCCCGGGGAAGAAGGTCTGTTCTCCAGAGAGAACTGAATTCAGGGCTGGCCAGGAGACAATGAAAGAAAACCCGGGAGAAACAGCTGGAAAGTAAGTGGAGCCTGAAGATGGGCACGGACCCCGATTTTCTAAATGGGAAAATAGTGTGGATTCTGGGAAGCGCAGATGGGGTATGTCTGACAGCAAGAGTTCTTAGCAGAATTCTGGAACAGAGTTTCATGCAGATGGTTTGTGACTGTTTAGGAGAAATATGATAATCACGAGAAGCTAACACAGGTTCACTAAGCTACCTTGCGTCAACTAATATCCATTTCCTGTTTTAACAGGGAGACCACCCTGGTAGACCAGATGGCCACTTAGGACCCCGCCCTCCTAAAGGATCTGTAGAATAGTGGTTTCATTATCTTTATAGCAAGAATTACCAGTTCCTTGATTATCTGCCTTGTGTTTTTTGCATCTGCTTTATCTGGCAATATTATTCCTATCCCATGTGTTTTTAGGTCATTTCCCCTAATAGTTGTTTGTCTATTTGTAAACTACTCAGACTTATTTTAATATTTATTTATTTTAACCTGTATTAGGCAAGAATATTTTGGAAATCCAATTCAAATGGTCTTAAGCAGAAATGTCTGGAGGTCTATCAGGTTCAGGCATGGCTGGATCCAGGTGCTGAAATAATGTCACTGGGAATCTGTATCCTGCTGTACGTTGGATGTGCTTTCCCTTGTGTTGGTTTCATTCTAAGGTTGGGTTTCCTCAAGTGGAGGAAAGATGGTGCCAACAGCTGTTGGATTACCTCTTATTACCTTGGCAACCTGAACAGACAGGCGAGACTTCTTGCCTGAAAGTTCCAGTTACTGGGCCAGCTCTGATTGGCCCCACTGGGTGTTATACCCATTCCTGAACCAGTCACCGTGACTCTGCCTGGGTTGGGCCATATCATCTATACAAGTCGCATTAGAGATTGTTTCATTTAGTAGTGGGAGCAGAAAGGACCCCTAAAGGAAAATCGAGATGCTATTATTGGGAAAAGAAGGAATAGATACTGGTTAGGCAAAAACACAGCCTAATCAAATTAGGGTCAGTTATGCAAATATTGTGCATGGGAAAGAGTCCTAAAGGTCCTCCCAATGCCAAAACGGGTCTGCTAATCTCTCCCTGTGCTTCACCCCTCATCAAGTCAGAAAGCAAGAGGTAACTAATTGACAGGACTCTGGGCTATGAAAACTTGATGGGGCTTTTGTGGGTCTGTTTGTGTGTGGGTCATACAGGTGGACACATGTGCGACCTTCTGTCTGGAGGTGAAGGCTGTGTGGGAGCGGAGAGGGGGATGTGGAAGGCAGCCGCGGGCTGGGCGGGTAGATGGAGAAGGGAAGGATGGTGTCCAGGAAACATGCGGTGTGAGCTTCAGTCCCCACAGGAGCTGTCAGCCTCTCCTCTTGTGCTCTCTCTGCTGGGTGTGGTGGGTTTCCTGGGTGTGCCCCTGGCAGAGATGGGACCCCCGGTTTAGCATCCTCCAGATTAAGGCAGGGCAGACGTTTAGGCTGGAATGTCAAGTACATGTCACGCAAGTGCCAGCTGCAGTTGTTTGCAGCAGCTCCCTTGGACACTGTTGCAAAGAATTAAAGGCTTCATCTGGAATCAATGGACAAGAGTGCTGGGATCAATTCGCAATGCCTGCCCTGGGCGTAGACTATGGAGGGGCAGTGGGCACTTCTTACATTTGCTGAGACTGGGCAGGGCCTTCTCAACCCTGTTCCAAAAAGAGGGAGTGTCAAGAGGCCACCCCAGCAACTGAAGACAGATTTATTTCCAATTAACGCTAAATGAAATAGTCTCTAAACAAATAGCACTCTTCGTGCCCCGTCTGCTCCCTAAGTCTCACGGTAGTCTGCATTATCAACAACAAGTGTTTGCATTCATTCGACTCCAACCACAAAAACAGGCACGATAATGACGACAGCATCACACAGACTCCCAGACTTCAGGCATTCCTGAAAAGCTTCCGATTCAGAAACCAGGGGACCACCAGTTCTATTGTTTAGCTAATATTTTTCTTTCAAGTGCTTCACTTTCTAGAACTTCTTATCGAAGTCTATTATACATACAGACAAGGCACAGGTCTTAGGCGCACAGCTTAAAGAATTTTCATAAAATGAGCACATTGGAGTAGCCAGCACTGACTTCAAGAAACACGACATTCCCAGCCCCCCAGGACGCCCCCTCCGAGACCTGTTTTCAGTCACTGCCCCCAAAGGGGGACCGCAACCCTACTCCTGGCTGCAGGGTAGTTTTGCCTGATTTGGGACTTTTAATCCACAGAATCTCACAGTTTGGACTCTCGTGTGTCTGGTTTCATCCATGTTGTTACGTGTAGCTGTGGTATAGTCTTTTGTGGCGTAAATACACCAAAATTTATTTATCCGTTCTAGGTTGATGGGCACTGGGGGGAGTTCTTACTCTGCGGTGTAATGAATAAGCCTTGTGTGGACATCCTTGTGCATGTATCTTTACCGACACATTTCTAAAGGGTATAGACCTGCGATAGAAATTGCCAGGTCGTAGGTGGGCGTATGTTCAGACATGGTAAATAGAATTTTCCAAAGTAGTTGGACCATTTTACGCTCCCACCCGAGTATATGAAAATTTGCCTAAACTTTTATTTTATTTTTTGGTTCAATTATGTCAAAAGTCAGTATGATGGGATCTAAACTTATTTTTAAAAGCAAATTGTATAGCTATGATAAAAGAAATATCTGTATCACTTGCCACAAATAAAAGGTTATAACTATTATAAAAACTAATAACTATTAAAAAGGTCCATCTAAAACCCATACAAATTTCACCACCCAAAATCACCCCACGTAGGGATGTCACACTTCTGGAAAGACTGGTGGAGGGGAAAATGCTGGTTCTTCCCTAGCATGAAGGACCCCGATTTTGTTGGGGTTCCCTCCGTCTCTCCACCAGCTGTGAGCCTCGGGGCAGCTGAGCCCGCCCCCAGCCCAGGGAAGGCCCTGATTGGTCTGAGAGTGAGCCAATCCCCTTTGTCCAGATAGGCTCTGGGATGGGCACGTGACCCAATTCTGGCCAATGAGATGTTTGAAACGTTGTGGGCGGCACCCCAACACGTGTGCAGGCTGAGCCTCAGGGCCCGCGGGACCGCTGCAGATCCTGCTCTCTGCCTCTGCTCTGGGCTCGACCCAGCCGCTCTGCTTCTCTGAGCCTCAGTTTCTTCACCTGTCCATGGCGGCTGGTCCAGGTAAAGGGGAGGAGGGTCCCCTGTGCCAAACACTCAGCCAGCACCCCGCTCTTGGTGATTACCTCTCAAAGTATCGTTTTTCTGGGCAGGGGGCTCACACCAGTCCTTCCCTCACCAGCTTCCAGGATGGGGGTCTTGAAATGCAGTCACCTTGAGCAGCTTTCCATTTTAATTTGGGGAGAAGCTAGGAAAAAGTCTTCTACAGTCAAGGCCGTGGAGTAAGAATTGATGTTCTGGGCCCTGCCCTGGGGAGGAGTCCGAGGGACGCTTGTCGAGAGCTGGGCTTAGCCTGCCCTGACTTCTTTTATTCTCACAACAATCCTGTCAACGAGGTCCCGTTACTATGCCCATTTTACAGATGAGGAAACTGAGGCCCAGAGAGTTACTCAGAGGGAACAGGGCAGAGCCAGGATTTGAACCCAAGCCATCTAATGCCCTAGCAATTGTCCCCCTCTTTCTTGCCCTGATTTTATTTAAAGGCCCATGCCTGCCATGTGACTCAGGAAAGTGTGACACGTTCCAAGCCCTGGGGGGAATCCGAATTGGTCTCAGGCAATTGCTCTGATCCCATTTCCTGTGCCAGAGATTGATTAAACCATGGGCACAGGACCCAGTTCTGGCCAATGAGACATGAGTGACGGGCTGCCGTGGGGTTTGGGGAAGGTTTCTTGTTCTTCGTTTGCTGGCTGTTGTGTCTGGATGTATTAGCTGGAGCAGTGGCAGCCATTTTTTGGTCATGAGGGAATGTGGGATGAGAACAAAGCTGAGGATGGGAAACCAGAAAGATAGACAGAACATGGGGGTCCATGACACTGGCACTTAATGAACCAAACTCAGAACTACCCCTCCTCCTGATTTCTGGCTGTGGGAAATAACAAACGATAAATAACAAATGATCTCATTGTTTAAGCTGATTTGAGCTGGGGCTTCTGTTACTTGGATTGTGATGGATGTGACTGAATGACTGTCAGCTTCATGCAGACGGGGGTGGTCTCTGGTCTTGGTTGCTGCTGTATCTCCAGTGCCTGGAACTCTGCCTGGCATGCAAGAGGTGCTCAGTTAATGTTTGTTAAATGAATGGATGAAGCCGAGGGGCTGGAACAGCCAAATGCGGGTTCAAACTCTAAGCACAGCAAAAGCCGGAACCCCGAAATGGGGCGACCATGGGCTCTGCAGTGTGACAGACGGGAGTGGAGGCCCCAGCTCTGCTCTGGAGCCTGGGCACGTTCTCTCCCCTCAGCGCTCTTGTGCATCAGATGGATCCGGCAGGCGGATCCCCCACGGACGTCCACATCTTGATCCCCGGAACCTGCGGATATGGACCTGACGTGGCCCAGGGGCCTTGCGGATGTGACTCCGTTAAGGATGTGGAGGTGGGGGATCGTCCTGAATCATCCAGATGGCCCCGTGTCATCACAAAGGTCCTTACAAGAGGGAGGCAGGAGGGTGAGCCTCCGGGAAGCAGACGTGGTGATGGAGCAGAGGCTGGCGTGACGCAGGGCGTCCAGCCTCTGAAAGCTGGAAAAGATGAGGAACTGGGTTTTTCTCAGAGCCTCCAAAGAACACCGTCTTGCAGACGCCTAGATGCCAGCCCTGCAAGACTCATTTCGGACACTGATGCCCAGAAGCATAAAGCAGTGAGTCTGCGTTGTTTTAAGCTGCTAAGTTTGTGGTCATGGTTACAGCCGCGACCGGAGGTTTATACCACGGAGCCGAGAACTGCATCCACTTCCTGGCATTCTTGCAGGGATTCTGGAAGTGCAGGCATGAACTGGGCACAGATAAGAGCCCAGCCAGCGGTCGCTGTTATAACCAGAACCAGCACCCGGCACGCCTCTGCCAGGAAGTCATCCCTGATTGCTCCGGCCCACGCCTACCTCTCCCCTTCCTGGTAACCCTTAATAAAAGGAGTACGGCTGACGCTTATGTGGCCCAACACCGTGCTACAGACCCATGACCACCCCATGAGGAAGGGGCTTCTGTGATGCCCATTTCACAGAGGAGCAAGCTGAGGCACGGAGAGGTTAGGAGAGATGATGGGATGGGACGACAGGAGGCCTGATCCGCCTGTGTGGGCCACCCTTCTTCGGCCGCCTGGACTCCGAGAGCCTCGAGAGCAGGAGGGCTGGCCGCTCCTGTGTTTCCGTTTCCATACATAGCTCAAAGGAGGCACAGGGCGCACACTGAAACTTTCCCTCGGGCTGCTGCCAAAGCAAACTGTCTTACAGGTACGGGCGGCTCCCGCCCTCGCCCGCCTGGACTTGTCTCCACGCCCAGCCCGCGGGCCTCTCCCCCGTGCCGCCGCCGGGGGAGGCCCGACCTCCCTCCTCCTGGACCTCTGGGCGCCCGCTTCCTCCTCCCGAGGCCCCGCCCCGCCCTGACGCCGCACCTCTCACCGCAGGCCTCCCGCCTTGCGGGCTCCAAGGGATGACCCCACGGAAACGTGACCTAGACCTGGCCACAGTCCCGCTGAGAACCCTCCGGGGTCCCCCGGTGCGTCCAGGGGCCGTGTGCTGCCTGTGTGGCGTCCGAGGACACTCGTGTCGGCCAGGCTCGTCTGCCCACGGCTGGCCCTCTCTCTTCGTTCAAGTCTGTGCCCCATTGCCACCTCCCCAGAGCAGCCCCCCTGGCCGCCTCTGTCCCCTCTGCTTTACTCCTTTCCTTCAACCCCAGCTGAGATGATAACACACCGTTCTGTGTTGACTGCTTTCTCCGTCGGGGCCCCTCACTGGAGGATGGTCCCTCTGAGACCAGGAGTTTGTCTCAGGTCTCTGGTTGAGAAGTTCCAGGAGGATCGGAGCTTGGAGAGGGGCTTGTTTTAGCATGGGTGGGTCACATTTCATCAAAGACATGCAGGATGTGAGGGAGCGAGTCCTGGCCACCTGGGGAAAAGCATTCCCAGCAGAGGGAGAGGTCAGTGCAAAGGCCCTGAGGCAGCACTGTGGATGTGTTTGAGGAGGCCACCCGGGGCCCTTCCCTTCCCTGTGGCTGTCCCTTTTGCTTTTCTCGCCCCTGCAACATAGTCTGGCGAAACTGAGTGTCCTCGATGGCAGGTGCAGTGACAATGGTGATTCATACCAACCAGAGTCCGCCCAGGGGGCCATGGTGGGGCCAGTGAGCCATATTTTTGGGTACAGGGACATCAACCCTGCTTCCCCTGTGGCTGTTTGTTCCATCATTGGCATTAATGCTTCCTCTGAGCAGTGGAAATTACAGTCACAACAGTGACCCATCTGGACCTCACAGGATGGTGCAGAGAAGGCTCCGGAGCGAAGTGCAGCTGGGCTCAAATGTGAGTCACTTCCCAGATGATGGCCTAGACTGCTAACTTACCTCTCGGAGCCTCGGTTTCCTCATCTGTATAGTGGGGACGGTAGTAGTTCCAATCCTGTCAGGGTATTGGGAGCCTCAGCGAGATGTGATAAATAGCTCACGCTTATAAAGCACCTACCATGTGCCAGACAGTGCCTGCTTTACGCACATTAATTCATTTGATTTTCCCAGTAATCCTACGAGGGAGGGTTTGTTCTCCATTTTACAGATTAGGAAATAGGCTCAGAGAGGTTGAGTAACTTGCCCACGGCCCCACAGCCAGGCAGTCTGGCTGCAGGGTGTGTGTGCCTCACCGTTGTGCCACCCAGCCCGTCTAGATCAATAATCCTGGGCAATGCTCAGCTAGCCCTAGGGCCATTATGGAAAGAGCTCTTGAAGAACGCTGTTTAAGATATTAGGGCCCCGCCGGCCCCGTGGCTTGGCGGTTAAGTGCGCGCGCTCTGCTGCTGGCGGCCTGGGTTCAGATCCTGGGCATGCACCGACGCACCGCTTCTCCGGGCATGCTGAGGCCGCGTCCCACATGCAGCAGCTAGAAGGATGTGCAGCTATGACATACAACTATCTACTGGGGCTTTGGGGGAAAAATAAATAAATAAAATTATAAAAAAAAAAAAAAGATATTAGGGCCCCGGCTCATTGGGATTTTGAAGGGTGTTCGGCTGTATGAGCTCACTGAATTCCCAGAAGCCCCCGTGGAGCTGGCCAGGCAGGGAGTCCAGCCCATTTCACAGATGCGGGAAACTGAGGCTCGGGCAGGTACAGTGAGTTGCCCATCCTAACGCTGCAGCCACACGGGTCTTCTGCCGCTTCTCTGAACACACCAAGTCACTTCCCACAGCGTGGCCTTTGTGTCTGCTGTTCCTGCCACCTGGGATGCTGTTCCTTCACCTTCCGGCTGCCTCCGTCTCAGCTTTGGATGCCATCTTCAAGGTCGCCTCCTTTGGGAGACCTTCCCTCCCTGCTCACCGAGTCTCAGTCCCGTCCTCCGCTTCCTTCCAGCTCCCTCGGCCCCCACATGGCTTCCTTTGCCGCAGTCACCACCATTTTTAACCGTATTCTTTCCTTGGCTTGTCTGTTTGCTGACTCCCTAAATCTCGCCCGGAAGAGAAGGGGCTCCGGGGGCTTGAGGGGATTCCACTCAGGGTGGCAGTCGGCCTCGGCACTTGAGGCCGAGCTTCCAGGCGTGACGCGCAGAGACACGCTGCAGGACCGGGCCGCTGAGGGGGCTGCGGCCCTGCCCCCTGACCACAGTACTGCCCCCCAGCCAGTTCCAGAGCCTGCCCCGCTGCTGCAGTGCCCCCGGCCGACGGCTGGACCCACTCCACCCCGTGGACTCCGTTCCGAATTCCAGTGTGACGCATGGATCGCTAGAACCACAGCCCATGCAGAACCCTCGCTGCAAGGGAGTCTGGGAAACACACTTGGCTTCTGCCGTCCAGGAAGGCCTGCCAGTGGCAGGGAGGAATGGACGCTAACGTGCCAGCGTCCCCTACACTGCCCTGCCGAAAGCTAGCTCCACGTGAGTCTCATTCACTGCTGGGCCCCGGGGCCAGCCTACGACACGCTTGTTGAGTGACTGAATGAGGTCTCAGAGTTGGGAGTTGAACCCAGATCTGTCTGATTCAAAACTGTGGATCTTTCCATTTCAACTTGCTCTCCGCGCTCGACGGACCCTGCCCTGGGGCTCTAGAGCCCTGTGCACTTTGCACACGCAGGGCTGGGCTTTCAGCAATCTCCGAGGGCGCTGGGAGGCTGGAGGGCCCTTCTGACTCAGGCGAACCCGCCACGTGGATGTCTTTAAGATGATGATGATCATTGGGTCTGTCGGGCAGAAGCCAGAGGGGACCCAGGAGGGACACACATGCTTGGCTCCCAGACCACAGGCCTCGCTGGTGGCGGACAGGCCTCGGGGCTCTGATCTCACCCTGACGGGAGCCTGAGCTCCGGGCCGTGCGTCCATGGGCGGTTCAGGCCCGGCTGCCCTGAGGACCAGGTGCGGTGACCGCTGCAGTGTGGCCTCCTCCACTGTTCCTACAGCCGTGCGGCGGCCACCCTGGGAAGGCTGGGGCTTTTCCCAGCTTCCCAGGCCCACTGGGAGGTCAGGCCACCCAGGGACTAATTCCTGACATTCTCCAGGAGGCTGAGAAACAGCAAATGTGGTGCAAAGATGCCGGGAAGGAGACCTCCTTGAATCTCAAGAAGAAATCCAGAAGCGCACACAGGGATGTCCAAAACCAGATGTCCAAGGTTAAAAAAAAGAAAGACCTTTCATGATGCGTCTAAACAGTCCACATGGGGTATGGTCAAAGCAAGTCACCCCGACCTGCACCCCAGCTCCCAGGGCGCACCCCCCACCCCCGCAGCCGCCAGAGGCGCCCCTGGTATCAGTCCCTCACATGTCCTGTAACCTCTCCAAGCTCCCACCACATCCCTCCCCCTCACTGCCCACCCACCCGTTCTTCTCATACTGGCCCTCCTTCGTGTTCCTGGAATACGCCAGGCGCCTTCCCACCCCAGGGCCTTTGCACAGGCTGTGCCCGCTGCCCCTTCTGCTTTGACCCAGATACTGCACGGTTCCCTCCCTCACCTCTACTGGGTCGTTGCTCGCATGTCATCTTCTCAGCAAGGCCTGCCCTGGCCTCCCCACCCCTGTACACACTGTCTGCCTTTCCCAATTTATTTTTTCTCTCAGTGCCTACCACCTTTGGATACAGTGTATCACAGATTTGCTTTTCTGCAGGCATCTCCCCCTTTAGAATGTCAGTGCCCTGAGAGCAGAGGCTTTGCCTAGCTGGGTCACTGCGGAGTTCCCTCCACCTGGCGAGGTGCCCAGCACAGAGTGGGCACTCCTGAATGAATGAATGCCCTTCCAGAAGCATGCTTGCAGAGTCAAGCATGTCTGTGCACATTTACTCCCCCTCCCTTTTTTGCACAAAAGGTACCACATTGCACACCCGGCTCTGCACCTGCCTTTGTGCTAAACAATGTATCTTGGAGCTCTGCCCCTGGGAACGCACAGCCTGTTCCTAGGCTCGTCCCCAGCTGCAGACTGTTCCCCTGGAGGGACGCCCAGGACCCACGCGGCCAGCCCCGCCGATGTCCACTGGGGCACTGATGTCCACCCCGCAAGGGGGACTGTGGGGACCACAGTCCTCGCTGGATGTCTCCCCTCCATGGTGCACTTCTCTGTTCCTTCTTGCCGCGGGGCCTGAGAGCAAAGATCCAGGCAGGTCTGCGGACAGGAGAACACCCCAGAAATGCAGCCCCGGGAGACAGCGAGTTGTTTATCCTCAGAGAGAAGCAGGCCTATCAGACAGGGGCTTGATCCTGCTCCCTTCCTTCTGAAATGCACACAGTGTCATAAATAAAGACGCAGCCATCAGGGGAAGCCGGGGGAGGGGGGTGACACTGCAGTTTCTTGCAGCGAGGGTGGGGGTGGGGAGGGCGCAGAGCCACATCCTCAGCGCGGCTTTCACAGGGCTGGGCGGTTGGAAGGGGCCTCCAGCCTCCTCTATCTGGAGGGGACGGGGACCTGGGGCGAGCCTGTCCCCTCCAGAAACCTGTGTCCTGAAATTTAACCCTGCTTTGAAGACCAGGGTATCTTCCTTACCCTTTAAAGGGCTTTCAGCACACGGGTGTTGACGTAACTTCATACTTGGAGTGTCAGCTCCACTGGATGCCCAGCCTGAGAGCTGTGCCGTCTCCTTCACTGGCGATCCCACAGCGCCTGGCACACAGTAGGTGCTTACTAAGTGCATATTGAATGAACAAAGCTGGGATGCATTCACTGAAACCCGGCCTTCCCACCTCCTGCCTACGCTTTTGACAGAGGGTCCCCTGTCTACTACGAAAGTTTCTACTTCCCACTACCCGCCCCACCCCTTCCATTTTGGGTGGAAACCACTGCTGAGTGGGAACTGGCCTGGGGAGCTGATGCTCTGCAGGGTCACAAACAGGCCAGCCCCTGCTGAATGTGCTTCCCCCCGCCCCCGCATTTGGTATTTGGCTTGGCCACACTTCTGTTTTAAACAGAGGGTGGCTGTGAACGCCTGGGGACAGGCGTGGTGTGTGCCGCAGGCCCCACCCATCTCTATTACCACCTCTCCTCCAGTCACCGGCTCGCTGTTCCTGCCGGCCCCATGGACTTCTACGTTTGCAACCCCTGTTTGAAGGCACATCTAAAGTATGTCAAGTATGTGAGACATTTCCGTGCACCCGGTACTGGCCCCGGGGGATGTTCACCAGGCCTCACTGGTAGAGGCCCCGAGAGTGAGGGGTCTCCTTGTGTGTGCTCCGACGGGCTTTTGAGGTGGCTGGGGTCAAGGAGGCCCAGGGCACCCTGCCCAGCAGCCTGAGTTCTGACCTTCTAAAAGCCTGGCTTCTCTAGGCCTGCCCAGAGGGCATGTTTTGGGGCAGGCCCGCTGGAGGGGCTGGAAGTTAGATGTGACACCGTGGGTGCCCACATGGACTCAGTTCGCCTGAACGGGCATCTCCTGGTGTCGGGCCCGGGGCTGTGCCCGGGAGCCCCCCACCGGCCTGGAGCCTGAGATGGATGGAGGAAGGTAAAGGCTGGGCTCTGAAATATGCCAGCGGAGGGGTGCTAGAAAACAGAGCTGTGGGGCGGCCCTGCCCACCTGTTCTGGATTCTCCAGGGCCCAGCCTGGCCCCCAGCCAGCCCCCTTCTCTTCTGTGTTGCATTCATTCATCCATTCATTCGTTCATTCACTCTCAACACATTTTAACTGAGTGCTTCCTGTGTGCTGGGGATACAGCAGTGAGCCAGACAGACGAGGTCTCTGCTCTCATGGAGCTGACGTTCTGGTGACAAAAGACAAGATATAAGTGACAGGGCCCGGCCCTGTGGTGCAGTGGTCAAGTTCAGTGTGCTCCACTTCGGTGGCCTGGTTCGCAGGTTTGGATCCTGGGAGTGGACCTACACCACTCATCAGCCATGCTGTGGCAGCGACCCACATACAAAATAGAGGAAGACTGGCAACAGATGTTAGCTCAGGGCGAATCTTTCTCAGCAAGAAAAAAAAAAAAAGATATAAGTGACAAATGCCCAAGATAATTTTAGGTGGGATAAATGGTGAAGAAAATGAACGGGTGATGGGTCAGTGAGTGCCTTGGGGGTTTTAGATAGAGAGTCAGTGAGGGCTTCTCTAAAGAGGTGACATTGAGTGGGACCTGAAGTTAGAAGATTGCTGTCTCAGGTAGGGGGAACAGCAAGTGCAAAGGTCCTGGGGTAGGGGTGAGCTTGATAGTTTGCCAAGTGTTTAGAGGGAATGGTTGAATGATTGGAAAGGAACAGTGGCACCATAGCCTAGGGGCAGAATGTGGCCCCAGTGGGCCAGAGCCCCCTGGATGTAGATGACATCCCCTTACCCTGCTCCCATCTGGCCAGGGCCACTTACTATATGGTGCCCAATGTCCTTGGATGACTTCCTTAACTCAGTCTCCTCACCTATAAAATGGGTATAGTGACAGTCTTTCCCTCATGAAGGCTTCATGAGAAGTTTGGGAAGCTCTTAGCTGGTATTATCACTAACCTGCAATCCTGGGGGCTCAGGTGCTCTCCAGAGAGGCTGTTCTGGGACAGAGTGTTCTTTGGCAAGTTTTCAAAGCTCCTGTTCCCGTGAGTTACATGTGGATCCCTGGGGCTGCCACTCAGAGCCGGCAGCAGCAAACTGCACAGCCCTGCAGGGAGCAGTCGGTGCAAGGAGCCCATGGGGGTTGGGGGCGGGCGGGGCTCAGCTGAGTCTTCTCCCTGCTCGCCCCTTCAGGGCAGGGTTCTGCGAACCCATCTGGAATCACCAGCTGAGTGAGTCCAGCAAGTTAACTTCTTAATCCTCCTGGGCCTCAGTTTCCCCATCTGTAACGTGGGGTCCATACCAGGACCTCCCCTCGGAGGGTTTCTGGGGGTGGTTCATGAGGTCCTGAGGACACGCACATGTATGACTCTGGCCGCCCATGAGGCCGGACTAATGAGCGACGGACAGCAGTGGGTAAGAGATGGCAGAGCCTCTCCAGAGACACGCCTCCCTCTCCCGGCCTCGGTGTTCCTTCTGTATCTGGGTCCCTTGGGAGGGCACTGGCCCTGGTGTCTCTACCTGGCTCCCTTGGAGGGGTGTCCAGGTGACCCCTGGACATTACGAAGCCGGCAGTCCCCCTGCCTGCTCCTTGCTATGCCCCCAGCCTCAGCCACAGCCCCAGGGCCACCCTTGGGGGGCAGAAGCTGGGGGAGGGAACCCCTAAAGACCCCCCACACCCTCCTCTTGCAGTGAGAATCCCAGAGCTGCATTTCATGAAAATGCAAATGCAGAGGGTTCTCAGGCGACACTGGGGGCAGGGCTGAGGAGGGCTGTCGTGGGTGGAGCTGGCTGGGGGGCCCCCTGTTCCCACTCCCCCCCAGGCCCTCCTTCCGCAGCTCGGGCTTTTTGCCGGTAGATTCCCACGGTCGGGGCGGACAGCCGTGGAGCTGGTGGGGCCAGGCCGGGGAGGGAGGGGACCGCTGACCCATGACTGCTCCTCGCCCCTCCACATACACTCTCATTTTTCCAGATTTTGTCAGCCCCAGGTGCTCCCCGTCCCCCCCAAAAAAACAACTAGCTGCTGGAGGGGGCAGAGAAGGACAAACTGCTGCAGGGGAGGCAGGCAGCCCCCCCCTGCCGGCAGGAGGCAGGAGGCAGGAGGCACGCCCGGGCCTGGAAACCGCATGGCCGCCTCCCCACCGCAGCCATTCCCCGCTCCCCCTGGGGGTTCTCAGATGTTGGCAGATGGCAGAACTGAATCTGCTGAGACGTCGCTCCAAAAAAGGAAAGTTGAACTGAAAAAAAAAAAAAAATTCAAACTCTCCAACATCTTAAGGGAAAGCAGGGGAGGAGGGAGTCTCCAGGCCCGGGGCTCCCAGTGCCCTCTGCTGTTGAAAAAGGTCTCGCCTGGCTTGGGGGGCAGCCTGGGCGGGGTGGGGGGCAAGTGAGGACGCCCAGTTGTCAGGGCAGCCAGCGGGGGTCCTGTTGGAGCTGTGAGTGCCTGTGTGTGCGCGGCGAGTGTCCACACGTGTGCTCGTCTGTGACCCGCCATGCTTGTGCCGTCTGGGCTCCTGTGCGTGTGCGTCCGTGTGCGCCGACCACGGGCTTGCAGCGTCGCGTGTGTGCATCTGTGTCCCTGAATGTTCCCAAACGGGCTCTCTCAACACATTATGGAGTCCCTAACTGAGAAAGGGCAGTGAACACAGAAATCCCCGCCCTCATGACACGGACATTATCGTGTGTCTGCCTGTGTGTGAGAACTCGTGTGTGCGTCCCAGTGTTCATCCGTGGGTGATCTTAGATTTGAGTCTCTGTGAAGGCTGCGCTCACGTCTGGGGGTGCGGATGTGTGTGTGTTTCCCCGCGGGTTCACCTTGGCCGCATCTCCCGTCTGGGGAGGCCCAGCGTGTGAACGTCGGCTGCTGGGGTTCTGCATCCTGCTGTGTACCCCAGGCCCCGGACTGGGCCCCACCGCACGTGTCCCTGCGCATCTGTGTGTGGCCCTCCTCGGGAGCCCCCTCCCCATCCACCGGCCACTCCTGAGTTAGAATTTAATAGCTGAAACGCAGTTCCAGGGAAGTATCTGGGGCTGGGGAGGAGGAGGAGGGCTAAAGAGAAACTCGGCCTCGCGCCCGTGTCTGTGTGTGCGCGCGCGCGCGCGTGTGTCAGCGTGTGCGCGCGGGGCCGCGGAGGCGACGCGGGCCCTTTAAGGAGCCCGAGGGGGCCGGGCCGGGGCGCGTCGATGCGGGCGGGGAAGCGGAGCGGGGAGGTCGAGCCGCCGCCTCCCGGGCTCCCGCCCCGCCCCCTCCTCCCCCTCCCGCCGCCGCCGCCGCCGCCGCCGCTGCCGCCGCCGGGGAGCGGAGCCGCGGACCGGGCCGCAGCGAGCCCCGCGTCCGCCCGCGCCCCGCCCGAGCCGTGCGCCCGCGCCCTGCGCCCCGCCATGCGCGCCAAGTTGCGGGCCGGGGACCCGGGGCCGGCGCCCTAGGAGGCGGCGGCGGGAGGATCGCGCCCCGCTGGAGGCCGGGCCTGCTGCGCGCCCCGGCCCGATCGGCCCCGCCACTCGCCTGAGCGCCCGGGCGGCCCGGGCGCGTCCCGAGCGCGGCGCCGCCGCCGCCTCCGCGAGGTGAGTTGGGACCGGGGTCCCCGCGGAGGGCCGGGGAAGGCTCGGGGCGCGCTTCCGGGGGCTCGGGGAAGATCGGGCGGCGCACGCGGCGGAGTTGGCGGGGCTCCTGCACTCCGAGTTGGCGCTCTCGGGGGTGGCCTGCTGGGGAGCGAGGCGCCCCAGCGCCACTGCGGGCCGCGTGCGCGGGGGCGCCGGGGAACTTAGGGGAACTCCAGCTCCCCAGCGAGGGGGCGGGAAGGAGGGAAGTAGCGTGGGGGTGGCCGGGCGGGGGGGCGCCCTGGAAATGCGCAGGGCAGACCCCCGCCGTGTGCCCCAGCCCCGGGGCCATGGCCGCCATGCGCCTCCCTCCTCCTCAAGCAGCCCCACACTTGGGGGGTGACGCTGCGCCTTATTTTCCAGCGGGCAGCGCGGGTTCAGGGAGCCCTTGGAGGTGGTACCCGGGCTCCCCGGCCTGGCTGCTGGGGAAGGGCGCATGGGGGGGTTCCCGCCGGGGGGGAGGGGGCTGGCCGCGCGGCCGCTCTAGGGCTAGGGGCCGGGGGCGCTGGGTGGGGGTGCCCCCGGGATAGGCGCCCCTTGTCCCCCCTCCCCCGGGCCCCGGGTGTTCCTGGTGTTTGGGCCTGCCCCCCGCTGCTGGTGACGCCTCATTGGGCTGCCTACTGGTCCCTCCCCCGGCTGTGTGGATACTTGGCATGCCACTAGTTTGGGAAGTTGGAATTCAGAGCTGATCCCACTTGGGCTGGACCCAGAGGCCCCGGGCCCTAGTGCTGGGGGAGCATCCGCAGAGACCTGCGGGGAGTGGGGGGCCCGTGGAGCGCGCCTTCCCCACCCCGGACGCTTGCAGGAAAAAGCCGGCGGGAGGGGGGGGGCGGGCGGCGCGAGCAGAGACACGCTGTACCTGCGAGCCGCCGGTAGCGGGGGGCGCCCCGCGTTATTTTTACATTGTAGGTTTGTGTTTTGGGAAGCGAGCGTCCTCCGCCGCCTGCCGCGCGCTCCGCTCGCCGAGGGTCTGGAGCGAGCGGCGGAGGCGGATCTGTTCTGTCGGCGCTGCCTCCTCCCTTCCTCCCCCCTCCCCCCTGTTGGTGAGAACTGGTTTTATTATGATTTTTTTTTCCCCTTTTGCAGATTTGGAGGAAGGATGTGTGCGGGAGGGAGGGAGGGAGGGGGGAAGGGGAGAGTACCCCTGCGGGCTGGATGGGGGCGTTCTGGGCCCGGTGGGTCGCCTTATCGGTGGCCTTGACTTTGCCCTTTTTAAACCAGACCTGGGTCCCCGCGGCTGCTTTGATAGAAGGGGCTCTGGGGCCGGCGGAGCTGGGAGGGCGGCCCGGGGCATTGTGCGCGTCGTCGTGGGTGGCCTTTTGTTTTTTTTTTTGGTGTGTGGGGGGGTAGCAATCAGAAAGGAAGAGACTTGAGCCGGGATAGCCGACCCTTCCAGAGCACACGCTGCAGCTCGACTCCTTGGGTTCGAATCTTACTTTTGTCATTGCTGGCAGCCTGACGCTGGGTCATTACTGAGCTCTCTGCGCCTCCGTCTCCGCAAAGTGGGAGGATAATAGTACCGAGTTCGGAGGATTGGTAATAATGCTAGAAGGTATTTGTACGTGTGTTACTATGGCCACTGTTACTGTTATTATTATTATTATTTCTGGGTGCTAAAACTTGGCCTTTAATCCAGCGGCCTGGGAAGCTTCTGTCTGGGGAGTGGGGGATCTGGGGAGGGGAGGGGGCCTTCTTTCCGCCCCCCTCTGCTTTTCCCCGTGAGGGTGGAGCCGGGCGGGTGGTGCCTTCGCCCACTGAACAGATGCGCAGACCCAGGCCGGCTCCGGGAGCGGCTGCAGGGCGTCCCGGGTGCGATCTGGCTTCCCAGAAATTTGGAAATTTTCCACCGCGCGCGGGTGCCCGGGGGAGTCTGCGGGGCCCAGACGCGGGGGCGGGAGCCGGCGGGCCCGGCCTGGCCTCTTCCTAGTGGGCTATTCACGCCTGCTCGGGATCGATACTATTGATAGATCCATGTCCATGGTAATGTGGCTGTCAGGCCCGGTGAGGGATGGAGACCCCGCGTGGGGCGCGCGCACCCCCTCCCGCCCTCGGCGAGGGTTTGGCTACGTGGGAGGGATTTATTTGGCATAATCCGTTCTTTTCTCTCAATTAATAATTCTCATACCACCTCCTAAAGATTTCTGAGAGCTCTGCCAACACGAGTGAGCTGCAGGAGAGCCCGGAGCTGGGGACGAGCCGGGGGACGCTAGATTGTTCTCCGGCCTGGGGGCGGGGGTCTGGGGGCGGGGGGTGCGCCGGCAGGCTTGGAAAGCGGCCCCAGGGGTCCCGCCATTCAGGCTGCTGTGGAGGCTGCCTGGTCTGGTTTCCCCCTGCCGGCGAGGGGGGTGTCCCGTGTTCCCACCCCCCCACCCCCCTCCTCCCCGCCCCGGGGCCTGTGGGTGCAGAGTTGGTGGTTCACTCTGAGATTTTGGGGGGAGTCCGCACCTCCGCAGCCCCAGCTCCAGGGAGCTCCTGTGTGTGAGAGGCATAGATGCGCCAGGCAGCAGGGCTGGCCTGCCCTTCCTTCCCACAGCTCTGAACAAAATCCCCCACATCACAGGCGCTCTGGCAGCGGGGGGGTGGAGAGCTCTGTTTGTGTGTGTTTGTCTCTCTTCTTCTGTTTCCCTTTCATGTCTCCCTCGCCAACAGCGGCCTCCCCAGGTGACACCTCTGAGACTGCCCTCCCTGCAAGGGGACAGCTTGCAGGGGCTGGTGATTCCTGCCCCGGGCGCCCAGGGGAGGGGCCCTGGGGCCCGGGGAGGGCCAGGCTGCCCAGGGCCAGGCCAGCCGTGTCAGCTTAAAAGTCCTGTCCCAGAGGTGGGTATGGGGGCATCCCCGGGGAAGTGACACTTAGGAAGGGTCAGCTGACATCCTTTGAGGATCCTTGGAGGTGGAGAAGGAACTTTACAACCTGCCGAGTTGACGTCTGGTCTGGGAGCTGGAAAATACTAGATATGATGCAATTATAATAACAGCCAACACGTATAAAGCACTTACCTTGTGCCAGGCTCTGCCCTCAGGAGTCCACTCCTTGACTCTTCACGACCACCCTGTGAAGTCAGTGCTCTTATCATCCCCTTCTGTAGATGGTGACATTGAGGCGCAGAGAGGTTAAGTGACTCGCCCAAGGTCACACAGTTTGGAAGCAGAACTAAGAATTAAAGACCTGGGATTATTCACGGTCATGTTGGTACAGCAAGAACTGACAGCAGCCCTGCTCTGGGGAGCTGCCCAGATAGGAAGGATAGGAGTAAAGAAATTATGTTTCTGATTGGAGCAGCTCCTACAGATTTTTGCCCCAGGGGGCAGGAGACTGAGAATGCCTCCCCAGGACTTGGGGAGGGGGACAGTGCCAGCGGCAGGCCTGGCATTTCTTTGAAGTCTCATTTTATCTTAAACATCCATGCAAATTTGGCATTCGCTCTTGCGACCGGGCTGTGTTTATTTTGAAATAAAAACAGCGTTTTGAATTATTTAGCAGGGCGGATCGCGGGGCTCCAGGAAGCTGTGTCAGAGAGTGCCTGGCTGGCACGCCCGCACGCTGGCCTGCAGCCCCGGGGGCCTTTGTGGCTGGACACCTTGAGGGGTCCTGGGTGGACGGGCACACGGCAGCTTTTCCCCATTTTGCAGAATTCATCGGGTCAGAGGGGCCAGGCCAGGCCGAGGTCACACAGTGGTGTGACTTTTGCTTACTGATCAAAATCATTATTATGAACTCTACTTTAGACTAAAGTGAGACTTCTGTGCCCAGGTAGTTCCACATTGCCAGGCCCAGTGGGTGAGGAAGGCTCTTCCGGCTCCTAAGTCAGTGAAGAATCACCCTGAACAGACAGTAGAGGACGGCCTGGGTCAGCCATCCCCACGAGGGCGGCTGGTTGAGCATTTCACGTTCTGGTGAGTTCGGTCCTGGCATAGCCACGTACGAGCACTGTGCCCAGGGGCTGGACCCTGCTTCTCCCCGAGTTTGGGTGCCTGGTCTGTAAAATGGGCACCTCGCCCACCGCTGGTGGGGCAGTGGAGAGGATTAAGGGGCAGAAAGCGTGATGTGGTGGGATTGCTCTTTGGCTCTGCAGCTTCAAGCTGTTTGACTCTGGGCAAGTTACTTAATTTCTCTGAGCCTCAGTTTGCTCATCTCTAAAATGGGGATGATGATGGTGATATTCTGCACTTTATTGTCGGGAGGTCCCTTGTCGTGAGCTGTGTCACGGGAGCTGCTGTCGTGTTGGCTCACCCTGTGGGAGAGGAAGGCTTCCCTGTGGAACTCACTGTCAACCCAGGTGCTCCCCGACGGGCTGGGTGAACGCGGCCCGTTCCCCTCTCTGAAGGGCTGCTGGGGAGGATCCTCTCGTGAAACTGGGCCTGGTTTGTTGCTCCCTGGAGACGGCAGGCTTCCCCCTCCAGGGCTGGTGGGTGATGGACGGATGTGCTTGGCTCCATCCCTTTGCCCTTCCAGGTGCCTTCAGTCACCGTGCCCGTCAGACCTTGGCAGGACCTTGGCAGGACCTTGGCAGGCTTCGGCAGCCTGGAGAGTGGGGGAAGGGCTGGTGGGGAGGGCAGAGGGGCCTCTTGGGGGAGGGCCGAGCTCCCCCCACGCCGCTTGGGGGGGTGGGTTCTAGAAAGGCCTCCTCTGAGGTCAGACTTGGGTTCAAACCTCGCTTCCATCAATTCATAACTTGAGCAAAGACTCTGACCTTCCAGCCTCAGTTTTCTTATCCTTAAAGGGCAGGAGGTGGAGAAAATAATGCCCACCTCAGGGGACGGGCGCTTCCTGCGGTGGTGGAGGCTGTTCCAGATCTGTGCCATCCCGTCCCGTCGCCACCGGGTGCACGTGGCTATTGAAATGTGGCTAGCGGCACGGAACTGGTAATTTTATCTGATTTTAATTAATTACACTTAAATAGCCGCGTGCGGCTGTGGCTGACGGCTGCCTGATCCGACGACACGGGGCTGGGTGATGAAACGAGGTCTGCGCGCAGGAGCAGGGCCGGGCTCTTTGCATCTGCTTTACCCCTTTCTCGTGTGCTTTTTTCTCTGCCTGGTGTAACGCTGTCACGTCGGCGGGCCCGCTTCTGCGTCCCTGTTTCCCAGACAAGCCCAGGGTGCCCCCTGTGCTGGCCCAGGCTCCTCATCCTTCCACCCACTCACGCCCCACTGGACCCTGGAGCGGCACGTTCCGGGGGAGCGTTCTGTGATGGAGGGAACGTTCTAGATCTGCCCTGTCCACGTGGCACTGAGCACTTGAAGTGAGGCTGGTGTGACCGAGGAACGGAATTTTAGTTTTTACTTAATCCTGTTAAATTTCAACAGCCCCACGGGGCTAGTGGCCGCCGGCCCTGTTGGGCAGCGCGGCCTTAGTGTCTGGCCTCCTCTGTTGACACAGGGCCAGACGCGGGTTTTCAGGCCGCTGGCTGAGCACTCTCTTTCTTGGTCCTCCAGGCCATTGTCCCTGGACTGGGGAGCTCCTTGCTCGGTGGCCCCGCTGCCTTCCCTGGCTGTCAGCTGCGGCACAGGAAGCAGCTCCAGGTCTGTGCGGCGTGGACAGCTCCCACGAGCGGGCTCCAACTCTACCACTTGCTTCAGGCTTTATGAAAACTTATTTTTATAAAAGAAAATGCATGGGCCTGTTAAAAAGTTGAAACACGGTGCAGAGGGAAGTCGCCTTCCTTCCCTGCCCTCCCGGTCCCTGTCCCCTGAGGCAGCCACGTGCAAGTTGCCCCTCAGAGACTCTGTGGCCATGTGCCCGCCCTAGGTGTACTCAAGTGTGTGTTCCCTGTAAAAACACGCACACAGACAGTGTCACACCGTTGTCACATCTTACTCTCCTCCCTTAAATTATAATATATCTTGGAGTTTATTCCAGGACGTATAGAGCAGGGGTCAGCGAACTGTGACCCTCGGGCCAAACCTGCCTGTTTTTATCTGGTGCGCCAGCTAAGAGTGGTTTTTACATTTTTTTTTTCCCCCTGAGGAAGACTCTCCCTGAGCTAACATCCGTGCCCATCTTCCTCTACTTTATATGGGACCCCACCACAGCATGGCTTGACAAGTGGTGCGTAGGTCCGAACCCAGGATCCGAACCTGCAAACCCCGGGCCACTGAAGCGGAGCGTGTGAACTTAACTAACCAACATGCCACCTGGCTGGCCCCTACATTTTTTAGTGGTTGAAAAAAATAAAATGAAGAAGAATACTTTGTGACATGTGAAATTATATGAAATTCAAATTTCAGTGTCTGTGAATAAAGTCTTATTGGAGCGCAGCTGCGCCCGTGCACTCACGGCTCGGCCGTGGCTGGTTTCTGGCCACCGCTGCTAGGTTGAGGAGCTGTGACAGGCCAGAAGGCTTACAGAAGCTGAAATATCTATTCTCTGGCCCTTTACAGAAAGTGTTTGCCCCCCGAATATGGAGCTACCCCTCGTTCCTTTTAACTTCCACATAAGCTTCCAGGGTTTTCACTGTGGAGGAAGCTGGGGCCCAGAGAAGACTGTGAGTTTGAGGGTCACCCCGTGCGGGCCCTAAAATCCCTCCTTCTGGCCTGGCTCACTGTTCTGGCCCAGTGGTGCTGCTGCTCATGGTGATAATTTGCTGTTGTAGAATGCAGTAGGAAAGGGGGACGGTTAAGGCAGCAGGCAGTCTGGCTAACCCTGGCACAATTTCTGGCCTCTTCTATGACGCCGGAGGCTGTAATGTCTTCTGTACAACACTACATTCTTGCTGTAGCACTTTCTGTACGGTGCTACGTGCGTGGTTTTCACAATTTTTGCAAAGTCACTTATATCCATCTTGTTTCCCTCTTTGCTTTGGCTGTTAGGAAGCTCAGAGTCAAATTTACAGCCTGCTTCAACACTCTGGGCCTCTGTTTTGGTTTTACTTACTTCATCCTTATTTCAGATTAGTGTGTCCCTGGTTTTTCCCTTTGCTCTGACCTTGCTGTCTGATTTTATCTTATCTTATGCATTCTTGAAGGTTGTCTCAGCTCGTGAGGGGTGGACTGGAGTGGGGCAGGAGTCAAGGAAAGGCACACACTTTGTGAGATGTTTCCTTGCTTGTTTCCCCCAAGCGCCTGTGGGGTGGTCTCCTCATGGACGGTTCTGGCAGGAAACCGAGGCCTGGCCCCGCGGAGTCTTAACCGAGGTCAGACCCTGGGCGAGACCTGGGATCATGGGATGTGCGTCTCGGGTCGGACTTGGGGAGATGACAGGGACTGTCGTGGACTGTGGCAGCTGTTCCTGTTGGAGGCCCAGTGCCCTGTGAGCCGCCTGCCTCGAGGGAAGGCCCTGGAGGGGCGCAGGCGCCGAGCTCACCCCAGGTGGAGCGTGCCGTCAGTCTGTTCATATCGGGGGACCCCGGGGCCCAGGGATCCTGGAACTGTTGCCGTGGCAGTGCCGCGGGGGTGTCCACCCTGAGGGCGACCGGGCGCCTCGTTCCAGCCCCAGAGCTGTTCGGTTGCTCAGGGTCTCTGCTGACCCTGGGGTGTTTCTCTGGGCTGGAGAGGAAGGGGGCGGAGGTCAGCCGGGGTGCTGCTGGGGGTGGAGCCAGATGAGCCCGCGACCCGCTGCCCGCTGTGCGCAGGAGCGTGCGCCTGGGGCTGCTGGTGTGCGTGAGTGTGTGCCTGCTGGTGTGCGTGAGCGTGCGCCTGGGGCTGCTGGTGTGTGCACGTGTGAGCGTGCGCCTGGGGCAGCTGTGCGCGCGGGCGTGCGCCTGGGCCTGCTGTGCGAGTGAGCGTGCGCCTGGGGCTGCTGCTGTGCGTTTGTGCCTGGGGCTGCTGGTGTGTGCGCGCGTGAGCGTGCGCCTGGGACAGCTGTGTGCGCGGGCGTGTGCCTGGGGCTGCTGGTGTGTGCGCGCGCGTGCGCCTGGGGCTGCTGTGCGCGTGAGCGTGCGCCTGGGACAGCTGTGTGCGCGGGCGTGTGCCTGGGGCTGCTGTGCGCGTGAGCGTGCGCCTGGGCCTGCTGTGCGCGTGGGCGAGCGCCTGGGCTGGAGGCCCGGAGGCTCCTGGGGGGTTGGTCTGTCCTGGGGTCCGGCGGCTGAAGCCCTCGGTGACCTGTGTTTGCGTCTTAGGGCTTATGAACCAGGCTTGAGGAAGCCAGGGTCTGAGCCGCGTGTGCTCCTCTTGCGGGTTCTGCGATGCCCCCAGGGCAGGTATCGGGGCCTCTGTGCGCGGCTCCTCAGTTTACCCACCTGTGACACTGGCTGACGGATGACGCCCGAGCTCACAGGGTAAGGGAGCGAGGGGTGCTCAGGAGCCTCTGAGCCGTGGGTCCTTCCTGCAGGCCGTGTCCCAGCCCCTCTCCTCTCCGTCTTATGAAGCCGGGCAGCCCACCCTGGGGCCCGGCGGCGGGATCCAGCAGCCTCCTCATTGCTCACGGATGCCCTCAAGGGGCCTGGGACCCAGCCGGTTCCGGACTAGACCTGCGGACCCCGGTCACCCCCAGACGCCGGCCTGGGCTTCCTCCCGAGTGGGGGGCATGGGCCGAGACCTGGGGTCTCCCAAGCTGCCCTCCCGCCTGCCCGGCGCCTGCAGTGGCCTCCTCCCTGCCTGATCCGCCGGCCTCCGCCGTCCTGACCCCTGGTCCCTCTCTGCGTGCAGCTGCGGGTGGGGCCGCGGCGGGTGAAGGACGTGACCTCGCCGAGCCCCGCAGGCTTCCACCGCTTCCTGCTCCAAATCCAGACCCTTCTCGCCGCCTCGAGGCCTGTCTGCCCGGCGCCTGCCGACCTTCGACCTGCCTTGGCCGGCTCCCCTGCAGAAACAGGGGGGCGGGGGGGGGGGACTTGTGGCCGGGCAGGTTTGGGGGGGTGGGGGGGTGGATTTCTCCTCGTGGCCCAGGGGCCCCTCTGGGAACCGCTGTCGGTCACCTGTCTCGGAGGCCGGCCGTGGGAGGAGGTGCCTCCGAGGCCCCTGCTGCCCTCACGCTGAACCCCGGTGCGTGCACGGCCCCTCTGGGAGCACCGCCTGGGGCTGCGGTGGTGTCTCCGTGGCCATGGCAACCGCCTGGCACCGGGCCCTGCTCGCTAGGCTGCCGGGGCGAGCCCGCCTGGCGAGGTGGGGGCCGGGACGCGCTGCCCGCTGCTCCGCAGGGCTCCTCTGCCAGACCCCCGGGCCAGGAGCGGAGCCGGGGGCCGGGAGGGGGTGTCGCGGACCCCGGGGGAGTGGGGGGCCCCTGTGGGGGCCTGGATCAGCTCTGCAGAGTGGGGTGCTGGTGGATTTCTGTGAGGTGGTGGCCCTGGGTACCACACGTGACCAGGTAAACTGGGGGGGATGTGAGCAGGGGGTGGGATGGGGCGGTACCCACTTCCACCTGTCCCCCCCATCGTCCCATGTCCGTATTGTGTCCGTCCCCCCCCCGAATATTTTTATCATGTTCACTTTTCCCACCTCAACTGCGTGCACCTCATCTAGGCCACTGTCCAGGTGGAATCGTCTCCCCCCAATTTGTGATTCTCCCTGAACCTCACAAGGGGACCCTTTTGGAAATAGGGTTGTTGCAGATGTGATTAGTTGAGGTGAGGTCACGCTGGAGGAGGGTGGCCCTACATCCCACATGGCTGGGGCCTTGTAAGAGGAGAAGGCGGCGTGAAGATAGAGGCAGGGATTAGAGTGCCGAGGCCACATGCCAAGGAGTGCCGAGGCGGCCGGCTGGGAGATCTGGGGAGCAGACTCTCCCCCAGAGCCTCCGGAGGCAACCACCCCGCTGACGCCTCGGTGTCGGGCTTCTGGCCTCCAGAACTGGGAGAGAACAGCGGTGGTGATTTGTGACGGCAGCCCCGGGAAGCGCACACAGCTTCCGTCGTGGCTTGCCTGGACTGTTGCAGTAGCCCCCTCCCTAGCCAGTCACTCCGACCATCTGTTTCCCGCATGGCAGCCGGCGGGTCCCTGTCAGACCCCACTGTGCTCAGAGTTCTCCCATCTCAGTCAGCATAAAAGCCAACCCTCATCTTGCCTGCAAGCCGGTGCACAGTCTGTGCTCCTCCACCCGTTCCCTTTCTGATCTGCTCCCCTCACTCACTCTGTTCCAGCCACACCGGCCTCCTTGCTGAGACGCACAGACGTGCTCCCGCCCCAGGGCCTTTGCACTGGCTCTGCCTGGAGCACTGTCTCTCAGCTGTCTGTGTGGCTTGCCTCATTTCTTTGTGATCTTTGCTCAGATATCACCTTGCCCACAGACCTCTCTTGGGTCATCGTATGTAACACTGCACCCCCTCCTCTCCCAGCGCCCTCCTTTGCTCCTTTGGTTGTTTCTTAGCACGAGCCGCCTTCTCATAAACTCTGGTTTCCTTGTTGGGCCGGCTGCTCTGTCACCCCTGCTGGAATGGATGTTCCACGAGGAGAGGACGGTTGTCCCCATTGCCTGATGCCTCCCAGTTCTAGAACAGCACTGGGTGGACAGTAGGTGCTCAATAAACCTGTCCAGGGTCAGACTCCAGCTGGGCATGGCCTGACCTGGCTTCCTGGTGGAGGGGTGACCTGGGATCCACCTTGTCTGCCTGTCCCGGCGTCGCCTTTGCCCTCGCCTGTGGCCTCTCCCCCTCTCCGCAGACCCCCCCCTCCCGGCCAGGTCGCCGAGCCTTAGCCATTCCCTCCCTGTCCCCACTGCGGGGGGCCACGACAGGCCCCTGCAGAGCGGAGCTGGCTCCCCGAGCGCTGGGGTGGCCGGGGTTTGGGATAACAAGGTCCTGGCTGCTTCAGGCCTCAGTTTCCCCATCCATAAAGTGGGCACAGTCAGGTCACTTGTCCCACGAGGCTCCCATGAGGGTTCAGTGGGGTCACATGAGGGGCTTGCTGCCTGGTGCCGAGAACAGAGGACTTCTGTGCGGGTTGGCCCTGGGGGGGGGGGGGTGCTTCAGTCTGCCGTGTGGGTGTTCCCTTGGTCATTTTTGGAGGAAAGTTGGGACATCACAGCCGGACGACCTTGGATGCCTGTGTTCCCGTGGGTGGGCAGCCCCTGGGTGCTGTGCTGGCCTGAGACAGCTCCCCTGTCCCAGGAAGGGAGCTCTGTGGGCCCAGACCTGCTCCCCAGGCTGCCTTTGGGGGGTTCCCCGGGGCCCGCGAGGCCTATCTGCTGTGTGGTGAGAGAGGGGACCCCAGTTAACTCCAGGAAACCTGGGGACGGGCCACATCTCCCCTCCTTGGCAGAGTTCTGTTTCTCTGTGCCTCGGTTTCTGCATCTGTGAGATGGGGGCACTGCCTGCCTGCCTGCCTCACAGGGGGGGAGGTGGGTTGGAGCACTGGGTGGCCTCTGTGACGTGGCCTGTTGGGGACAGGTTGTGTCCCCATCCTCCGAGTCTGGTCTCTGGGCGGTCCGGGCGGAGTGGGGGCTGGGAGGGGGCCCTGAGCTGGCGGGGGGCTGCAGGCGGGCTGACTGGGCGCCTGTTTTGTGAGGCCCGTATAAGCCTTACGATCACCCCAAAGTGGCTGGAACTGAATTTCTCTGTTTCATGATGGGGAAACTGAGGCACAGGATGGTGATGTCACTGGTTCAGGGCACGCAGCTTGTAAGTGCCTTCCTGAGTGGGCGGCTGTCACAGCAGGGCCTGGCCTGTCCTCGTGTCTCCCTTTCCTGCCCCCGATTGTGAAGGGTAGCCTGCGTCCATCCTCTGCCCAGCCTGGGCGTCTCTTCCCTCCGCTTTGCCCCCGCCTGGCCCGACCCCTTGGGGTCACCCTCGCAGGCTCCCAGGCTGCGGCGGGCTCTGCTGTGCAGGAAGCTGACCTGCTGTCTGGGCTATAAATAGCAGCCACAGCGGTGGGCAGGAAGCTGCATCTCCTGGCACCTGGCTGCAACGCCTTCTGGCACGTGCTTCTCCTGGTGGGAACGCCGAGGCGGAAGCATGTGCACCCCGGGGTTGCTCTGCAGGTTTGCCGTGTGACCTTGGCACTCTTGCCACGCCCCTGGCCGTGCGTCTGGCCGCCTCTGCTCCCTGTGCTGTGGAGAGCGTGTCTGGGGTGTTGGGATGGCAGAGGAAGGTGTGGAGGGCACGGGGGGCGATTTGACCTGGGGGGGTGGGGGGGTCTGCCTTGGTGCGGGGGGTGGTTCAGTGGGGGGCGTCGAGGGAGTCTGGGGAGGGTGGGCCCTGTCTAGACGCCAGGGTGGGAGGGGAGTGGGGGGACACGATGAAGTGGGGCTGCCTGGAGGGATCGGGACGAGGAGCTGGGCCGTGGGGGGGCGGCGCTGGGCACTCGAGACCGTCTGGACTGCTGGGTCGCCGTGCTGTTTGCACAGCCGCTCGGGCCTCGGCGTCCTCCTCCTGGGTCTCCTGGCGGGAAGGAGCGCACGAGGGCTTTGAAGCACGGAGAGCAGGTCCTCGTGCCCTCCGCCATCTCCCGGGTTGCGATGGTTAACGTGGTTAAGGTCGTAGTGTTCCAGGGCGGGCTGCGCTTGTCCCTGCTGGACTGTCAGGGCCCTGGGGGCAGGAGTCAGAGAGGGTGTGGTGAGCAGCAGCTGTCACCCACAGCGGGGACATCCTGAGTGGCTTTGTGCCGGGCACACTGGGTGCCCGCTAACCCCTGCACCCCCGTTTCTGGCAGACGCCAGCTGCGTGGTGGGGGCTAGGATGGCTTGGTCCCTTGGACGTTTTCTTGAACGTGTGTCGTGCTGCAGGTCACTTGTACCTTGCAAGCCGTCCATCCTCACAGAGGCCATGTGCTTTGTACGTACCAGCAGCGTTCTTAACCTGGATGGCATGGACGTGGACAAATATGGGTTTTGACATGGTGGCTTCCCCGTTATGGGTCTCACTGGAGTGTGGGATATACAGGAGGGTGATTTGTGACTGGTCCAAAAAAGAAAACCGTTGCCCAAGAGTGTCGATTGATGAGTTATTTGTCGTCATCCTGGAGAGGGAGGTCTCTAGTGATAGGCCGTAGGGGTCTGCCTGGTTCACATTTCCATCAAAGGCTGGACTCAGCACCATGGGGGGGTGTATTCACCACACAGGTGGTGCAGCGGGGCGTGCCGCACTGCTCGTGCTCTGTAGGAGTGGAGAGACTGAGTCACGTGGACCCCAGTACTTGCCTGTTGGAGTCAGAGTTCAGGGTTTGCGGGGTGGGCCTTAGGAGAAGATTTTTGGAGCCTGTGGTAAGCAGAATAACGGTCTCCCCCCAAAGATGTCTGTGTCCTAATCCCCAGAAACCATGAGTATATTGTTACATGGCAAAGAGGAATTAAAGTTGCAGATGGAATGAAGGATGCTAATCAGCTGACCGCGAGATGGCGAAGTTATCGTGGATAATCTTGGGGCTCAAAGTGATCACAAGGGTCCTTCTAAAGAGGAGGCCGGAGATCAGAATCAGAGATTTGAAGATGCTGGGCTGCTGGCTTTGAGGATGGAGGAAGGGGCAAGGAGCCAAGGAATGCAGGCGGCCTCTGGAAGCTGAGACAGACAAGGAATGCGTTCCCCCTCCAGCACCCAGAAGCAGCACGGCCCCGCTGACACCCTGACTTGAACGCTGTTTGATTGTCTCCGACTCTCGACCTACAGAACTACAAGATGATCAATCTGTGCTGTTTGAGGCCACCACGTTCTGGTCATTTGTTACAGTGGAGACAGGAAACTCACACGGAGCCACGTCCTCCTCGAGAACCAGCAGTCGGAGCGATGGGGTCATTTAGACGCTGCTGTGTCCCTGCTGCCAGTGACCGTGGAATCAGGTGACCGCTGAGTGTCATGGCCTTGACCTGGGGTTGTGGGTGAGGGACCTGTAAACTGTAAGGGGCTGTGCCGGAGGAAAAACGCTGTGCCGCAGAAGCAGAGGGAGCACCATGCCGAGGCTCTGCAGAGAAAAGGGCGGTGTGAGGTAGGGATGGTGGCATGTTCTTGCTTCTTTTTCTTCTTAATTCCTTCAGTTCCCCTGGGGGTTCCTGGCCCCAGGGCATGGCCAGAAAAAAAATACGTCCCCAGCTTGTCCCCCTCCTGTGTCGAGTTTTGGTTGATTCCCCCGGGTGGGATCTCCCGAGCCAGGGCCCTGTCCCCAAAGGGCAGGTGTTCCATGTCCTCGGGGCAGGTGGGCCGTGCCGCATGCTGCTTCCTTCCAGCTTTATTGAAAAGAGGAAGAAAACGGCCCACGCCTCCGGCCCCAAAGGCCTCTGGGCCTGCGCCCAGAAACCTGAAGCCTGCAATTAAACGCAACTAGATCCTTAGGTGGGGAGACCTTGTCCTGCCCGAGGAGGCTCCGAGACCAGGCCCCGGGGGCAGAGAGGCCACCGAGGGGAGAGGGGAGGGTGGGAAGACCCCAGCCAGCCTCGGTCCGGCAGGCCGGGCTTGGGGCTGCCAGCTGAGGTGGCTGCTTTTTATTAACAAGAAGATTCTGGGTGACTTTCATGTCACCTGAGTCCTCTCCCCAGATGTGGCCACTTCTCAGCTGGGCGCATGCTCTTCTGCTCCGTGTTTTCATACGTCCACGGGCCTCTGCATGGACGCCTGTGTGGCTGGGACCCTTTCCCGGCTCTGGGCTGGAAGAAGGCCTGTGGCTGTCTTTCTGTGTGCGCTGTACAGTGGCTGTGAGGGTGGGCCGTCCGAATCTGCCGGTTTTGTAGGTCAGAAGTGGTCAAATATCCACAGCTTTTGTGTAACTCACCCTAGTAATTTCCTCTCAGCGTCTAGACGGGTGGCGGACCCGGGTGGTTACAGCCGCCATTCTGATAGCTTGGGTTCCCGTCTCCCCATGGCCTCTTACCAGCCGTGGGTTGTTGGGCACGTTGTCTTGGCTTGCCCTGCCTCAGTTTCCCTAATATGTAAAATGGGGACCAAGATAGTACCAACCTTCTAGGACTCTTTCAAAGATTAGAGTGGTGACATACAAGGCATTGGGAACTGTGTAGCTATCATTATCGTTACTTTTATTGTTTATAATTATGTTTTTGTGATGTGTTGGTGCAGTTGGATCTAGTTGACAAATTTTTCCTTTTTTTTTTTTTGGTGAGGAAGATCGGCCCTGAGCTAACATCTGATGCCAATCCTCCTTTTTATGCTGAGGAAGATTGGCCCTGAGCTAACATCCACGCCCATCCTCCTCCACTTTATATGGGATGCTGCCACAGCATGGCCTCACAAGTGGTGCGTCGGTGCGCGCCTGGGATCCGAACCTGCGCACCCTGGGCTGCCAGCAGCGGAGCGGGTGCACTTAGCCGCTGCTCTACCGGGCCGGCCCCTCTAGTTGACGAGTGTTGACTTCCTCGTGGATAGCATTTTGTCTCGGGGCTACGTGACACGTGCTTGGTGTCACGGAGACGTGGCTTGGCTGAAGGCGGCGTGTGGACCTTCTCGGGCGCCTTGGGGTGCTCCTGGCTGTTCTTTCGCCCGTGGGTTCTTGGGGTGGGATTGAGGCAGCAGGCCTGCGGGGGGCTGCCCCCGGCCCCCTCTGCCTGGGGTGTGGGATCTCCCCAGGGCCAAGCCCTTGGTAGAGGGGCCTGTGGTTTCACAGCTGCCTTAGGAGAAAGACTTTTGGTTTTTAGAAGCGGAACAGGCGTGTTCTCTGTAAATTGGAAAATTAAGAAACAAAACGCCTGCCACGTAGAAAACACGAGCGTGTTCCCACCCCCGGAGGGAGGCTGTCGGCCTCGGTGGCTGTGGGTTCTGATGAAGAGACCCGGATCCGGCCTCTGCTGCCCGCAAGAGCCGTGGGTGAGGGGCGGAGGCACGTGCAGGTCTGCAGCCCGCCTCCAGCCCGGTGGGGCGGGTGTTTGGTGCCTCTGGGTGGGGCTGGAGTCAGTCGGACGTGGGTTGGAGTCCCGTCTCTGTCCCGCAGTAGCTGTGTGACACGGGGCACGTAATGCCCCCCCTCGGAGACCCTGTGACCTCATCTTCTTGCAGGGTTCTTGTGCAGCGTGCACACAGTAGGTGCTCCATTTATGCTTAAGGGAGTGCAATACAGCGGGTTCCTCAACCTGGGCACTACTGACATTTGTGCCGGATTATTCTGTTTTCGGGGCTGTGCTGTGCACTGTAGGATGTTCAGCAGCATATCTGGTCTCTGCCCACTAGATGCCAGTGGTCTCCCCCGTATTGTGACAACCAGAGATGACTCCAGACTTCGCCTGGCGTCCTGAGGGGCACAGTCACCCTGCAGGACCCCTGTGGTGCATGATGGGATCCGAGGGCCGCCTGGGGGCAGAGGGGCCCCAGGAAGCAGTCTTCTTTGGAGTGTGTGCCCAGCGTGTACATTTTGTTCATTAAGTACCTACTGTGTGCCGGGGGCTGTCCTCGGGGGTGGGGTACGGCTGGGAACAAGGCAGGCATGTGCCCCCTCCTCAGCACAGCGGGACACTGCCCACCCACCCCTGGCTTGGCCTTGGGGTCTGGTGGTGACTTAACGCCCGTCCTGCCTCAATTTCCCCCTCTGAAAAGGAGCAAGGGCGGGTCGCTTTGCCCGGGCCCGGGGCGCACAGTGGGTGCGTCGTGACGGTGAGCAGATGGCGTGTGCACGACTCTGAAGGCCGCTTGCCCGCATCTGCCCTGGGGTCACCGAGGCTGGCGGTGCCGGGGGTGAGGGCGGGATGCCCGCGGCACCCTCTCCGTGCGGGCCGTGCGGGTGGCGGTCTCGGCCGGAGGGGGCTCAGCCGCCCTCCCCGCCAGGCCCCCAGGAGCCGGCCCAGTGGAGATCCCTAAGGCGATTAAGTGGGTTCATTCGATCCTGAACCTGAACTTGAGCGGCGCCTGATCTCCTGGAGATGAAAGCCGGGCGGGCGAGGAGCCACCTGGCCCGGGCGGGAGTGCGGGATTTTCTCCTCCACCGCTGCCTGGCCGGGGCCTGTGCTGGGGGCTTCTGCTCCGCCCACCTCCGGCCCCTTCAGCTGCCCGCAGCCACGGAGGGCTGTGTGCTTTTATGCGCATCTCACGGTGGCAGGCACAGCCGCTGAGTTCATCTGACCCTCTCAATCTCGTGAGCCAGCAACCGGAGTCACTTCCCTTACAGCCCAGCAGCTGGGCTCAGAGAGGGCAGCTCACCTGCCCAGCGCCACACAGCGTCCTGACCCCCTGACAGTACTACAGCCTATAGTTGGCAAATCTCCTTTTCTCTTTGGCACTGAAATTCCTCCTTAGTACAGTCCTGACTTCACACAGAATTAGCACCACCAGCAACAATCGGTGTAACGCCCCGACTGTAGTGTGAAGGGAGGTGAGCGGAGTGAGTCAGTGCAGACTGGGGATGGGAGAGCTCAGACACGTTTGGGTGCTGAAAATGCACTAAAGTGACGTGAAAACAAAGCCAGCGTTTCGATCTGCTCTGGCAGATTTTTTAATGGCCAGGTCGTTTGAAAATTGTGAGGGGAGGGGGACTTTCACGGTGGGAGACCGTCCCCCTGAGTGCCGGTCACCAGACAACCCAGAACGTCCCTGCATGTTTCTGACGTTTCTGAGATGCTCCAGGCAGAGACACTGCTGTGGAGACCCCCCCACCCTCACAACACACGCAAGTAGCAATGACAATACGCTGTTATTGGTGGGGTGGGACCACCGCAGTCGAGATTCTCTCTGCAATAATGATAATAACAACAACAGTAGTAATAATGTGCTGTGGGAGATGGGACCACTGTGGTCGAAACCCTCTCTGTTTCCATATCGATAATAATAACAAAAACAATCACGGCAGACCAGGAACTGGGATGGACACCCCCTCCGCCCCCCCACTGTCTGGCTTGGACGGCTGCAGTAGCCTCCTCTTCGCCCCCGAGTCCACCCTTGTCCCTGCCGTCTGTTCCCTGTGCTGCAGCCAGAGGGTCCCGTCAGAAGGAGAGAGACTCTTCAACTTCTGTCCCACACCCTCTGTTCTCTTCTTCCTCCTCTGAGACTGACCCCAGAGGCTGGAGGCCGCTAGGGACCTGCTCCACCCTCGCTCCTGCTCTGCTGCAGCCTTGCACCTGCCCACCCCTGGGCCTTTGCACTTGATCAGCGTGGCTGCCTCCTTGCTGCTGTCAGGTCTCGGTCAGATGTCACCCTCAGGATGTCCTCCAGACCACCCCATCAGGCAGCCCCGTCACTGTGCCAGCCCCCCGCGCTGTCTGTTGTGGCCGATGTGTGAAGTTTCCCAGTTGATTCATTCATTTCTGCGTTGTGTTCCCACGTCCAGTCACTTCTGAGGGTGCAGGAGCCGTGTCTGTCTCGTCCGCTTCGGGCCTCAGTGCCTGGAATGGGGTCAAGACATAGCAGGGGCGAGGTTGGCTTGTGTTGATGCCCGAATGGGTCCCTGGCCTGGAGGAGGGGGAGGGCGGGTCTGGGCCAGTGGGCTGGCCCAGGGGGAGGGTCAGTGCCTCTGACTGCTGTTTCCTGCGCAGGGAGAGCGGCCGTGAGGGGCCGGGGGGTGGGGTCAGTGGCCCTTGTCTGAGGACAGCTGTGGTTGTCCCAGCCTAGGGGCGGTGCCACTGTCATCTAGTGAGTGGAGGCCAGAGATGCTGTAAACGGCCCACAGCCGAGGATGGTCCTGCCAAGTGTCGGCAGGGCGAGGCTGTCGGCCGTTCCGCGTCTGGGCTGTGCCCTGGGCGGGCGAGGGCAGGGTAGGTTCCCTTTCATGCTGTGTCAGGTTCCCATGGTCTGGCCGCCGCGACCCCGCTTCCCTGGGGCCGAGAGCCCACCGGAGGCTCTGAGATTCGCAGGTGTCAGGTGGGATGTTCCCCTGAGAGCGTCCCCTCCAGTGCCCTTGCTTATAGATGGGGAGGCCGAGCCCCAGAGGGGGCGAGGAGTTGGCCCAGGGTCACACAGCACAGCAGGGCCTGGACACCAGAGGCCTGATGTCTGAACAGGGAGGGCCCCTCGGGAGGGGACGCCAGCTCTGGGGCTCCCACGTCCCCTCCCTCCTGCTAGTTGGCTCCTCCCACTGGCCAGATTCCACTCATCCCAGTCATTGTGGTTATTTATTTTATGATTTTACAAATGGTTTACTATTTCATGTCTGTGTGTATTTACATACTTTGTCAGGCTGCGTTTCTGTATTATTTTTAACACATTTAATTTTCTTATTCTAAAAATACATAATTGGTTTATCCACACAACGGAATACTATTCAGCCCTAAAAAGGAATGAAGTGCTGATCCGTGTTGTAATGTGGATGAAAACATGATGCTGAGTGAAAGAAACCGGACAGAAGGCCACATATTGTGTGACTCCATTTATATGAAACGTCCAGAACAGGCAGATCCATAGAGACGGAAAGTGGATGAGTGGTTGCCAGGGGCTGGGGGAGGGGACATAGGGAGAGACAGCTCTGTGGGTAGGGGGATCTCCTTTGGGGAGATGGAAATGTTCTGGAACTAGATAGAGGTGGTGGTTGCACAGCGTGTGAATGTAATTAATGCTACTGAATTGTTCACTTTCTAATGGTTAATTTTATGTTAATGAATTTCACTTCAATAAAAAGACAATTTGGGAACTGAAAAAGGTATGTATTTATTGAGCTCTTACTGTATGCTGGGCTCTCTGTATGCACTGGCTCACTGAGTCTTAAGTCAGGCCTGTGAGATGAGAGTTTCCATTTCCCAGGTGAGGAAGTGGCTCAGAGATGTTGAGCAACATGCCTGGGGTCACACAGCTGGAAAGCAGTGGAACTGGGAACCTTGAAGCCGGGTCTCAGGCCAGATCCTGAGGTCACCACAGGGCGCCCTGCCAGGGAGCTGTAGAAGCCTGTGCCCCGGTGGGCCGCTCCTACCTGCGTACCCTCCCCACGAATACCCCTGAGGGGCACTGCTCTGCTGGGGCTGCTGGGCCCTCGAGGGGCCCTGGGTTGTGCGAGTGTGGGGGTGATGCAGAAGCTCTGGGCCCGTCCCGTCTCATGTGCCATGTGCACGGAGAGGGGCCCCAGGTTCGGGGGCTGTTCGGCCCTGTCCCCCACCCCCACCGGGCCCCGAGGCAGGAACTTCCCCGAGCAGTCCGGGCTGGCAGCTGTGAATCAGCGCGGCTCACTCGGGGGCGCAAGGGGCCGCCCGGGCTGCTTTCAGTTTCTGCCAAGTTTCTCGATCTGACTCAGGGCTGCCCGGTGGCCTTGGGGACCTGGGCTCCTGAGCACCTGCGGGCCGCCGATGCTCCTGTGGGACGTGGGAAGGAGCCAGGCGGGGGTGCCTGCGCCGGCCTTGGGCCTCAGTCCTCCGCCTGCAGAGCGGGACAGCAGGGGGGTGTTTGCTGGCTTCTCGGGGGCTGCACGTGGCCAGGGGGCTGCAGGGGCATTTGGGGCAGACAGGGACTCATGGGGAGGCTGGGCCCTGTACCCCTCCAGGTCCTGTCTGTGGAGGGTCTGGTGGGGGCCTGTGCGCGTCTGGGCCCTTCCCTTCTCTGTGACAACAGCCGCCTAGCCCGGGGGTGAACGGTGGCTGCAGAGCGCATCTCCCACGGTCCTGCTGCAGAGGCCCAGGCGGGGCCGTGCTCCGTGCGTCTCATCCCCGCCCGGCTCAGGGCCCGGGTCTGGGGTCTAAGGGGCTGGGGGCGTTGACTGACATCTGAGCAGGGTCCGGGGGCTGGGCCCGGGTCCCTGGGGAGGTGGGCTGGTGAACCCCGATGGCGAGCTTGGCCTGAGCGACTACTGTGTGCAGGCTGTGTATGTCACATAGAGCAGCCCCTGGTGTCACCCCTACTTTACAGATGGGGAAACTGAGGTTCAGCAAAGCAAGACCACTTCCTCAGGCTTCACAGAACGGCAGAGCTGGGGTTTGAGCCTGGATGGCCGAATTTTAGCCGCTGTGGTCATTAGCTCCATCGTATAGCAGAGGAAACAGTCCCAGAGAAGTTAACTGGTGGAGTGGGGTTGCCCAGCTAGAACGTGGTGCAGCTGGGGTCGGGTTGGGTCTCAGGCCAGATCGAGGGCTGCGGGGCCTCTGTGTGTGGCTCCCATCTGTGCAGTGGGCACCCCCTGAAGGATGGTCTGGTCCTCCTGGTGCGCAGCTCATGGATGCTCGGGCGTGGCCATCACCTGCGCTGGGGCAGGGCTGGTGTTGGGGAGAGGTGAGCTTTCGAGTGGGGAGGCCCGTGGGGGAAGGGAGAACGAGGGCGCTCGAGGAAATGTGCGAGGGTCACGATCTGTCCCTCAGGACCAGGTCAGCAGGACCCACGCCTCCCACCCCGGTGCTGGACTCGCTGGAATATCCCCTGGGCCCCTGGTGACAAATCTCTTTCACCGTCTCTTGACCCGGACAATTAATTGCTTCTGGCGATCGGCCGATGGCTCCTGGCACCCCTGCTCTCCCAGGCAGCCCCCGGCCCGCCCTGCAGCCACTAAGGGCCCAGACCCCGCCCCTGGGCCGGGGCACCTGGGGCCGAGGCTGGGAAGGGTCTGCCCTGGTGTTCCTTTCTGGTGGGCCCCCAGGGCCCATGCCAGGCGGCCTCCTCCCCGGGGAGCTTGCTCTGGGCTCCTACGTGCAGAACCTGAATCATTTTCACAGTGAGCCATCCAGTCCCCAGAGAGCCCCCTCTGCCCTCTCCTACCGCGCTGGGGGCCCCTGGGCGGTGGGTCGGGCAGGGGTAATGTTATGTGGTTAGAGTGGCTGCCGGAATGCAAATCTCCGCTGTGGGAACCCTTTCTTGCTCTCTGCCTCGCTGCCACCATCTGTAGAATGGGGAGAGTGCTGGTAACCCGTGTGTGGGGTGGGTGTAAGAATTAAACCAGGTAACAAGCGTAAAGGGCTTCGCATTGTCCCTGGCACTGTGGAACCCTCCGGAGGGGGAGCTCCAGGTCCCTGCGGGCCGTCAGTGGCCGTGGCGGACAGACAGGTGGACGCACAGATGGCTGCTCCGTGCTGCCGCCTCCGCAGGCCTCGGAGCGAAGCCCCCAGCCCTCCCCGCCTGGTTTGCTGCCGGCGGCCTTGGCGGGGAGCCAGGCCGCCCACACCGAGCAGCCGCCGCCCCTTCCTCCAGCAGCGGGCGGTCGATGGCCCGGCTCCTGCCTGGCGTCTAATTGCTCCTGTTGGCCGGCTCCGCAGAGGGCCCCACGCCCCAGAGCGAGGAGATGGGCAGGAGGTTTCTGAGAAGCATGTTTGGGAGAATTGGGGATGGAGGATGGGGCAGCGAGGGCAGGCGCCCGGGTTCCACCTCCCCGCCCCTCGCCCCTCGCTGGCCGTGCGATCTCGGGCACGTTGCTGAAGCTCTTTGGGCCTCAGTTTCCCCATCTGTGAGATGGGGTCAGGTTCGTGCCCACCTGGCGGGGCTGTGAGGTGGCCCAGGGCCCAGCGCTCAGTGAGTGTGTGTGGGAGGGCCGTAATTATCGTGGTGACCGTCATGACTGTTCTGCCCCCTGCAGCGCAGGCCTCTTGGGGGCCCAGACAGAGGGACTTGGGGGCTGGGGGTGCTCTGAGCAGAGGTCAGGCTTGCTCCTCAGCTCTCCCTGAACATGTGCCCTCCTGGGATGGACCTTGGGCCGACCGTGGGTGTGGCTCTGTCCCCCACCTTTGGATGGGCTGTATCCTCTTGGTTGAGCCCCTTTGGATAGGGCTGTGTGTCCCCCCTGGGATGGGCCTGGGCCCCTCTGTGGGGTCACGGCCTCCTCTCCCCTCTCTGTCCTAGCCCGGGCCCTGTCCACTCACTCGCATCCATGCGGTCCCCGCGGGTGGGTGGGAGAGGGATGGAGAGGAGAGAGGCCCCCTCGCGGCTGCCGCAGTCAGGTGGGGACTCGGAGAGCGGGGTGAACCCTTGGCAATTGCCTCTGCAGCTTCAAGGAGAGCCGTGGGGGCCGTGCACGCCTCAGCTGTCACTTGAGAAGGAACATAAAATATCCCAGTGGCTCCTAAATGGAAGGGCTGCGGGGCCTCCTCCCTTCTGCTCTGGCTGTCTGGCTGCTCGCTGCCACGGTGACGGGCGGCCGTGGCCCCCGGGGACAGGAGAGGCTCCCTGTTCACCTGGTGTGAAAAGCTGTGCCAGGCAGACCCAGCCCACCTCCCAGCCCAACGCCTCTGGGCCCTGGCCTGCCCCGGCTCTGGGTGCCTGGGTCGTCCTGTGCCTGAAGCCCCCAGACCCCAACCTGCAGGGACCACTTCCTGAGGTCATGCCTGCCCCTTGGGGGCCCGTGCCCAGATCCGTGGGGTCCCTGGGGTCCAGTTTAGGGCCTCTGCAGAGCACGTCCGTGGCTCACTCCTCTTGGCCTAGCGCGGTGCGCACTGCTGGCTGTTGTGGCTCCGTGGAGGCTCACATGGGTGTCACTTCCCTTTCCTCAGAGTGTCGGGTGTTGCAGCGGCCCCCCAGGCCCCGGGTGATTTTGTAGAACTGACCTGTGCTCACGGAGGGGTTCGAGCTGGGCGGGTGGGGGCTGCAGCGCTGAGGGGCCTGGGCTGGTGCAGCAGAGCCCTGGTCCAGCGGGGCTGTGGGCTGCCCCGGGCAGGGGCTGGTGATGTTGTGGGTTCACCCTGGCGTCTGCTCCTTGCAGAGCCCGGCTTCCGGCCTCTGCACTGATGGAGGAGAGGATCGAGGAGCACCCTGCCCACTGGGGGGACCCCTCTCACAGCCCCCGTCTGTCCATCGGGGAGATGGGTGGGGCAAGGCCGCAGGAGGATTAACCTGGCCCCTGCTGCCCGGCTCAGGGGCTGAGCTAACCCAGGGAGGCGCCTCGGCCAGCACCCCTCGCGCCAGCCCCCCGTGCAGGGCAGACTGCCTGGGCTCCATCCTCACTTCCCCGCCCACGGCCCTACGACCTGGGGCAAGTGGCTCAGCCTCCTGCCTCAGTCTCCTCGTCTGTAAAGGGGGGGTAACAGGGAACCTACCGGAACAGTGGTTGAAGTTAAGTCAGTAAGTAAAGGCTCGACTGGGGCTGGCTCTGAGCAGCTCAACGTTATTTATGACTGCTATTATTATCGCTGTTGTTTTTCTTGGTTTTGTGACTGCTGCCAGATTGGATATTGCTGAAGGTGAGGGCTGCCTGGAGGAGGAAGGTCGTTGGGCTTGTAAGCTCTGGTGGGACTGTGGTGGGTGTGGGAGGTGCACGGGTCTTGTCTGGGGGAGAGATCGGGTGAAAGACGGTGGACAGGTCCAGCCTCTGCTGCTGTGGCCCTGGCCCCACTGTGTGCCGGGCCCGTGATGTCCTTACTGTGTGCTGGTGCTGTGTTGGGTCTGCTGTGAGCTGGCCAGGCCCGCTGTGTGCCAGGCCCTCTGGCCCTACTGTCAGCTGCACCCCACAGCGTTGGCCTCCTGTGCACCTGGCCTTCCTCTGTGCCCAGTCTCCTCTACTCTGAGCCTCGCCCTGCTGGTCTTGCTGTGCATCTGGCTTTGGGTCAGGCCTTGAGGCACTGTTGAGGGATGAGGCAGGCCCTTTCCTGGGGGGCTCAGGGTCTGCTGGGGTGGCAGTGAGGGCCAGGACACGCCTAGATTGTCAAGAAAGGCTTATTCATCAGGGGAAGGGGGAGGGTGTGGTGGAGCTGGGCTTTGAGGGATGTGTAGGAGTGCTCTGGAGAGACAGCTTGCTGGCCGATGTACCAGGGCAGATTGTGGGCACAGACCTGTCCGACGTGGGCCTCGGTCTGCTTGGCTGTGAAACGAGCGTATTTGGGAGGAATGTGCTGGGGTCCCTGCGGGATCAGGAGAGGGTTTGACTTGCAGCCCTTTCTTCATTTGCTTCCAGCTGAGACACTTGGGACAGGTGACTGTTCTTTGATGCCTCAGTTTCCCCGTTTGGAGCCTTGTTCCAGGTGCTGTTCTAAGGTGCTGTTGTGTATTAACACATTTAGTCATCACAGCGGCCCTACGAGGGGGTAGTGTCCCCACCGCTCAGTGTACAGATGGGGCTCCAGGCACAGGGAGATGAAGGGACGAGGTGCCCGTGCAGAAGCGCTGAGCCGCCGTGGGAACCAGGCTGCCTCGGTCGCCGCCCTGCCTGTCGTCTGCAGGCTGTGAGCGCTCCATCCACGCCATTCTGCTTCTCAGACCGCTTCTCAGACCTCGAAAACGTGCCTCCTGGGGCCCTGCCGGGTGCGGCCGTGCGGCTGGAGACCGGGAGGGGCTGGGCTGGGAGCAGGGGCTGTGCAATCGCGTGGCGCTGTCAGCAGCCTGCCCTGGGAGCGGGTGGAGCGGAGGCCTGGTGTTCTGGGCCTCGAGGGGCCCGCAGGTCACGGCCTCGCCCCTGGGTGGCTGCGGCAGGGCTTGGTGGGAAAGGGCCGGAGGTGCTGGCGTCCAGCCACCAGGCGCTTGCCCTGGCTTGAGGCCAGAGCCCTTAGATTCTGATCTCAGGAGAGACTCCGTGCAGGAGGAGGCCGAGGCTGGGCCTGGGGAGGAGGTCGAGGCTGGGCCTGGGGAGGAGGTAGCCGCCTCTGTGGAGCCCTCGGGGATTGACCTGGACGTGTCCTCGCTGGCCTTGCCTCACACTGGTCCTACTAGGTTATGTGTCAGAGCACAGGGCGCCGCTCCCCTCCTGTGCCCCTGCCCTGG
>JABWHU010001772.1:641223-697972 GCA_014189135.1 Dicerorhinus sumatrensis harrissoni | reverse complement strand
CTCGGCCTGCTGCTTCCAGTTCAGCTGGTTCCCACCTCCAGGCCTTTGCACTTGCTGTGCCTTCCGCCTGGAGCGCCCTTCCTCCTAATCTCTTACAGTCTGGGCTCAGAGTCACCTCCTGGGGGTCCTCCCTGACTTCCTGCCCGTCCTCCCACGTCACTCACTGCGCGTTCCCTCTAGTTCACGTCTGTCACTGTGGGCACTGCGTTTTCAAGTACTTTGCTCGTTTATTGATGCCCCTGTGGGCTGTTTGGATGTGGGTGTGTGTGACCGTGTCCCCCTAGGGCCTGGGCTCTGGCAAGCTTGTCGACTGGCTGAAGGGTGATGGTGTCTGCGTAGAAGCTCAACAGCTGCCTCTGGGTTTGAGTCCTGGCTGGCTCTGCCCTCTCGAAGCTGTGTGGCCTTGGGCTGGTGGCCTCCTGTCTCTGAGCATGGTGGGTGGACTTGTCTGGTTGGGGTGATCTGGGCAGGCTTCCTGGAGGAGGAAGAGGCCGTGCTTGTGCTGGTGCTGGGAGGGCAGAGAGGAGGGTGAGGGAGGGAGGTGGGCCCGATGGGGCTTGTTTGGGGGCTGGTGAGGGGTTGGTGCCAGGTGGGGGCAAGTCTCAGCCCGTGGTCCCTGGGGGCCACTGAAGTGCTCGAGCCAAGGGCTGCGGTGGGCTTGGGGGAGGGGAGCCCTTGGGAACGGTCCTCCCTCCTGGCTCTGCTTCGCTGGGAAACAAGTCTGGTCAGCCCCAGCGGGGAGGAGGACGGGGCTGGAATTCAGCGGCTTGTGGACGCGGCCAGGACAGGCCCACGGCCGGAAACGGCTGCACGGGGCGGGGGCGGGGGGAGCGCAGGAGGAGGGGGCGCCTGGCTTCCCCGCCGAGCCTTTCTGGGCTGAGTGAGCGTAAGGGGGTGGGTGTGAGCGTGCGTGGGTGTGCACTGAGAATGTGGTGAGTGAGGCGTGCGTGAGTATGAGCAAGTATGAGGCGTGCATACGTGGGTGCAGGCGAGTGTGAGAACAGCGAGAATAAGTGAGGCAGTGAGCGTGTGACCGAGTGTGCATGAGCGTGAACAAGTGTGTGCGTGTGAATGAAACGTGTGTGCTCGATTGCGGCCTTGAGCGAATGTGCATGTGAACGAATGTGTGTGTGAGCGAGGGGAGGGGCGTGCGGTGCGAGGCCGGGACCCCGGCATCTGGCTTGTGGGGCGCAGGGATCACTGGGGTCGCTGCTGCCCCCCTCCCAGGAGGACCCAGGGCTGCAGGGACCTTCTGGGCCTGGGGCGTCCTGTGGTGCCGCTCTGCCCGGGGAGGTGTTGAGGCCCGGGCAGCATCTGGGCGGTCAGCCCGGGGCTGGAGCCACCACCTCTCTGCTGCTACTGCCCCTGTTCACGCCTGAGGATGGTCCCCCTGCCCTGCCCCCACAGCCTAAAGAGCTTGGACCTGGGTTCAAATCCCGGCTCCTCCACTTCCTGGCTGTGTGACCTTGGGTGAGTTACCTCCACTCTCTGGGCCTCAGCTTCCTGGTCTGGAAACGGAGGTCCCCACGCCCCCTCCCAGTGTGGCCACGAGGATTACACGGGGGAAGGCGGGAGAGGCGGCTGGGACAGAGAGAGGGCCCAGAGGGTGTCGTGTCTCTCTCCCCCGCCGCCCGGGGCTGTCCAGGCTCCCTGTGCTGTGTGCATCCTGCTTGCAAAATGTTCTTCGTCCTGTCCGCTTCTCCCAGCTCCGCTGTCCCCACCCCGGGCGGGCACCGCTGTCGCTCACCCCGACCGTGGGCTCCCACCCCCACCCCCCCGTCCTCCACCCACGGCCGCGTGCCCTCTCCAGATTCCGACGTGGCCTCCTCCCGTCTCTGCGGGCAGAACCCCCTGAGGGTCTCCCTGCTCTGGGGGACAGTCCCTGTCTGCAGGGCCCTGTGTGGTCAGCCCGTGTCCCCCGTGTTCACGCTCGCTGCTCCAGCCGGGGCTCCGGGCTCCTTCCCACTCTGGCGCCCTTGTCCAGCTGCTCCTGCCCGTGGCCCGTCCCTGGGCACTGCCGGCGGCGTCTCCCCCAATTCTGGCCAGCGCGGCTCCTCCGTGGGGCTCAGCTTGGCAGTCGCCTCTCCCGGGAAGCCCCTCCGCCCCGAGTTCTCTAGGTTGGGAACCCCTCTCTGGACCTGCGTGTCACTCAGTCATTGCTGGGAGATGCCCTGGGCCGTGTGACCCCGCACCACTAGGTGCCCTGTGTCTGGGGACGGCGGGGCGATGCTGCCTGGACACCCGGGTGCCCTGTGTCCGTTTGGGGACGGCAGGAGGGGCTGGCTGCGGTTGGAAGAAGGTTAAAGAAGATGGGGTCTGCCCTCCCAGCTGTCCCTCCCAGGTGGCTCCTGGCGAGGGCGCCCCCTGGGCCTGACCCTCCCGGGCCCTTTGTGGGACCTACTGCCGGGGACTGGCCACGAGGCTTCCGGGAGCTGGGGGCTGGGACGGCTGTGGAGCGGTGCGCGGGCCCTCCCAGCTTCCAGCCGCCCCGCAGGGCCTGTCTCTGGAGCTGCCGCAGATGGCAGGACCGAGTGCCAAGCCTGGGGGCATCGCAGTGAAAAACAACAAACGAGAGAACAGAAAAAAGGGCAGGAAAGAAGAGGCAGGATTGTTCCCCATGAGCTGCCTGCAGCCGCCCCGTTTAGGGCTCCTTGGGGTCGGAAAGGGCCCGCCGGGGATGACGGGCTCTTGGAGCTGAGCTGCCAGCCCCTGGACGGGGGTAGTGGTGGCGCCAGCAGTAGTTGAGCGCTGGCGGTGTGCGCACGCTGGCTCTGCACACACTTTCTGTCCCGGCATCCCCGGGAGGGCACTGTTTTCATCGTCGTGCCCATTTTAGAGTTGAGGAAACTGAGGCTCAGAGAGGGGAAGCTGCTCATCCCAGGATGCACAGCTAGGAGGGCAGAGCCAGGTCTGAACCCGGGGGCCTGGCTGCAGTGCCTGAGCACTGCACGCAGCTGCCCCCGCCTTGTGAGGGCAGGCGGCCCCGGCTCCTCTCGTCTCTGGTCCGCGGGGTCAGCCCAGGGTGGAGAAGGGGCCCTTAAAGGTCCACTGGAGATGGAGATGTTTGCGAATGACTCGGAGATAGCTGGGGACCCGGCCCGTTTTCCGGATGGGAGACCGAGCCCAGAGAGGGCTGGGGGCTTGCCAAGGTCACGGCCGTCAGTGGGAGAGCTGGGGCTACAGCCGGGTTTTTGGGCCCTCTTCCCAGTGCTCTGCCCACTGTACTGCTTTTTATTTTATTTTATTTTTGCTGAGGAAGACTGGCCCTGGGCTAACATCTGTGCCCGTCTTCCTCTAGTTTATATGGGACGCTGCCACAGCATGGCTTGACAAGCGGTGCATCGGTGCGCGCCCGGGATCTGAACCTGGGCCACCAGAGTGGCGTGCGCACACCTGACTGTTACGCCACTGGGCCGGCCCCCGCTGCGCTGTTTTTTTGACTTGTTCTTTTTCACGCAGAAGGTAACACAATAGAGAAGGTGTAAACACATGGACGCATCGTAACGAGTCTTTATAGAGGAGACGCCGTGCAGCCGCCTCCTTCACCCCGGAGGACCGGCGTCCTACCCTTCGTGGGATTCCCCTTTTGTTCCCGTGTGACCACCTCGGTGGACCTGATCGTGGAGTTCTGCCCTTCCCAGAATCCTGTAAATGGAACCCTGGCGGTGTAGCCCTGGGAGAGTGGCTTCGTGCTCAGCGTGAGGCTGACATTCCTCCGTGTGGCTGCGTGTGTCTGTGGTTCTTTCCATTTTATTGGGGAGGAGGATCCTGTGGTCTGGCTGTACCCCCGTTCTTTATCCCTGCATCTGTTGATGGAGAGTGGGATGGTCTTCAGTGTTTTCGTGATTATGAGTCGAGCTGTTGTGAACGTTCGTGTGTGAGTCTTTGGTGGACACACAGTTTCAATACCCAGGAGAGGAATTGCTGGGTCGTACGGTCGCCCGGGTGTATGTTTAACTTGATAGGAAACTGCCCACCTGTTTTCTAAAGCACTTGCACGATTTTGCGTCCACCAGTGATGTCTGAGGGGTCTGCCGACCTGTGTCCTCGTCAACACTTGGTACTGTCTCTCCTTGTCTTAGCTTTCCCGGTGGCGTGCGGTGCTTGCTCGTGGGTTTAACTTGTACTTTCCTGGTGACTGAGATCTTCGCACCTTTTCGTGTGCTTGTTGGCCATCGGTAGATCCACTTTTGTGACATGTCTCAAGTCTGTCTGCCCGTTTTTCTATTCCATTGACTGGCTCCTTCTTATTTATTTGTGGGTATCCTTTTTATATTCTGGACCCTGGTTTTACTGCACTGGTTTTGACCTTGAATGTGACTCGGTTAGAAATTCTCAAATGAGAAGAGTCGCCCCCCCCCCCCCCGGCCAGGTGTCGCCTGCACGCTTGTGTATGGGTCCCCTGGGAAGTTAATGGGGGTTTCACAGGGAAATCTGATGTGGCCCCGGGCCCCTTGGTGGCCTCGAGGGGGTGCGGGCTACCTCTATACCCACACAGTCTGTAACTCCCTAGTTGTGGGACCTCGGTGCCTTTGATTCTCTGAGCCTCAGTTTCCTCTGTCAGATGGGGTGGCGGTACCTGCCCCACGGGGTTGTCGTGAGAGATCCTTGGCCTGATGTATCCAGTGCACCGGGCCCAGCCCAGCAGCCCTGCCGTCTGCCCGCACACGGACGTGCGTGGAGGCTGCGATCCTGACTCACGAGACCGTCTCTTCTCCTGCAGGTCTCCCGGAGTCTGAGGACGCGGCGTCTCTAGAGGCCGTTTCTGGTAGGTTCATGTCTGTCCCCACTCGCTGTCTCTAGGGGATCCATGTGGCTGGACCTTGCTTCTCATGGCGGGGGGTCGGGAGTGGCTGGCGGATGTTGGGGGGGCTCGGTGTGGCCTTGGGGGGGTCCGGCACCCCAGAGTTGCCGAGGGTGGGGAGCGGCTGGGGGAGGCTGTGGGTCCCCCGGGGATGGGGTATTTCCGGCCGAGGGCAGTGGTGTTCCGAGGATGCCTGAGGGAAGGGTGGTCTCTGACCGCGGATGTGGGACGTGGGTTCTCGTCTCCGGGGTTCAGGGTGCCCGGCTTCTGGGCTGGAAGGCGGCCGCAGGTGGGGAGGGCAGGGCCCGAGGAAGGGCCCTCGGGCTGGGGGCTGTGTGGGAGGAAGCCCTGGGCCAGACACGTGTGCCGCGTGGTCCCCGTGCCCACGGGAGAGGGGGCGGCTGGGTTCCAGGCCACTTTCCTGCTGGGCCCCTGGAGCGTCGCTTCACCTCCCTGTGCCTGCACTTCCCCACCTGCAAACTGGGGGTAATAGCGTCCCCTCGCAGGGCGGCCGTGACCGTTGAATGGCTCACGTGGAGTGGCGCCGGGCACAGGGGAGGTGCTCAACGTGCTAAGAGTCACTGTGAGTGCCCTTCACGTGTCACCCCACAGCAGTGCTCCGGACTGGGCTGTTATTCTCATTTTACAAAGGGGAAACGGAGGCACAGATGGGTCACCCGTCCCAAGTCTTAGCTGAAGCAGAGAGCTGGGACTCGAACCCTTTGTTGACCCCCCAGGGAACCCGGCAGCTTTCTCTCCAGCACACTGGGGTCACAGCCGAGCGGACTGAGGCCCGTTGGCGTGGGTCTGTGCCCACTGCCCCTCTCCCCCCTCCCCCTGACGTCAGGGGTCTCCCCGGAGAGCTCCTCCAGGGGGACTGGGGAGTGTCCTCGGGGCACACGTGGGGCTTGGGGTGTCTGGGGGGGGCAGTCCCAGTGTGGTCAGGGCGGTGGGCAAAGGCTTGGAGGTGGGCGCTGGGCTGGTGGCGCACAGTGTCTTTCATTTTCTATTGTTCTGTAACCGGGAGAGGCACCGTGCTCCCCAGAAGGGACTCTGGGGCCTGGTCCCTGCGTGCAGAGCTCCCTCTGCCACTTACTGTCTGTGCCACCTTGGGCAAGGCCCTGTACCACCTTGTGCATCAGTTTCCCCGTCTGTAAAGAGAGGACAGAATCAAATCCCTGCATAGCGTTGGTGATGAGTGGATTGTTGCTAAGTTTTTGTTGTTTTTGTAGTTTTATTTAAGCAGCCGGGAGACCTTGCAGAGGAGGGAGCTGAATCTGCGGCCCCCTCTCCGTGTCTGGTCCCCGTTCCCTGGGTCGTGGGGCTCAGCGGGGGGAGACAGGCTGCTGACCCGGGCCTGGGAGAGGTGGTCAGGTCCCTGGAGACCCCAGTGGGTGTGATCAGGAAACTCCACTCCCCTCCCTGAGAGTCTGGTGATTTGGGGGAGCAGCGGACGATGCCTCTTGGGGGGGACGTGTTGGGGGGCCCCGGGACGGGGTGAGCCCATCTCTGTCTGTGCTAGTGGAGGAAGGGGTGGTCAGTGGGTGTGGCTGCTGGGACACAGAGAGTGGCCTCCCACACGTGCAGCTGGGCCCCTTCCCGGCTCTGTGACGCTGAGCACGGTCAGCCCACCGAGGCCGGAGACGCGGGGCGTGAGCCGCTGGCCGCCGTGAGTCCTCGGTGCCTAGCAGGTGGTGAGCGCTCGTCAGCACTCCAGTGTCTCTCTACGCTTCACTGACTGAGCTGCTCTTCTGGGGGTGGGAGGGGTCAGCAGGCCCGGCCCCCAGGGAGGTCTGAGGAGGGCCCCCCGTCTGACCTTGGGCTTCCAGTGCAGGGTTGAGATCCAGCACTTCCCTTGTCCCTGGGCTGCCAGTGCCTCTCACTGTTGTCCCCCCATCGAGGCCACACCGGGTGCAGGCGGGGACAGGGCAGTGTCCTCGGAGGGACAGCAGGGGTCACCGTGCAGCCCTATTCTGCAGAGGGGTAAACTGAGGCCGAGAGGTGGAAACGGGTCTCCCCGAGGCCGCAGGGCTGAGAGGCAGGTGGGGGGAGTTTCAGTCCTCGTCCCCGACCCCCAGCCCTGGACTGGCGTCCTGCGTTCCCAAGGCCGTTCTGCAGCGGGCGGGCCTCCCGCGGATCTGGGTGCAACTCCCAGGGTGCTGAGACACTTCTGTGCCTCGGTTTCCTCGTCTGTGGAATGGGTGTCTTACAAGGGTCATCAAGGGCACTGCTGGGCACAGGACTGGCTGCTACCGGGAGACTTCATTCTTCTCCCAAAGACGTTCAGTCACTGAACGGTTATTTCTAGGGCACCTCGTGTGTGCCAGGCCCTGTTCTGGGTGCTGCTGTGAAGAGATGGCCGAGCATCTCATCCTCCCTGGAGAGACAGACAGGAGACGAGTCAGGTACACAGTGTGTCCTTCAGCGGGAAGCGCTGGGGTGAAGAACCAGCAGAGAAGGGGTTTGGGGAATGTGTGGGTGGACTGGGGGTTGCAGTTGCCAGTGGGGGGGTCAGGGTGGGCCTCTCTGAGCAGGTGGCCTTTGAGCAGAGAGCTGCGGTAGAGGAGGAAGGGAGCACGCAGTCTGTGTAGGAAGGGTGTCCCAAACAGAGGGAGCCACCCGTGCAGAGGCCCTGAGGCTGCGTGGAATGGGTCTCTTGGTTTGCCGAGGTCTGCACGTGTCCCGTGGGTGGGTTTTCCTTGGGGCAGTCCTTTCTCCGTTGCTCCTGAGCCTGTGGGGCCCCCAGGAGGCAGGACTGCCTGCTTCCTGAGCCAGGCCCGCACCCCAAGCAGCAGGTTTCATCTTGGAGGTGGGAGGCGTGGGCGACACTGGTGGCAGTCCCCTCGGGGGGATCAGTCCTGCCAGGGTTTCCTCCTGGCGTTCTTGGTGCCTTTGAAGGTGGAAGGACGCCGGCCTGGTCTGGGGTGTTTCCCCTTCCTCCTGCTCTGCGCGTGGTCCTCCATCACTCCGCATCGTGGCCTAATGGGGGCCCTCCTCCCCGGCTGACTTATCTGCCCATCAGGCCACTGGCCACCTGAGGACGATAAAAGGGCTTTTTGTCTGCAAGCACTTAGCTTCCTCCTCTGGGGCGATCCATCACTGTGGGGGTGGGGGGGACAGGGAGGCAGGCGGGGAGGGGGCCCTCCCCCTGTGAGGGAGCCTGATGCCCCCCAGCCCCTGGCAGGACCCAAGTGGCTCCTCAGCCCTGAGACAGGGCCCGTCTGGGCGGGGCGGAGGCGGCTGGGAGGAGCCGCAGAGGGTGCTGTGAGCTCCTCTCCCCGCAGACAGGCGCTGGATGGACCCCCGGCCCCCGGCTCCCGGCTCCCGGTGGGCAGCTTGGGGCCTTTCTGAGACCCTGGGGAGGTCTGGAGGGGCTGGAGGCAGGGGCCGGGAGCAGGCATCCCGGAGACAGAACCCCGATTAGAGGGGGAAGGGGCCGTATGTGAGGGCCAGAGTGGCTAACGTGGGGTGACAATGGCACAGCAGTGGCGTCCCGCCCTCCCTCAGCACTCTGCGGAATCATCTTGTTAACCCTCAGAGCGCCCATGAGACGGGCGTTGTTGTCATCCCCGTTCCACAGGCGAGGAAACCGAGGCACCAGGCGGGGAGTGGGGTCCCCAGGTGCCAGCGGCAGAGGGAGGATTTGAACCCGGGGCGCCCAGCTCCGGAGTCTTCTGTTCGGGTCAAGGTCCTCGGAGGAGGAGGCGTTGGGCCCGGCCCGAGGCCAGGTGTAGGTTTGATCGTCTGTGTGGGGTTAGGGGCTCCAGGCATCCTAGGTTGGGGGGCCGCATGAGCCCCGGGGCGCAGGTGGGAAAGGGGGGTTCACCGTGCCTTGAACCTCTCCCGGCGCGGTGCCCATTGGCTCGGTGCCCGGTGGCTCAGAGCCCGGGGGTGAGGGGTCGGATGTGGTGGAGGCTGGGAGTGGACGGGGCTGGGGCGGCGGGGCCTTCCGGACCCCTGGGGAGGAGGGTCGGGACCAACCACAGGCAGACGAGTGACCAGGCGTGGATGTGGGGGGACGTCCACGGGGCTCGGCTGGCAGAATCACGCCTCTCTGGACTCTGCTGGCCCCACCCGGGCAGTGGGTCCCCTGGCTTTGTCCCTGGGTGGGTGAGGCCTGGTCCCTCCATCAGGCAGAGGAGGAGAGCCCGTGGGGTTCAGTCTCCTCCAGCTCGGGGTGCTCGGTGTGGGCCGGCTGCCCCTCCTTCCCGCCCTCCCTCCGTCTTGCCCTCCTCCCCCGTCCCCCCCCTCCTCCCCACAGGCCACCCTCAAATGACAGCAATTAATGTTGCCTCTGATGGCGGGCGGGGCGAGGCCAGCTGAGCGTGTCTGCCTGCGGCCCCTCTAACCGGCTCCCGGCCCGCCTGCCCGCTCCGTCACTGGGGTGGCGGGAGCCGTGGGTCAGGTCAGGTGAGCCGGCATGGAATCCGCCCCCGTCCCCGCAGCCTGCCTTATCTTCCTCTCGTTATTGTCATCTTTTTTCTTTCATAAATGGGTGACCCTTGTCCTGCCCAGTGAGTGTATACACGGTGGCCAGACCCCCAAGGCGTCCTCTCACCAGGACGTCCCCTCCACGGGCCGGCTCCTGTCCTGAAGTGACCTCTTGGGGGCCCTGCATCCCCCTCAGGGCCGACCCCTCCCCACAGAGCCCCCATCCTTTTGGCTCCGCCCTCCTGGGAGGAGCGGGCTGGGTGGGGGGAGGAGCTGTGTCCTGTCCTGGACGGCAGGCATCAGTTAAAGGCCCTGGCCCGAGCCTGGCAGCCTGGAGCCTTCGGTGACCTGGGCCTGGAGTCTTGTCTGGCGGGGAGCTTGTGTGTCGGGGGCACAAGAGTCCTGGCCAGTCCTGTCCACACTGGGCCTGGTGCTAGCCTGTTCTTCATTTTGCAGCAGCAATAATGAGGCCCCTGCTGTATTCCAGGGCCTGTAGCTGGTACCTTCACCTCGGTTCATTTTATAACAGCTCTCCCAGGAGCATGCTATTTATAACTCTGCTTCCGTCCACGGGAGCCTGATGCACAGAGAGGCAAAGTGATTTCCTCGAAATGACCCAGCGAGGAAGGGACAGATCTGGGAGTCAGCCCCGCCCTGCCTTGTCCAGCGCTCATAAATTGGGGGCTTTGGGGGATCTCAAGGGGCTGACCCGGGAGTGGGAAGATGGTCCCTGAGCACAGGACTGGGGTTGGTGGTGCTAATATAGAGGTATATATTTTTGTTACATTTTAAAAAAATCAGCCTTACCGAGATGTAATTAACCTGTGATCAGATGCACCCATTTTGGGGTCACTTCCACGAGTGTTGACAAATGTAGGCATTCCTAGAACAGCCACCACAGTCAAGATATTGAGTGTTCCCATCTCCCCCAAAAGAATCCCCATTCCCACACCAGAAGCACCCACTGATCTGCTGTGTGTCATAGAAGTTCTGGAATCTTCTGGAGTTTCATAATAAAGTGATCACACATGCACTTTTTTGTGTCTGGCTTCTCTCACCCAGCAGAATGGTTTTGAGGTTCATCCGTGTTCTTTCTGTGTCAGTAGTTCATTCCTCTTCATTGCTGAGTAGTATTCCACGGTATGACTGTATCGAAGTTTGCTTAGCCGTTCGTGATTGATGGACATTTAGGTTGTTTCCAGTTTGGGGCTGGGATGGGCAAAGCTAGGAGGTCTTTGTGCCTCGTGTTGCTTTTCGTGCCTTATTGCACTGGCTGAGACCACAGGGTGGCGCAGGGTAGCAGCAGCTGGGTTTGGGGGCTGGCCGGCTGTGGGTGTGTTGTTAACACCCCCATTTTACAGATGAGGAAACCAGGGCTCTGAGAGGTCAGGGGACTTACCGAAAGTCACCTGGCGAGAGTTGAGCGCTTTCTTCTCCGCCAGGCTGGGACGTACCTGCCCCGGTTGTTGCACTGATGTGTTTGCCGGTCACGAGGTCAGGAGGGTCACGCAGGGAGTTGGTGGCCTTCTTCCCCGAGGCTTCTCTCTGTGGAGAGATGAGGTGTGGGAGGGTCCCGCCTCGGCGGTCGAGCGCCGTCTGCTGGCGCCGAGCTACTGAGTGCATGTGGGCCCTTGCGCCATCCTGTCGTCCCGGGCAGGGGCACGCAGGCCTTCGGGGGGCTGTGTTGGGGCGAGGCCAGAGCCCGGGAACGGGGGTCAGGGCAGAAGAGGGGCCTCCTCCGCCTCCTGCCTCGCCCGAGGGGTGTCAGCTAAGATGACTTTTCGGGGAAGGAGGCCCATAATTAAATAAGCAATCCCGTAAATAAATAAGTAATGAAGTTAGTGGGGGGCCTAATTACGTCAAATTTGTGATTACGGTGGATGCCGGCCCCGTAATTGTTCTCGCTTGTTAGTCTTGGGCTCCGACGTGTCTCCTCCATCTGACAGTCGTCCCTGCCCCCGGCCGGGGCGGTGGTGGGGTCCCTTGGGCCCCAGGATCCAGGCGGCCTTGTCTTTATCCTGCAGTCGGCTTTATAAACCTATGCGAGTTCTGAAATTGCTGCGGACGACAGCGGTAATAACAACAGGGTTTGTGATAGTGATCGTGTTGCACTTCACATGGTGTAATTTACTCCATCTTCCAAAACCCCCGGTGAAGTAGGGATTACCATCATCCCCGCTTTCCAGACGAGGAAGCCAGGGAACAGAGAGGTTAAGCGACCTGCCTGGGGTCACACAGCCTGTGAGTCGAGCCCGGGCTGTCTGCCCCAGAGCCTGCGTCCATCCTGTTCTCCTCCTCCGCCTCCCGTCGTGCTGTGAGGGGCGTCTCTGTTATCGCTGTCTCTGTGCTGGGCGCTGTGTCAAGGCTTTCCGCCTTTACTGACAACGGCCTTTTGAGAGAGATGCTAACCTAGGGTGGCTCGAGGCCTCAAGGGGCTTAAAGGCTGAAAAGATCACGGCCTCCCTTCCCCAGGGAAAAAGCGTTCAGAACCGTAAAGTACAGTTGTGTTTCATTTCATGACTAAGCGAGCCCATTTGCTGGAATTAAAACAGCTTCTTCCCAGATCTGCTTTGTGTTTTTGTGGCTTTGATTTGCTGGTTCTTCAGGCCTCCTGGTCCTGCCTGTGGCACTGTGAGAATGATCACTAGACCCATTTTCCAGATGAGGAAACCGAGGCTCCAGGACGTGGAGGGACTGGAGGGAGGCGGCACAGCTGGGGGGTGGTGGAGCTGGCAGTCTGACCAGCTCTTACCGCCTGGTTTGGGGAACAGAGGCCACCTCGGGTCCTCCACGCGGGGCTCCCTCTCCTGTCCGAGAAGCGAAGGGTACGTGCTCAAGGCCGGCTCTCGGGGTCCCTGCCATGCTGGGCGACCACGGCGGCCTGACTGGCGAGCCCGCTGTCTGTCTGTCCGGTGGGAAGAGGAGACCAGCTGCGCCCACCTCATTTTGGGGACAGAAAGGATGGGGGTGGCTGGGGGCAGTGTTGTTCTCCCGCGCAGTCCGTGGGGACCCCAGGCCCCCAGCCAGAGTGGACGCTTGTTCTTTCACGGCCTGCTATGTCTTGGGTCATCTGGCCCCGTGCAGGGCAGTGGGGCCCCTGAGCCCCCGGGACGCCCGGACCCCCACTGGGAGTGGCCCCTCTGCAGCCTGCGGGCAGGGAATCCCCCCTCCCAGCCCCGTCACTCTCTGTGGGGGGTTCGGGGGGCCTGCGTTCCTGTGTGCTGACTTCAGGCTCCTGGGGCTCGGGGGCTGTCCCCGCCCCTCACTGCGGCCGGGACGGAGAGGGGAGTGGAGGGCAGACTCCCGTGAAGAATTGTGTGTGTCCATGGTGCTCCTGGGGGATGGGGCAATCCAGGGGGGCTGCCTAGAAGAGCAGGAACAAGCACATTGACTAAGAATAACGTTCCTTGTAGGAATCGGTGTGTGTAAAGCGCTTCAGACAGGCCCTGGCACAGAGCAGATGCGGCGTGTACCGCCCAAGCTGACATTTCCTGCCTTCAGGCAACGTGCGAGTTTGCCCCCGTCATCATCACCAGCACTGACTGTAACTTCTCACGATTCCTGAGCGTTTACTTTGTGCCAGGCTGCCTGCTGAGTTACCACGTCCGTTCCCTCATGTTCTGCCCGCGGCAGCCCTGCAAGACAGGTGTTGTTGTTATCGGCCCCATTTTATAGGTGGGGAAGCTGGGGGCACAGAGAGGTTGAGTGACTTGCTCCGGGTCACACAGCTGGCAGCTGGCAGGGCTGGGGTTTGAACCCAGGCGGCTTGACTCTGCAGCACCTGCTGTTAATTGTGGGGACTGTGCAGGCGCCACCTGCAGCCCTCCCGGAGCCTGGAGCCAGCCTGGATCTCTTGGCAGGGCTGCGCCGGCCGTGGGCCAGGCTCCGTGGGCCACGTAGGGCCTCAGGCATGCAGCAGCTGCTCCGGGCTGGGCGGGACTGGTCGGGATACGAGGGGTCTGCTTCCTGCCTCCCTGCAGCCAGCCTGGTGTCCCCGTGGCCTCCTTGGGGCAAGGGGGCGGGGGATATGCAGTGAACAAGATGCCAGGGCCTGGCCTTGTGGACCCCACGGGCTGATGGGGAGACGGGGGGTGCAGAAAACAAACACGGGACTGCAAGGCGGGATGCCGGCTGTGGAGTGACACAGGGCGGGGGATGGTGGGGCAACTCTAGTTTCAGCGGGGCTCATTTTAGGCAGAGGTATCAAGGGTGGTCTCCGAGGAGGTGGCATTTGAGCTGGGACCTGGCAATGATGCAAAAGGAAGAGGGATGAGCTTTCCAGGTAGGGGGAACAGCATGTGCAAAGGCCCTGAGGCTATCATGTTTCAGGAATGCCGAGGAGGCCTATCTGGCTGGAGCAGCGCCAGGGGGCCAGGAGTGGGTCTCTAGGTCTGAGGCCGTTCACATTTAAGGCAGAAATCAAGTGTAGTGGCTTTTGCTTCTCCCTTTTATTCTTTTGCTGGTTGATTAATTTACATTTATTGGGCACATGGAATGTTCCGGACATTTGTAGGCCGCTGGGATCAACAGAATGACGGAGAAGTTGGATGTCATCCATACCTTTGAGGAGTTTAGTGTCCAGAGAGACAGTGCCATTGAGGGTGGTGAAGGTCATGGGGACAGAGGTCAGGTCATCGCTGGAGCATAATAAGGTCTGCATTTGTGGTCAGGACAGGCTTCCTTGGACAAGTGTCTGTTGAGGTGAGACCCGAGGGCGATTAGTTAGGACTCCTGAGTCGTGGTGGAGACACACTCAGGCTGGTTTAGGCCACAAGGAGGAATTACTGGGTGCACATAACGGCAAAGTCCGGGATAGGACAAGTTCAGGCACGGCTGGATCCAGGGGCTCAGACCACGCCTCGGGGAGCTGGCTCTGTCTCAGCTTCCTTCTGTGTGGGCCTTGTTCTCAGGCAGGTCGTGGCACCAGCACAGCCAGCCGAGGAGAATGAGAGTCACCTGAGGCCCCCAGAGTGGCGCTCCTTCTCTTGTGCATTTCCTCGCTGAGTGAGGCTTTCAACACTTGTCCAGCTGTTTCTAGCAGCAGGGAGGCGGGGGAAGGGAGGGTCCCAACCTCAAGCGCAGTCAAGGAAAGGAATGAGGTGAAAGGGAGGGGCGGGGATTGTGGCTAACCGGCATGCTGGATACTCTGATTTTTTTTCCAAGAGAAGCTGGAAGTCTGGGTTTTATAAGCAACGTCCTAATTTTTAAAAAACGCTGTGTGCCAGAAAGAGCTTCCTTGTTGGCCACAGCTGGCTGTCATCATTCTGTGGCCTCTGTTCTTAGCTGTGACTTTCATCTCAAAGTATTTTGGCCTCTGTGATCTGGGCAGAATGTCCCATGGAATGTTCCAGAAGGTCCCAAGCCTTGGGAAGTCACGTTTAACGCCTCTGGAGATCTCGTTTCCGAAACTTGGGGCCCGAGGCTGCAGCAGTTCTCTGAGAACAATATTGCGTCTGCTGTGGAGCCTGAAGTGCTCTGAGAGACTAGTGGTTAGTGACACAGACTCGGGTGTCACACTTGGTGGGCACTTCTGAGCTGCGTGCTCTCTCTGTCCTCGGTTTCCCCATATGTAAAATGGGGATAGCAATACGCCCATTGCTGTGAGACGTGGGGAGCACGTGTGAGTCTGGCACCCAACGCCTGGCACGCTGGGCGCGTGTGCCCCTGGGATCCAGCTGGCGGTGGCCAGGAGTGTCCTGGATACCTCTTCCTTCCGCTGTCCCTGGGGTGTAGGCTCCCGGGCCCAGACCGGCGGCCGCCCCCCCGGCCCCCAGCCCTCCTGCAGTTGCTCTGCCCTCTGCCGCAGGACGGCCCTGCCCCTGGCGGGGAGTCTGGGGGGAGCCGTAGCCCTGCCCGCTGCCCGCTCGCAGCTGCTGTTGTGCGGGCGGCCCCTTGTTAAAATAAAACAGCACACAGAAAACAGCCCTAGGGGGCAGTTGGCTGCCTTTGGCCGACACGGCCAAGGGTTTAACTTGGCGCTTTTGTGGGGAGCGTCCTGTGCCTGGGCGAGGCGAAGGGGGAGCAGCATACGTCTCGCTCTCGGGAAGTCTCATTTGGGGGCAAAGGTCGTGGCCTGTTTCGTGCCTGTCAAACCGCCCGTGAGTGGCTCTCCGACGCCTCTCTTGGGGAAGGGGGTCTGGGTTTCTTGGGGTCTGTTCTTCTCTGGCTCCGGCAGGAGGGGGCCGGCCGAGGGTCCCCGGGGGCTCCTGGGGGTTCTCCGGGCTCGGTGCGGGGAGGCCACGCACGGATCTGGGCATTGGGTGCGGCCGAAGGGCGAGTCCGGATCGTGGTGGTGGGTTGACTCGTGGCCCCCAAGAGATACGTTTGCTCAGAACCCGTGAATGTGACCTTGTTTGGACAAGGGTCTTTGCAGATGTGACCAAGTGGAGGACCTCAAGATGAGCTCATCCTCGATTAGGACGGGCCCTACAGCCCACAGCAGACGTCCTTGTCGGGGAAGACAGTTAGCGGGACGGCCCTGTGGAGACGGCGGCAGGGGCGGGAGGGATGCGGCCGCGAGCCGAGGGGCCCCTGGAGCCCCTGCAGCTGGAAGAGGCAGGGGCCCCCCAGAGCCTGCGGCGGCAGCAGGGCCCCGCCGACGCCTGGATGCCCGACTTCTGCCTCCAGAGCCATGAGGGGAGGAACTGCTGTTGCGTTAAGCCCCCGGGTTTGTGGTCATTTATTTCAGCAGCCACGGGAAACTAACGCAGCTGTGAATTTTATTTTATCACGCTTCAGATTTAAAGGCCTCTTGGTGGCCTGCGAGGCCCTGTGCCATCGGGAGCTGGTGACACGGCTGACCTCCCTGCCTGCTCCCCTCTGCCCGGTCGCTCCAGCCACGCTGCCGCCTGGCTGTCCTGGGAGCTCACCGCGTGAGGTCCCCCTCAGGGCCTTTGCCCTGGCTGTTCCTCTGCCTGGGACACTGTTCCCTGGGGAGTCCCCACACCCACCTCCCTCACTTTGTCCAGCTTCCCAGAAGTGTCCCGCCTCACGGACTGCCCGTCCACAGCCGCCGTCCCTCCCTGAAGTACGTCAGGTCTTCCTGTACTGTGGGCTGTCTCACTCGTCCCGTTGTCAGCTCCACGAGGGCAGGATCCTTGTCCTGTTCCCTGCTGTGTTCCTCGGGCCCAGTGCATACCGTTGGGGCTCAATAAATGTTTATTGAATGTCTGACGGCTCGCGGCCTGGGGTCAGGGAGCCGCATCGGCTGAGAGGTGGGCTCAGAAAGTCAGCAAACCGACCGGAATGGTGTCCATTCAGCCTGGGCCTCTTTTTGTTTATTTTGAATTGAGGTGAAATTCACATCACATAAAATTAACCATTTTAAAGTGAATAATTCATTGGGTTTTAGTACATAAACAGTGTTGTGCAACCACCCCCTCTATATAGTTCCAGAACATTCTCATCACTCCAAGACACCCCACACCCGTGAGCAGTCACTGCCGTCCCCCTCCCCATCCCCCGGTCACCGCCGACTGCTCCCTGTCTCTGTGGACTCGCCTGTTCTGGACATTTCACATACGTGGGATCACACGGTGTGGCCTCTTGGGTCGGCTTTTGCACTGCGAATCATGTTTTCGAGGTTCATCCATGTTGTAGCTGGTGTCATCCCTTCGTTCTTTTTATGGCTGACTCATATCCCCTTTATGGACATATGTCAACAGAACCATCTTGTGAGTGGCTTTTCAGATGGGGAAACTGAGGCTGCCTGGGGAGTAGTCACCTGCCCAAGTCCTGGGGTGCGGGATAGGAGAGGAGGAGGTAGAAACAGCCGGACTTTCTCTCTCTCTTCCCCCAGCCTGCTCCCAGCCTTGTCTCTGCGCCCAGCCAGGAGGTGGCGGCTGCGTGGGGCGGGAGCGAGCGGGGCTCCCTTCCACTGGACGCCGAGGAGGCCGCGACTGTGGGTCCCCTCTGGTCCTCCGAGCCCCCCCACAAGTGTGGTTTCTGTTGACCCTGAGAGAGGCAGCAGGCAGGGGCACCCCCATTGCACAGCCGAGCAGACCAATGCCGGCGGAGGCTGGGGCCTTGCCCAGGGCCACTCGGCCTGGCGGTCCATCCTGCCTCCTCCTGGGAGTCTTTGCCTTGCCACCTGTGCCTCGGTGGCCCCGTCAAAGCGTTTCCTGTGAGGTCTTTGCTGGTCTTTCCTGGTGTCTGGGGCTTTGCCCGGCAGACAGGTAGGTTCCTGGAAGGGGCATCTTGGTAAATTTGGGTCAGGGGACGGTTTTCCAGAGTGCCGAAGGACGGCCACCGTCCGAGGCCTGGGGAACAGGAATTCTTTTACTGACTTATTCTGGGCATACGCTCGGTTTCAGCGACTGGCTCTGTCTGGAGGGTGCTGTCTGTGGCTGTTTCTGTTTTTTCGATGACTTGCCATCTCCGTGAAGTCACCCAGCAAACCGTCTGCCGTGCGGCCTCTTGGGGGAGAAGACATAGAAGTGACCACGGAGTGACGTGGCCCGTGGAACCTGCCCACGGCGTGGGTCCCTCTGGTAGGCTTGGATGAGTTCCTCCTGCTTCCAGCACGGCCTCTGCCAGGTCTGGGCACATCTCTGTGTCCAAAACAAACAGAAGGGAACAAAAGGAGCCCCTGAGTCCTGACCCCGTGGTGTCAGGCTCTGTGGCCGGTTTAGCCCGTGCCTGAGTTTCATGATGGTCACGGCGAGAGCCAGCGGGCAGGACGCGGCGTCTGGATCCGAGGCCTAAGAATGTGGCTTTTGCTCCCTCACGTCTTTCTGTGCCTCGGTTTCCCCAAGCTATAAAAGAAAGCTTTGGAGTAGAAAAATCCCCACGTTGGCTTTCGGGGCGGGTCTGTAGACGCCTTCCAGAATCTCCTCTGGGGTGTTTTCCTGGGAAAGGCTAGAGGGTGAGCTGACGAAAGTCGATACACATAGGCCTTCAGTGTGGGCCCCTTCCCTGGTCTCCTAGTGGACACTCCGGTCCCCCGTGCTAGTCCAGGGGCCCCTGACCTTTGTCACATGCAAATTGGATCTGCCCAAACCCTCTGTGCTCCTTGATGACGACACCTCGACACCTCGTGGCAGGGTGGATGCAAACCAGGCTTCTCTGGTTCAAACCTCCGCTCAGCCACTTCCCAGCTGTGTGGCCTTGGGAAAGCCACGTAACCTCTCTGGGCCTGCTTCCTTCTCTGTATATCGGGTTTTCTCTCGTGCTGTTGTGAGGACAGATGGGTTAAGAGGTGAAGTGCGTACGCAGCACTGGGCACACAGGACCTGCTGCTGTTGTTACTGTCGTCACTATTACTCTCGGGAGTAATATTACTCCAGTCCGCGGAGTTAAGTGACCTGCCCGAGTCCTCGTGGCCTCCTCCCCCTCCCCCCGTTACTCCCTGCCCTTGTCCTCTGACTCCCCGTTCACCTCTGTGCTCGGCTACTCCAGGCTTCTCTCTGTTTCTGCAACCTGCCAAACCTGGACGGCCTCCAGGCCTTTGCGTCTGCCGTGCCTCCTGCCCGTGGTGCCCCCCGAATCCCCGCGGGACCCCTGCTGGTCACTCACCCACCCTGCCGTCCTGGGCAGATATCGCTGGGCCCGCTCCTGGTTGCTGGGGCAGAGCAGGGAGTCTGGGGCCCCCTGCTCCCCAGCAGCTCCCAGACTCCCCTGAGCTCTCGTCAGTGCGGGGGCCCCTGCGGGAGCCAAGCGGAGCCGCCGGCCGTGGGGGGGACGTCGACACCCAGAGAGGCTCACACTTGTCCCTGAGTCACAGTTTGTTGCACTCAGGGGTCAGACCCCTGGCTGACCACCAGACCGTCCGTTTTGGCCAGTGCGTGTGCGTGTGTGTGTCTGTGTCTGTGTCTTTTTCACCCTCTGGCCTGTCAGCGAGGTGACCCTCGTTCAGACACCCGTGTGAGGGGTCATGGTTGCTCTTCCTGAGGTTAGAGGGCAGAGGTATTTTAAAGGCCCGGCTGCCCTCTGGCCGCGTAGCCCGGGGACCAGGAAGGCCCGGGGGGCGGCTGCGGTGCCCGGGGGGCTGGGAGGAGGCGGGCTAGGGAGGGGCGCGGCCCGGAGCCCGCCGCCCGCCGCCGGAGGAGAGGTTCTCTCGGCGCTATAAAAAGGCCTCCCAGTGTTTGAGCTCCGAGTGGCGGCTGGCGGCGCGCCAGGGTTGCCATGGCGATGGGGAATTATTCCCTGCTGCCGGGCTGGGAGAGGAGCGTACTTTTGGCTCGGCAGCCGGAGGAGTGGACTTATGTAATTCTCCGTGTTTATGGGCCGGGGTGGGGGGGCGCAGAGAGCGCGGGCCCGACGGCCTTGTCGCCGCGGTGGGGGGGCGCCCGCGGGTGTCCCCGGTGGGCCCGGCCGCCTGTCTCGGGGGCATCGGGCCTGGGTCTGGGTGGCCTGGGTGCAGGGCCCCTGGGGCCTCCCGCCGGGTGGGGGCCGTAGTCTCGCGGGAAGGCGGCTGGGCCGCCCTCCGCGGTGTCGCCCGGAGGAGGGATGGCTTGGCTGGTGGACCCACTGTGCCTTCTGGAAGCCGGCAGCACGATCTGCGCCTGCGGACTCCGCTGACCCACTTGCTGGCACGTTGTACTTTTCTTTCTCTTTCTGTCTTTTTTCTGGGAGGCTCACTCGCAGTTGTGTCGGGAGCTGACGTGAGTGCGGGCTGGTCATGTGCTCGGGTGAGAGAAGTTTCCGGGCGCGGCGGGCAGGGAGACGCCGGGCGGCCTGGTCGCCTGCCCCGGGAGGGTGGGCGAAGACCGGAGGGGACTTGGCTCCCCCCGACATGTGCTGGGGGGCCAATGGGCTGGTCCGAGGGAGCCCCGGTGTGGGCCGTGCGGGCCCCTGGCCGGGCTGCGTGGACGCCGGGCAGTGGCGGGGAGGCGGCGCTGCCCACACTCGGGACAGTGGTCACCGGGCTTCTTAGTCCGAGTTGCTGAGCTCCCAGAAAAGGCTGGAGGGCGGGGATGGGGGGACAGCACCTCCTGGCCGCTCTCCGCGGGGTGGCCCATGGGGTGGGACGGGCTGTTCCTCCAGAGCACGGCCAGTGTGGGCCTCCTGGCGGGAGAGCGGGCAGGGCTGGGATCCAGGTCCTAGTTTGTTCCTCTGGGTTGGCCCCTGGGGCTGGGCCTGGGGTACGGAGTTTAGGGGCTCCTCGGCGGGCGTGGGATGGGGGACCAGGTGCAGGCGGCGCTTGGCGGCCCGGCGCCCGCTCCCACTGCGGTGGCACTTGGCCGGGGGCCCGTGTCTGGTTTGAAAGCAGTGCCACCGGCCCGGGCTTGCCCGGGGACCTGGCAGCGAGGACCGGGATAAACACTGGAAAGTTGGACGGGCTTGCCGAGCTCACAAGGAGCCTTCAGTTGCAGGCGGAGGGGATGAGGGAGCGGTTTGTCCTGAGGGCCGGGTGCGGTGGGACGGCTGGGGGGCGGCAGGCGGCTGGGGGGCTGCGTTCCCAGATGGTGTTGCTCGTTTGCATGGACCCGGGTTTGAATCCTGGTTCCATCCCTCTTTACGTTGGGTGGCCTCCCGCCTGTGCGAGCCTCAGTTTCCCCGTCTGTAGAATGGGGCAGTAATGAAGGCCACGCAGCCGTGGGGATGCGGTGAGGGAGAGCTGCAGCCTCCTGGTTCACTCTGGGGCCAGGCTGCCTGGGTTTATCCCGGTTGTGTGACCTTGGACAAGTCGCTTCACAGCCCTGAGCCTCGGTTTTCCTGTCTGGCAAATGAACTCCCATAGGTTGTGTGGCTTCAGGGGCTGATGAATGGTCCCTGCCTGACCCCCACGGGCGGTGTGACCTTGGTCAGGACGTGGAAGCTCAGAGTCTCAGGTCTCTTGTCCATACGGTGTGAGCGGCCACGGGGGCCCCACGCTGGGGGGCTTGGTGGGTGGGAGCTCTGCCGTGTAGACGGCATGTTGAGTGTCCTCTTGTTTTCCGTCTGTTTCTATTTTTTTCCCTATCGAGAACCGTCCCGTGTTAGAAACATGGAAACTCGCCCGGATGTTGGGAGTGGGGGGTCCTTACCCTGGCTCTGTCTGCACTTGGGCCTGGGCTGGGGTCCCGGGCTGCCCCCGTGCACGCCTGTTCTGCCCTGACAGTGCCCGGCGTGGCCTGGGGGCCGGGCGGGCGGGGCCAGCTCTCCCGCCCAGGGTGGCAGCCGTCCTGAGTTGTAAGTGACACCGGATGCGGGGCTGGTGGCTGGCTCCGGGCCCCTCCTCTCGGGCCAGCAGGAGCCAGTGAGGAGTTCCCCCGGTGTCCTGGCTGCCCATGCCAGCTGCCCGCTGCCCCGTTGTCCTCAGGCCTCTCCTGGGGACCTTGGGAAAGGCCTCTGCAGCAGGGGGCCCCACGAATGCCCCCTCACTGCCCCCAAGCCCTCGGTGCCCACCGGGGTCGGCCGCAGAGCTGTCGTGGCCACCCCTGCCCTGTCCTGACAGTCTCAGTCTCGGTCCCCCAGCCGCTGAGAAACCCGTCGTGTGTGTGGTTCAGACCAGAGGTCACGCAGGGGCCCTGGTGGTGCGACTGTCCGTGACGGCCTCGACTGTGGTGGCCACAGGAATCTGCACTGAGACGATGGTGCCTAGAGCTGAACACACTCACACACATGTACACCCCCCACCCACCCACACGTACACCCTCCCACCCACTCACACACGTACGCACCCACACACATTCACATGTATACCCCACTCACCTGTACACACCCACTCACACGTACACACCCACACACACATACACACTCATACCCAACCCCCCATGCACACCCACGCACCCACTTACCCCCTCATACGTACACACCCACACAGTACACACCCACACACGTACACACCCACACCCACTCACACGTACAACCCACTCACACACGTACAACCCACTTACACGTACATACCCACACATACACACACTCGCACACCCACTCACATCCCCCCCACACACCCACCCACACGTGAGGGCACGTAACCAGGTGAGATCTGAGCAGGGGTGACGGTGTCAGTGTCCGTCTCCTGCTCACACTAGTGGTACTGAGTTATGGGGCTGTGAGGATGGGGCCGTTGGGGACGCTGGCCCGGGGGACACGGGTCTGGCTGGATTCTTACGATTGCATGTGACTCTACAGTGATCTCAAGTAAAAAGTTGAACAGAAGAAGAGTCGCGGCTCGGGGCCAGGCTGTCCTGGGGTCGAGTCCACGTCTGCCCCTTGGTAGCTGTGTGATGAGAGCAGGCGGCATAACCCGCCCAGCCTCAGTCTCCTCCTCTGGGAAGTGGTGACAGTGTTTGGTACCTCAGGGCTCGCGTGAGGGTTAACTGAGGTGATACTGCTCAGTGCTTAGCAGGGTGCTGGCACTGAAGGTGTGAAGTGCTACGTACGGGGGCTGTTGCTGGTGGTGTTCTCATTCTTGACATGGTGGTTCTTTGGCTAGTGACCCTGGGGAGGTTGCTTGCCCTCTCTGAGCCTCAGTCCCTTCTTGCCTCACTGGAGGTCCGGCCAGGAGGTCAGGACAGGAGGCTGGGCTCATGACCTGCCAGAGCCAGGCAGCCTCGACCTCTGGGCCCCTTCTCTCACTTCCTGGGCCCATCCAGAGCCCACCACCTCTCAGCCTCCTCCTCTGAGGCCTCTGTGTGCAGCCCCCAAAGTGGGACTGGGTCTCAGTTCTGTCTGTGGGGTCACTTCTGTGATGGCTGAACTTGCTTCCTGTCTGAGCACTTTTTCCTCCCTGCTCTGGCTTCTGGGCTGCATTTTTTCCTTTCCTGCTGTTCCCTGCAGTAGGGACTGCTTTCCCTCAGGCCCTTTCCCACCTCCCGACAGTGGTGAGAAACCTTCAGGGCGTAACTAGCTCCCCCTAGAGTGAGCTGGGTTGTCCCCGCCTGGCACTGAAGCATTTCTGTCTAGCCACGGCCGATCCGGGGTGGAAGCTTCCCCAGGGGCTCCCGAGGGCCGGTCTGCTGGTGGTCGTCTCCCTCACAACCGGCTAGTAACTGAGCCTGGGCCCTCGGGCCTCCCTGGAGGTCCAGGCAGGGCTCGATTTATGCCTGAGGCTTCTGGAGGGTTCCAGGGCATTCCAGGCTGGGGGACAGGTGAGTCCTGCAGGGCCAGGTGGGTCGAGCTGCTGAGAGGGTTTCCACCACTGTGCTGGCCTGGTGGAGGCTCGCCTGGGGCCGGGCAGTCGGTCATGGCTTGGGGTCTCGGGTTCTGGCTTTGCCAGGCTGCCCGGAGGGGCCGGGGCAGGGCCGGGGTGGGACGCTCCCGCCTCACCAGCCTCTGGGCTGTTTCTTGGAAGCGCCAGTCGTCCTGAGACAGGTCCTGAGACAGGACCTTTGTTCTCGCCGTGCCCTCGTCCTGCAACACCCTTCTCTGGGGTCTTCCCCGCTCCCCTCTTTTAGGCCTCTGCTCAAGTGTCGCCTCCTGAGAGAGGCCCTGGCCTCCCCGTCGTCGCTCTGTGTCCCTTTGCCGCTCTCCCCACCTGGGGTCTATCGTGTGTCCATCAGCTGTGTCCCCCACCCCGTCCACCAGGATTTTGTTCATCTGGGGCACCCCTGTGTCCTCAGCACCGGGCATTTAGTCGGTGCCCAGCAAACCATGGTGCCTGCCTCAGTGTCCCCCCCGGGCTGTGGACCTGGGCCCGTCGCCCTTGCCGTGGCTCTGGCTGGGGACCCAGGTCCAGGAGCTGGAGTGTACGGGGTGCTCACCGCCTCCACCTGGGGGCTCTGCAGCGGGGGTTGGGAATGCGCTGGGGGCGTTCCTGGAAGACCAGGGTCCCTTGAAAAGCAGTTCTGGTGTTTTTGCTCAAGAGTGCCCCGTAGGAACCTGCCAAGCACCCCCAGAGAGTCAGCACCTCCTGGGTAAAGTCGGGGGGGGGCGCTCCTGATCGAGGAAGGTGGGGGCCTGTGGGCGCTGGGGTGTGGGGGAGGAGTGCCAACAGTGTCAGCTGCTGTGTTGAGGGTCACGCATTCTGCACACTTTAGTTTATCGAGTCCTTCTACCACGCTGTGTGCTGGGCCCTGAATCACCGTCTCCAGACGAGGCCCAGAGAGGGTAAGCAGCTTGCCCAAAGACACACAGCAGCAGGCACGCCATGTTAATAGGTAAGTGGCGTTTACTGTGCGGTTGTTTCTGTGCCCAGGGAGACGCACACGCTAAGCAAATTGCCCGCTTCCTCCTCAGGAGGCCCTTGTGCCACTGCTGTCGCAGAGGACGGTGGTGCAGCTGTGGACGAGGCGGGATGTGGTTCTAGCGGCAGGCACTGTTTTCTGGGAATCTGGCTCAGACCTGGGAAGGGGCCCCTTTCCTAGTCTGAGAGCCCTGTTGGGTCCGGGTCTGAGGCCCTGAGACGGCCGGACTCTTCTGGAAGGCCTGGAGCTGGTTTCTCCATGTGGCTCGGAAGCTGGAAGGCAGGAGCCGCCCCTGCCCCCAGGCGTGCATCTGCATGACAATGGGCCCTTTGTCCCAGGCCAGCCTCCCTCCCGGGTAATAACATCATTCCCGGCCTGTGATGTCACAATGGGCCCTTTCTGCGCGGGTCGAGGCTGGTGGGCAGCGGGTGGGCTGAGCCAGGGCGGGCAGTAAATAGGGGGTGGTGATGACCAGGGTGGATGCCCCTTCTCCACCCTCCAGGGGGGTTCGCTGCTATCCGATATGGGAGAGACTGACTCGGAGCCGCCTTGTGGGCCCCCCCGAGCCGAACCACTTGGAGCCTCCTCTTGGCCCGGGAAGCGGGCTGAGTCCTGGCCACCCGCCCGCTCTGGGGTGTGGGGCGAGAGCCCCTTGCTTCCCGTAGGCGGGAGGGAGGCCCCTGTGCCAGGGCTGCCGTGCAGGGCTGCGCAGAGATGGTGGGGTTCCCGCCCGGCTGTGTGGTTTCCCTCTCTCTGCCTCAGTTTCCTCCTCTGCTCGTGGGGATCCCGCGGGGGCCTGGCCCCCGGCCGGGCAGGGCGCGGGTCCCGGTAGGTGAGCAGTGTCAGGATGGACAGGGGCCCCCGGGAGACATGTGCACGTGTTAGCGCCCGGCCCCTGGAGCGGGGCCTCCTGTGGAAGAAAGGTCTCTGCGCTGTGTCTGGGGTGAGAGGGGGGCATCCTGATTCCCCAGGGGGCGCTGAACCCAGTGACCGCTGTCCTCACGAGAGAAGAAGAGGAGAGGGCACGTGGAGGGGACGGCCGGGAAACTGCTGGGACGCGGCCACAGGCCGAGGGCCACTGGAGTGCCCCCGGCTGGAGGCGGCGGGAAGGACCCTCCCTGGAGCCTGCGGGGGGGCGCGGGCCTGTGGGCCCTGCTGCCGGGCCTCTGGCCCCAGGGCCGTGGGAGAGTCAGTTCCTCTTGTTTTAAGCCCCCTGGGTTGTGGTCCTTTGTCACACGGCCCTAACCGAAGACTGCAGCCAGCCGGCGAGCCCGTCTCTGGAGGTCGGGGAGCTCTCTGCGGGGACAGGGGATGGTTTGGGTGGTGTTTTCCCCACCCGGCGCGGGAGGGCCCAGGGCGAGGGAGGTGGTCTGGGGCCGGGAGCCCCCTCGATGCCCAGTGGTGCGGAAGCCCCGTCCCGGCGGGCCAGAACTGCCTCCCTCACCCTGAACTCAAGTCCACAGATGCCGGAATCCCTGGTCCTTGCTGCCAGCTCTCCGCCTCGGGGTCCCTGCTAAGGGCGATGTGACCCGGAAGGCAGGGGGCTGCTCCCCCAGCCCTGAATGCCCACTCCCCACCCGCCTGGCTGCTCACCCAACACCCGGTGGTAGCCATTCCCCAGCAAGCTGCCTCGTCTGCCAGGCGCCCTGGACACATGGAGATACCAAGGCCCAGAGAGGGTGGGCTGCCTGGAGAAGGCCACACAGCCCCTCAGTGGTGGTGGTGGCCTGCAGAGTCCCAGCTGTGGCTAACGGGTGGACTGGCCTTGCAGCCCCCAGGAGGGAGGAGTCTGAGCCCTGGGCCACGCTGAGAGCTGTGATGAGCCTCAGTCTCCCCATCTGTGAAGTGGGGGCTGCAATAAGCACGTGGCCACGTGGAGGTCAGGAGGGGAAGGGGCCGGTGGGGAAGTCGGCACCTACGGGGTCGAGGGTTCGGGTCGCCACCTGCCCCTGTTCAAGCCTTGGCCGCCCTCCACGCCGGGAGCAGCCGCCCATTTTACAGCCCAGGAAACTGAGGCCCCAGCAGGGGCGAGGCCCAGGTGTGCCCGTGGGGCAGCCTGCGGATACACCTACATGGCCTCCTGGCCATGGACAATGCCCCTTTCTTCTGGCCTGGCTGGGGCAGCTGGGCCCTGCTCAGGCTGGCCTGGCCCGCGTTTATCAGCGGGGTTGGTCCTGTGATCTGGGAGCGGATGCTCCTCCTGAGAGAGAGGGGGAGAGAGAGCTCGGGGTGTTCCTCCAGAAGCCGAGGCCGAGGCTCCGCTCACAGCTGGGGGCGGCCGTGGGTGGGTGTGCCTGCTACCGAGGAGTGACCCAGATCTGAGTCGGCCAGAAGGGACAGGCTTCATCTGCAAAGCGGCTGCCTGCTGTGTCCCCAGTTAGAGCCACGGACAGCTCGGGACCAGGCCAGGAGACCTCGCTTCTCCTCGGGGGTGAGAGACAGGGCAGGCCTGTCCCAGGCTCCTCTCCGGCCCCGTCTTCCTCGCTTGAGTCTGTTTCGGGCTCCCATCTCATTTCCTTTGCCTCCTTCGGGCTGGCTTTGCACTTGTCGTCACCTGCACAGGTGAGAGGACCAGAGAGGGGAGGAGATCTGATTCTAGGGAGATCCATGGGGCTTACAATTTGGGTTTTAAGGGGGTTGCTATCTTAGGGCTCTTGATTGCAATTGGCAGACACCTTGTTCCTCCTGCATTTAGCACAAAAGACTCAGGGCAAGCTTCAGGCACAGTTGGATCCAGGGGCTCAGGTGACGAGGTGTTCCCCATGTCTAGTACCTGGTAGCCCCAGAGTAACCATCCCAGCTCAGCGGCCCCTGGGGAAGGTAAGCCTGTTTTTCCCCATATTCCAGCAAAAGTCATGGGAGTGAAGTTCATCAGCTCAGCTGAGAGTTAAGCCCCTCCCCGAGCCCATCGCTGGCAGCTGTAGCTGGGAGGAGGGCTGCTCCTCTGGAGTCCAGGACTGAGGGTGCAGGAGTGCGGTAGCCTGAGGGCCAGTGGGGTGTGGTTTGCAAGGAGTGGGTGCTGGGCAGGCAAAGACGACAGCTGTTGGCCACAGCCGGCTCGCTCCATGTGTCAGAGACCAGCCGGGTCGGGGTCCCTGCCCGGCCCCCTCTGTCACAGCCAGTGTCTGTCCTGTTGAGGGGGTGTCACTGATGATGCACTGGGTAAGTGGGCCCAGGCTCTCCCACTCCTGCTGTAATTGGGGGCCTCTGAGGTGCCCGTCCGAGCCTTTGCCCCCGTCAAGGACAAGCCCACCTGTCTCTCGCCGTCCCCGCCAGGCTCCCCCAGGCTTGCTGAGCCCTCTCTTGTGGCTTCCAGCTGACCACGTGTCAGAAGCCACAGGTCACGTCCTGGCAGCCCATGGGCTGTATTTAGATGTCAGATTGATTTATTGGGCTGGACTTATAGTCTTTTTTTTTAATAAAAACTGTGAATTGAGAGATGTCTCAAAATAAGCCTTTCTTTGCCTGAAAGGATTGGAAGCCGTGGATCCCCTGGGCTGTGTCCCCGTGTCGGGAGCCACACGGCGGCCACGCCTCCTGTGTCCTCCTCACGGCTCCCCCCGGCCCCTGCTCATCCCGGTTCCGGCCTGGCCTAGATGTGTCCAGTGGGTCGTGGCGTCCCCGGCCCTCCCTCCTCTTCCCCCCCGCTTCCGGCCTGGGACGCTCCCCCGGAGCCTTGTTAGGCTCGCTCCCTCACAAACTGGTAATCCAGTCCCGGGGACACTGGCCACTCGGGGGCGTGTGAGCGTGTGCCCGCCGTCGGGCACTCCCGGCGGCAGGGGCCGGGGCCCCCGTGGCTCCCCCTCCCTGCTCCCCGTCAGACGCTTACTGGTCCACGAGCGCCCTCGGGGTGATGGCATGGGCCGGGTGTCCCTGTGGGGGCGTGGGATGGAGCTGGTCAAGTGGGTCCTTTCCCCCTCGGCCTGGGCGTCTGGGGGCGGCGGGGGCCTCCCAGCCGGGCCTGTGGGAGACGGCCCCTCGGGGTCCAGGCTGGCGGTGTGTTGGGGTGGGGGAGGGAGGGCGGTGGTGAGCGGGTGGGCTCCGGCCCTGCGGCTCTGCGGGCGGGGCTGTTCTTAGCAGCTGGAGCATCCTCCTCCTTCACACGGGGTGGACGTCCCCCAGAGGTCTGCCCTGAAATGCTGGGGCGACCTGGCGAATTCCTCAGAAGGCTGTCCTCGAGGGCCCCGAGTTCGGGGAGGGGCGGAGGAGGCGTTTCCGGCCGCTGCACAGCTGTGGACGCGTTGGCCAGATGTTGGAGCCGGGGAGTCGGTGGGAACCCACAGGCCACCGCCGTCACCCCCTCAGGGTGGCCCCCTCTCTCTCCTTGGGCCCAGCGAGTGAGGGCAGGGACTGCAGACCTGCGGGCGAGAGGGTGGCTGTGGGCCTGGCCTGGGATGGCTGGTCCAGGGTCCCCTCTGGAGGGGTGGAGAGTTTCGGGTCAGCCCCTCCCGAGTCCAGGCCTTTCGATCGCCTCCTGGGGCCGCCTGGGTGGGAGGCGGCCGGCAGGTCATGAGGTGAGGTGGCCGGAGACGAGGCCTTGCCTGTCTCACTTGGTGTTGGGTATGTGGGGCCGCTGCGTGCGGGACCCCCAGCAGTGCCCTCCGGGCAGCCCTGGCAGTGGGAGCCACCACAGAGCAACACGAGCCTGAAGACCTCCCTGGAGGAGGTGTGTGGTTTATTTATTTTTAATTTTAAATTGTGGTGTAATACACATAACATTTATCATGTCACCCATCTTTAAGTGCACAGTCAGTGGTGGTAAGTGTATTCACGTCGTTGTGCAACCATCCCCACCATCGCCAGAGCTTTCTCATCTTGCAAAACAGAAACTCTGCCCATTAACCACTAACTCCCCACCCCCGCTCTGTTGCTGTGACTCTGACCACTCTGGGCACTTCGTCCGAGTAGAGTCACACAGTGTTTGTCCCTGGGCATTGGGCTTCTTCAGTGAATGCCGAGAGCTGCGTTCCGTGGCCCGTCGACCCCTCGGTCGTCGGTTCGTTCCCGTCCAGACAGCGGAGTGGATGGGCTGGGACCCCAGGCCACTCCTGCCTTAGGATCCGGGCTCCCAGGTGAGGAATGGGGTCCTGGGGCCCACCTTGAGCGCTCAACGGGGGGTGGGCGGTGCAGAGCCCCCACCCGGCTGGGCCCTGCGCCCCTCCCCAGGCGGCCTTGCCCGATCCCAGCCGCAGGGCGGGGGGACGTGTTTGGCCAGGTGCCCCGGCTGGTGCCAGCGTCCCACCACCGCGCAGACGCCCTCCTCTTCTCTGGGCCCCGGCCTCCCGGAGACGAAGTGCCATGGGGAAGACTGGCTGGAGGAGCGGCGCTGAGGGACAGCGCGGCCCCGGGCGTGGGCCCTGAGGGGGATGGCCGGGGAACAGTCCGGCCTGCTGCTTGTGAGCTGCCCAGGCGGAGGGCGCGGCGGCGGGGGTCCTCGTGCAGAGCCTGTGACCCGTGCGGGAGGGCTTGTCACGGCTGCGGTTTCTCTCTCTTCCTTTAAAATCAAAAGGGGAAAAACAGGAGTCGAGGAGGAAGTGATTTCCAGCAGATCCTGCCTGGCGGGGAGTGGAGCCGTGCGGCCGAGCTGGCCACGGCCTGGCGGACACAAATGCACCAACTAAATTGGAAACAGAAATGGCCTCCTCGTGGCTCCCACCAGCCCGCCTTCCCCCCGCTCCTCGGCGGGGGCACCGGGCGCGGGGCGTGGGGCCTGGGCCGGTTTTGGGGATGGCAGTCAAGCCCGGCTGCCTTCTGGATGTGTGGCCTCCGGCGAGAGGGTTCGCCTCCCTGAGCCTCAGTTTCCTGGTCTGCTGAATGGGGATAATCGGTTTGGAGAGGGACCTGGGAGGTGGTAAATGTGGCCTGTGGATGATGGGGGGGTATGAGGAACCCAGGAGGCAGGAGGCGGAATCCAGGGGCGGCGGTGGAGGCTCTCCGGTGGCTGGGGATCCTGTCTGGGGAGGTGAGAGGGGGGCACCTGGCCTCTGGTTTCCCTGGAAGGTTGGTGCAGGACGTGCGTGGCATTCGGGGTCTCTCATCTGTGACCTTCCAGACAGGCTGCAGTGACTGTTCTGTCCTGGGCCCTGGTCGTCCCGTGGACCTGAGCCCTTCTCCCCGCGGCCCCTGGATGTTCGTTCCCCTGAAAAGTCTGGGGTGGGCTCAGGTCAGGCCATTCATTCTGCCTCCCCAGATGCCCGGACCACGTGGGCTCGAGAATGGGGGCTCCCACGGGGCGCTGAGGGGTCTGGCTGAGCAGAGCCAAATCCGGCCAGGCGGCACCAGCCCGAGAGTGACCTTGCTCACAGCGCTGCTCCTCTTTGGCCTCAGTTTCCCCATCTGTAACAAGAGGCTGTTGAGAGGTGAGCTCCCCCCAGGAAGCGCCCTCTGCTTTGTCTGCAGAGTGAGTCCCCCGTCCTGTACAGCCTCCTCGTTAGGGACTCGCTCTGCCATTCGGTCAGCTCACTTCCCCAGCCTTGGTTTGCTCGTCTGCAGAGTGGGGACGGTGATGGTAGCCGCCCGTTATTCGCGTCATCATCGTCACTGTTGACTTGCCTTCCCCCCCAGTATCTCGAGCAGCGTAGGGTGGTAACATGGCCCTTGTTTTAGGAACTCTTCTATGGGCGTCCGGCTTTCTGTAGATCTTTCCTGATGAATCTTCCCACCGGCCCTATGAAGAAAGTTTTACTGATGGAACAAGTGAAGCCCAGAGAGGTCGGTACTGTGCCCAAGGTCACCCAGCTACGTAAGTGGCAGAGTCGGGGTTTGAACGCCGTCGGCCACTTTCCACACGTGGGAGCCCTGTGGGACGGCAGCATGCGGGATCGAGAGGGCACGTCTCTGGGATTAGGGTGGTCTGCTGGAGGGCCCCCCTCTCCTCAGTGACCGCGGGGCCGTGACTCAGCCGGGGCTCCTACTGGGCACTTGATCCCGGGTGGGGCTCGAACTGCCGGCCCGGGGCTCAGTCTGGTGGGGAGACGGGTGAACAGACAGTGGTGGTACGCAGGGTTGGGCCCACGGGGTTGGGCCCACGGGACGGGCAGGAAGACAGGATCGTGGGAACCCAGGTTGGTGAGCTGGGGTCGGGGAGGGTTCCCGGGAGGTGAAGGCTCCATCAACCCAGGGGAACCGAGCCCTCTGCCACTGAGCCCTGTCCGCCGGGCCGCGAATATAAATGAAGGTAGCTGACGGGGAGGGTCTGTGGCAAACAGGAGGAGGTGTGCCCATCCGCGTGGGCAGCCCCTGCCGCCTCTAGCCAGTCATGCCTGTGTGGGGACACGGACCTCGGTGTTCCCTCTAAATGATTTTGTTCTGGTAAAATACCCATAACGTAAAATTTACCATCTGAACCATATTGAAGTGTACGGTTAGTTGGGATTCAGTAGATTCACAGTGTGGTGCCGCCATCCCTACTATCTAGTTCTGGAACATTCTCCTCACCCCAGAGGAAACCCAATGCCCGTTAAGCAGTTGCTCCCCTTCGTCCTCCCCCAGCCCGGGCTGCCACCAGCCTGCTCTCTGACTGTGGATTCACCTCTTCCGGACATTTCATATAAATGAGCTCAGACCACACGTGGCATCTTGCACTCAGCATCATGTGTTCGTGGTTCATATGTTCCCTTTTCATGGCTGAATAATATTCCACTGCGTGGGTAGACCACATTCTGTTTGTCCATCCCTCCGTTGGTGGACATGTGGGCTGTTTCCACTTTTTGGCTCTTGTGAATAGTGCTGCTGTGAACATTCTTGTTCTTTCTGTTTTGCTTTGTTTTATGACCTGTTTTCACTTCCTGGGGTCTATATATCCAGGAGTGGAATTGCTGGGTCACGTGGGAAGTCTGTGTTTAACTTGGTGAGGACCTGCCGGCTGCTTTCCGCAGAGGCTTCCCTGTCTTACCTCCCACCAGCGATGGGGGAGAGCGCCTTGTCTTAAGAGAAGCTGGGAATTGGGGTTTCCTGTGAAATCCCTCTTTTTAACGCCTCAGGCCGAGCTGGTCTCTGGGGCCTGGCTGAGCTGGACGGGGAGAGGGAAGTGGGTCCTGGGAAAGCTGTCCGGCTGGGAGCAGGTCCGGGGTCTGCGCAACATTCTGGGCCCACGGGAGCCTGTTTTCCTGGCTGTTGGCCCGGCACCCGTGCCCACACCGCGCGGCGTGGTGGAGCGTGACGCTCCGAGTGTGGATCCCGCTGGCCACAGGGAAGGTGTGTCTGGGGCTGGAGGCGGCTGGCCTCCTCTCCTTCCCCCGGAGGAAGGCGTGCCGGCTGTGGCTTGAGGAGCGGAAGTGGTGCCCAGGGGAGGGTGGGCCTGGAGTCCTCCCTGCTCTGATTCTGGAGTTTGGGACCAGAGGCTGTTTTCCCTAGGCTGGGGCTTAGGGAGCAGTTGTGTGGGCTTGGGGCTTCACGGGGGTGATGGTGCTCACGTGTGCCCCTTGGTGGCTGGTAGGGAGCTGACGTGGGAGTGTTAGTGGAATGAAGGTACGCTTGGCTATGGGGTTGGTTAAAAAAGTGAGACCAGAAAAACTCGGGGAAATGGAACAGTTGACATCCGTCATCTGTCCGTCCATCCCTCTATTCATCTGTCCCTCCCCCCCTCCGTCTGTCCCTCGCCCATCCAGCCATTCTCTCTCTCCGCTCCCTCCCTCCGTCATCCATCCCACATTCACCTCAGCACCCATCCTCCATCCCACCGTCCATCCGTCCGTCCATCCGTCCGTCCCCTGTTGCGTACCTGGCTGGGGGCTTCCGCTGTTGGGACAGGCCTGTCCCTGGGTGTCAGCTCTGAGTGGCAGGGCTTTTTGTCTGACGGGTTCACTGCTGTAGCTCCAGTGTCTGGAACGGTGCCTGCACGTCGGAGACGCCCAGATAATTTCCCGATGGACCAGGATGGGTGTGTCTTGCCCCGTCCCTGTGTGGGGTGAGCGGGTGGCACCCCTGTGGCAGCACCCCTAGTTGGGCTCTGAGTATGGCGACCCTTGGCAGCCCCTTGGGCAGAGCCAGGAGCAGGCTGTGGTTGGGGTCCTGGCTGACCTTCTGCCGGGTGAGGGGCAAGGAGGCGGGTCCTATTCGTGCCGCGCCTGCCTGTGCGGGCGGGCGGACGGGCGGGGGCCTGTGTCTGTAGGACCCAGGATGGTGGCTCTGATGGGGTTGGGATTACTGGTGGGCCGGCCCTTTCACCCATGCCTGACACACAGAGGCCTGTGCCCATCACTCCTTGACAGAGGGCAGAGCCGGTTTCCTCTAACCCAGGGACGCCAGGGCGGGCTTGGTCTAGGAGACCCTGCAGGTCGCCCCTGCCCGGGGGGGTGTGCCCTTCCCACCTCGCTCGGAGTGAAGCCCCGTGTGGCCTCCCAGGGCCCTTGCTCACTGAGCGCTCACCACCCAGGTCTCCCTGCTGTTCCTCTTCCACCTCAGGGCCTTTGCACTTGCTGTTCCCTCGGCCTGGAACACCCTCCCCCAGACATTTGCACGTTTCCCTCCCTGGCTTCTCCACATCTTGGCTTACAGGCACCTTGTGGTGGGGCTGTCCCTGACACTCCCTTCCCTGCCTCCCCTCCTCCTGATTTTCTCCATGGCACAACACCTTCTCACATCCTGTAATTACTCTGGTCTCGCCCACTAGAATGTCAGCTCCGTGAGGGCGGGGATTTGGGGTCTGTTATTTGCTGCTTCGTCCCAGCATCTGTCCCACGAGAGGTGCCTGTAAATCGTAGTTGATGGTGGCGAGCCACCAGCGCAGGGGCAGGAACTCTCCCCTCGCTCCTGTCTCTGTTGGCCGTGGAGGCTTCTCCAGGCCAGGCCAGGTGAGGCTCTCCTGTGCCGCCTCCCACGGGGCTTTCTGTGTCTCGGGACTCACGTGAGAGCCAGATCGTGGGCATCCACTCTGCGCCATGAGTCCCTGCTGAAGGTGCCCATTGGGTACTTGGCTGGTTCCCCGGTGTGTACAGCCCGCCAGGAGCTAGGAGCATAAGGGGTAAGCAATGGCTTCGTCTTAGCTGGCGTGTCCGCAACATCTTAACCTCGCATCCTGGGGCCGCTTCTGCCCTCACGTCCTCCGTGCTGGCTGCAGGTCTTGGCTCTCCTCCGGCAAGCTGCCTGGTGCGTTTTTGTTCGGTGGATGTTTATTGGGCACCTACTGTGTGCCGGGCTCTGGGATATAGCAGTGAACAAGACAAGTATTTCTGAGTACCTGCTGTCGTGGGTTCAGTAGCGTCTCCCCCAAAATTCGTGTCCACCTGGAGCCCATGAACATGAGCGTATTTGGAAAGAGGGTCTTTGCAGATGTCATCAGTTAAGATGAGGTCAGGGGTGTCTGGTGTCCTTTTAAGAGGAGACACAGAGACCCACAGGGAGAAGAGGCCCCGTGAGGAGGACGGGCAGACTGGAGGGGCGCGGCCCCAAGCCAGGGATGCCTGGAGCCACCAGGGGCTGGAGGGACGGGAAGGGCCCTCCCCGGGGCCTGGAGGAAGCGCAGCCCTGCTGACGCCTTGACTTCAGACTTCTGGCCTCAGAGCAGTGGGACGTAAATTTCTGTTGCTTTCCCCACCCAGCGTGTGGCACTTTGTGAGGGCAGCCCCAGGAAACTGGTCCACCTACTGTGTGCCGGGCCCAGGCCTCTCACGGGGGTCAGCAGGCAGCGAGTTATGGAGCAGCTGCCGTATGTCGGGGACCCTTCTAGGTGCTGCAGGGACTGTGGGGAGTGAGACTGCCGGGGGCCCTGCTCACAGGCTCCCCTGCGCCCGTGTGCCTCAGGTGGGGGTGGGTGGAACAGACCGTGTCCCCTCCGTGGGGCCCGTGGCCTCTCCGAGCCCCCAGCGGGCTCTGAGGGCGTGCGTGTGTGCGTGTGCCAGGGCCTCTCTCCTCCTGGTGTTTGAGTTTTGATCGTGAGGCTCCCCACCTGCCGCCAGCTCCAGTCCCAGGGGGATTTCAGGCACGTGCACGGGTGGCCTCCCTGCATCTGCCCCCCGCCCCGCTCGGCCTGGAGGCCCCGCTTCCTTCCACAGACCCGGCACCTGACAAGCCCCCGCCCGCCTCGCTCCCAGGGACGGCCCAGCCCCAGCGCTCCCCAGGTCCGACCCGGGCTGCTCACCATACGGAACAGTCGTGGCACGTGTCATGGTGTGGCCTCAGCCGGCCTGCCTGGGCCTGGAGAGAGGAGTGTGGGGGCTGGAGGCCCCGCAAAACCTTCCAGCACCCCGACCCCAGGAAGGAGGCCTCTGCCCAGCCGGATGGGGTCGGATGCAGGTGTGGTGGGCTCCGGCCTCACCTCGTGCTATGGCGCTCGCCTCCGCTGGACGGGCTCCTTCATTGGGCACCGGCTCTGTGCCTGCTGGGACAGGCCCGGCATGAGTGGGCGGCAGGGCAGACACAGAGCCACGGCTGGGAAGCTGTGCCAAAGCCACCCGCTGGATGGGCACAAGGGAGCGTGGGGCGCGCGGGATTGTGGGGTGCCGCCCTGGGGGCTCCCGTGGGCCCTCCCGTGGGCGGCTGAGTGGCCCCGGCCATGGCTCCCTCCGGGGCAGGCAAGGCAGGGGGTGCCCCGGCTGGGGACTGCGCCCGGATCCCCTGCCGCGGCCGGGCTGGAGTGTGCGGCCCTCCCTGGCTGGCCCGGTGGCCCCAGTGTCCTGGTTCGTGGCTTGGTCGTACGAGGCCTGGCTGGGCCTCAGTGTCCCTGTCTGGGGCTCAGAAGCGTCCCACGCCGTGCGACTAAGCAGTCCTTAACCTCGCCGAGGCACTGCCCTTTCTCCTTGGAGCCCTGGCCTTATTGAGCACCTGCTGTTTACCAGGCCCCGCAGCCGCGCTTCACCAGCACGCCGGCCCCACGTCTGCAGCTGAGGAAACTGAGGCTCGGAGCCGTGAGGCACCTTGTCCGAGGGTGGGAGTGAAGGGCCCCCGTCCCCGGGGGGCTGCTTGGCCTCCCTCACCCCGCGGCGAGCGGTCTCTGAGGCCTGCAGGGTCTCCGTCCCGACTGTCACGCCGTCTGCCTCTTCTCCATCTGTGTCACTGTGGCCCCGGTCCTGCCGGCGCCGGCTCTGGCTTGGACGGTTGCAGTAGCCCCTCAGGTCTCCCGGCCCCACTCATGCTCCGGCGTCTGCTCATCGAACACCATGACTCTTTGCTCTTCTCCTCTGCAGCCTTCTGTGGCCCCCGTGGCCTTAGAACAGAAGCCGCCCTTCCATGGGCCGCGCGCCTCGTGCCGGCCTGCCCTGCCTGCCTCATGCTCCGTGACCTTCTCACGCAGGCCGCGCCCTGTCTCACATCCCGGAGCGCGCTCCCCCACCCCGTCCCTGACTGGCCCTGCACACGCTCTGGGGAGTGCTCCCTGACCCGCCTCCCCTCCCGGGGCTGGGGTCGCCCTGGCGCCTCTTGTCTGCCCTGCCGCACCCCGTGGAGCCCCAAGACCCTCCACGGCCTGGACCCCGCCTCATTCGCTAGCTGGGGGCTCAGCTCGCACTGGGGACCCCAATGTCTGTAGATAAGCGGATGCCCACCGCCCTGTCCTGACCGCAAAGCCAGACCCTGCAGTGATGTCGAGGCCGCTGTGTCGCGTTCCTACAGTAGTCTGGGTTCCTCTCTCAGAACCCCTTCCGGCCAAGGCCAGATCCAGGAGACCCTCCCATTGCCCTGGGGGTCTCTCTCATCCTATCCTACCCCCGTCTTTGACAAAGTCATGCCATAGTTTTCCTAGGCATTCACCTCCAGACCTTGCTGCTGAAGTCAAAGCTTCAATTTTTGTTCCCACTCACGATGCTCTGCAAGCACTACGTTTATCTAGTTTCAAAGCATTCCTGTCATTGCCCATCCCCGCCCCCCCTGGAACCGCCAGTCTGCTCTCTGTCTCTGTGGATTTGCCTGTTCTGGACGTTTCATATCAATGGAATCATACAACATGTGGCCTTTTGTGTCAGCTTCTCTCACTCAGCATTGTGTTTTTAAGGTCCATCCACATTGTAGCAGGTGTCAGTGCTTCATTCCTTTTCCTGGCTGCGTCATATTCCCCTGTGTGGATGGACCACAGTCTGTTTAAGCTTCCATCAGTTGACAGACATGTCGGTGTTTCCACTTTTTGGCTGTAGTGAAAAATGCTGCTCTGAACACGCACGTCCGTTTGTTGGAGTCCTTGTTTTCAATTCTCTTGGGTAGGAGCCTACGAGTGGAACGGCTGGGTCATATGGTAATTCTGTGTTTAACATTTTGAGGATTTGCCAAACTGATTTTCCTAAAGGTTTTTTTTTGAGCTGGCAATAAATGCAGCTGAGGTTGGAGGGGTGGAGATTGGGTTTAATAAATAAGCTTGTGGTGGATGAGGGAGGCGTGAGATCCCGAGTCCCCTGGCTCTGGGGACAACCTGCATGTGAGGACGCTGGGCTGGGAGCTGGAGGGACAGTGCCTTGATGGGTGGGTGGCGGGGGCTGCAGCCCCCCAGCGTGGCGGTGGACACCCTGTGAGTGTCCAGGGAGTGGGGAGACAGCCAGGCCCCGGCCTTGGCACGAGGAGGGCGGGGATGAGACCCAGGGTTCTCCAGGGGCGGTTTGAGAAGGTGTAGCCTCCCCGGCTCCTGGAGCCCGCGTGCAGTGCACACCCTGAGCATCTGTCAGGGGCCTGCCGTCCTCAGTCGGCGTTTTGTTAGGAAAAGGAGGTGAGAAAAGCTGCGGGTAAATTAGCCTTCTCGCCGCCTTATGCAATGCAAAATCAAAGAACAATCCGGAAGTTGCCTGTGGTGCTCTTGGAGGAGGGGCAAGCAGCGTGACATCTCCCCCCAAAGTCCTGGCCGCGTCTCCTCAGAGAGACGGGCAGCTGTTTAAACCCAGGAGAGGCGAGTAGGATTTGCTTTGCTGCCTTGGAAGACCAGGGTCTGCCGGACTCTGAGACCAGCTGCAGCAAGGGGACTAGGGAACAGGGTCCCGCACCGGTGGCCACACCGCCCCCTCTGCCAAGGCCAGTTTCTTGTCTCTGGGCTGCAGGTCAGATGCCACGTTGCCCTTGAGAGCTGGCAGGGCAGCCCTGCCTCCCGTCCCCATCGGAGCGTCGCTGTGACTGGACTGTGGGGCCGGTACCCGCGATGGTGACGATGGGAGCTCCCTTGTGCGGAGCAGGACCTGTTCCCACGTTCGTAGGAATTACACGTACATCCTGCTGGGTGGCTGGGAAAAGTCCCCATGGGCAACTTCCTGAAGGGTCATAGGTGCGTCAACCTTGGCTCTGGAATTCCCTGCCTTTTTGTGGGGGAAGGATTGACAGCACCCAACTGAGGGATTGCCCCCTCCATGACTCCTTCCTCCCCTGGTGAGTCAGAACTTTGGTGGCAAGTGACGGGAACCCAGCTTGGGCTGGTGAAGGCAGAACGCCCAGAAGGAGCGCCTTGGCTCCCCTAAATGAACATGCAGGCTTGATCAGCCTTCAGGCACGGCTGTCATCAGGGGCCGACTGCGCTCCCTCCCCGCTCTGGCTCTGCCTTCCTGCCAGTGGGCATGGTCTCCGCCAGGCTCCTGCCACTTGGTGGCCCCGAGAGATCCAGGCTTCACCCTCCCAGCTTAGAGCCCCAGTAGAGAGCACCTGTACTGGTCCCTCCAGCAAGAGTCTCATGGCTGACTCTCACTGGCTCAGATTGGCTCACGTGTCTATCCGTGAACCAGTCGCTGGCCCAGGGGAGGCAGGGGCCTGATTGGCCAGGCCTGGATCACATGACCACTCCTGGAGCCTGGGGAAGGAGGGTGGTTCTGGTACAGTAGCAGAAGGTGAAGGTAGGGAGTGGGGTGCGGTTGGTGCCCCATTCTTCCTCTGCTCACCTGGATCTTAGGCTTCCCTCCAACATCCCCCCAGGTTAGACCCCCAAGGGGCAGATCCCCAGTGGAAGGTCCAGGGCGTCCTCCCCACTGGAGGACACTTGTCAGCTGGCAGGCGGGGCGGTGAGGGCCGTCGGGCTGAGATCACAGGGGCCGGGGTACGTTCTGTTCACCTGATCATGTGAGACGCAGCCCTCACCGTTGCGTGGGGACACCCAGGGCCGGGGCCCTGCGCCGTCTTGGATTTCCTCAGCTCCTGGGGGGTGCCCAGGGGATGGGTTCACACGTGGGCGGGCCTGATGGACACGCCTTCTCTGAGTGGCTGAGTGTGGAGGAGGCCGGGGGTGCCGGGCTCTCCATCCGGCCACGGGCAGAGGAGCCAGTGGTGCGCCTGGGGAGGGCGAATGGAGGGTGGCCGGCAGAGAAGGCAGAGGGTCCTGGGAGGGTGGGGGCTCAGGGATTTCTGGGCGGAGGCAGCATCCGCCGAGGGCTCCTCTGCTCCCTTGACTTGAGTCCGTTCTTCTTTCTGAGTTTCAGTTTCCCCGTCTGTAAAGCCACTGGACTGTTTCTAGGTTCTTTTCAGCGTGGACACGGTGGTCTCTGCCCTGGAAGGCAGCACGTACCTGCCCCCGGGAGCCGTCTGGGGCCCAGCGGCTCCTGTCTGTGTCCTCGGCTGTTTCCCCAGTGTGGCCCTCGGCGTACCACTCCCTCCACTCCCAGCCCATGTCTGTGCCAACGTCACGTCTCTTCTGCTCCCACGTCACAGTGTCACCTGCCTGCAGAGGGTCACTGGGAGGCCCAGGCAGCCCTGGCCTTGCCCGGGTCGTGCTGTGACCTATGCCCTGCCCGAGCTGACCTTGTCCCCCACTGCCCTGCCCTGCCTCTTGGGACAGGCCTGGCACCTGCCTGCCAGGGCTGCCAGGTGCTTTGGGAGAACTTTGCCCCATGTCTCCAAAACCCGCAGAGGCCTTGGGGTGAGGTTGGGTGGGCCGAGGGGGCTTGGGAGCCTTTGGGGGGTGGCGCCCGCAGAGTTGGGGTTCCTGTGCCTGCTGAGTGGGGGCCTTGGTGGTGGGACGGGCACGGCTCTCCCAGTGTGGCCTGTGTGGCCTGGTCTGAGGCTCAGAGGGTCCGCAGACGCCCACCGCACCACATCGCCCTCTGCTGTCAGTGGGGAGCGAGCCAGCGGCAGGAGGAGGCCCGGGAGGACCCCGTGCGCCGGCTCCTCCTCACGGGGCCGAGGGAAGGCCTTGGCCCCACCGGGGCCCACGGGGAGCCGCCGCCTGTGGCTGACCGTGCTTTCCTGTCTGGTTTCCTCACAGGTGCCTGTGACAGGGCGGCCTGCCAGCAGATGACGACCACTGGACTTTAACCTTGGTGGCCGCTGAGAGGAAGCTTACTGGGGCCCAAGAGCCCCCCTGACGCCCACCGCCATGTCGGGATCCACGCAGCCCGTGGCACAGACGTGGAGGGCCACCGAGCCCCGCTACCCGCCCCACGGCATCTCCTACCCCGTGCAGATCGCCCGGCCCCACACGGTAAGGGGCACTCCTGTGTTGGGGTCACCTTTGGGGCCTTCTTCTGTCTCCAAGCCCTGGCCCCGGTCCTTTTCTCCTCGGAGCCGGGCAGGTGGGGCTCACTGTGTCCCCTGAGGGGAGGGGGCTGCCTCTGCAGAGACCACTGGTGCCTGGGGCCTTCCCAGGCCCTGGGGCGTCTGGAGGAATCTCTTAGCTCAAAGCTGGGAAGATGGAGACCAGGGCTGGGCTGAGCTGGCGTCTCTGCCTCTCGGAATTGTGGGTGGGATTTGCATGCAAATGTGGAGTGCCCACTGTATACACTCTCCTCTCAGCCCAGCCTCGCCTCGGCTCCCTCCTTGCTTTAGGATTGGGGGGCTTCCTGGGGACCACTGTTCGCAGTCCCGCCCCGGCCCCGTCCTCGGCCCCGGAGCTTGTTCCCCGTGGTGATGCTCGTGGCCCTGAGACGCTGAGGCCCGGCGCATGTCGTGTCCCTGAATCCCCGATTGGGGGTCCAGGGTGGATTCTGCTGCAGGGGTGCCCTGCCCCTGGGGGAGCAGGCGTGCTTTCCGGGTGCCGGCCCCGCACGTGGGTGCCCCCAGTCAGCTCTCCGAGGCTGCACCCCCCGTTCGCCTCCCAGTGGGGCCCCGTTTCCTGCCTTCACCTCTAGCTGCATGGTGTGGCCCTGAGGATGGGCCTTTGGTTCTGTTCTCTTGGCATTTATTGGGTACTTGCTGTATACCGTGTCCTCGGGTGCCTGCCAGAGGGCTCTCGGGGTTCTGGGCCTCCCCCATTTGACCTCTTGGCTGCTCAGCGAGAGGGCGTGAGGCCTTGCAAGCACAGGTGGGGCAGAAGCTGGCTCTGCGCCTGCGTGTGTGTGTGCATGCCTGTGTGTGCACGTGTGTGTGCGCCTGTGTGTGCTCGCACGTGTTGGGGCGTCTGTCCCGCTTGGCTGGCACGGTCCCTCCCCGTGAGCACAGAGGAAATGGCGTGGGAGGGCATTTCCGTCAGTGAGCGAGGCGTTTTTGCATATGAACCCGCTGGCCCAGGCTGGGGGTGTCCCGTCACAGTGGCCTCCCGAGGACTTGGCCCTGGCGCTCTCAGAGCAGCTGGGATGCTCGGGCATTAATGGGCCCTGTGAGGAGGACTTTCCCCTGGGCGGAGTCTCCAGTTCTCACCAACAGCCCAGCGTAAGGGGGTTTCTCAGTGCCGTCCCATTTTGCAGACGAGGGGACTGAGGCCGGGTGGTTGAGTCACTGGGAGAAGCTGTCTACATCAATCTCAGGGTCTGAGCCCCCGTGTCGTGGAGGCCTCTATTTATTGGGCACCTACTGTGTGCCCGGGGTGGAGGAATATGCTCCTGGGGCGAGTTATTATTCTGTATGGTCATCTTTATCATGATCACCGGCAACGAGAGGAATCAGAGCCTCCCTTCCGGAGCTTGCTGCAGGGCGAGTGTGGGTTCAGAGCCTTTTGTGCAATTGCACAAGTTCCTCGTCATCCCAGGTGGGGACGTTGTGCTCCCCACTCTGCAGATGGGGACATGTTGCAGGAGAGGAACCGAGACAGTTGCTTCACGTCTCTGAGCCTCAGTTCTTCATCCGTGAAATGGGGTGATGAGAGCGCCCGTCTCCTAGATCCCGTGGGGATTAGCGTGGCGATCTGCGTCACGTCCTCGTGGGAGAGCTGGCGCACGCTCAGCCCGCTGTGTCCGTTGGCTGTTATTATTACTGGTCATTGTCGCTGCACTGCGGCTGTCGGGAGGGGCCGCTTCCCTGGGGCCCTGGCAGATGCCGCTGGCGTCTGTCCTGTTTCTCGCCCCCTCCTCCCGGCTCATACCCCTCTCCCACCTCCTGCAAGGACCCAGCCTCCAGCCCCCATAGCCCCTACCGTCCCGCCTGCCCTTTGCCCCCACTGGGCCCTCTCCTGGTCACTTGGGGTCACTGGCTGACCCCAGACACCGCCCACTCTTCCCCCGCGGGGCCCTCAGTGACGCAGGATGTGGTTGCACAGGGCCCAGTGGTTACGCCCCCTCCAGGCAGGAGGCTGAGGCCGGGGTGAGCGGGAGTCCTGGGCAGCTGTGGGGCGGGGCGTCCCCGTCCTGGGTGGTGGCAGCAGTGGCCCCACTCTCTGACCACCCGCCTCGTGCTGGGGCGCCCAGCCGGGGCCGCTGCTTGTTACTTGAAGGGCGGAGCAAGCGTTCTGGGCCTCCCGGGGAGTCTTGCTCTCCTGCGCGTGTCGAGGGCTGGAGCCGCTTTCCCTTGGCTGGCGGGAGGTGAGCGTTGGGGTCTGTCATCTGGAGGCCCCCTCCCCGCGCTGACGGCCCTGTGTGCCCTAACCCCTTCCCACCAGCCCACCCTACAGACAGAGCACAGTTTGTGAGCTGTCCCCATTTCTGAGTCTTCGGAAGACAGAGGGTGGAGGAAAGGGGAAACTGAGGCACAGAAAGACAATGCCCCATCCGGGAGTGGGATCCCAGGAGTCCCGGCTCCTGGAACAGCAACTGAGGCAGGTCTGCGGGGACGAGGGGCGGGGCGTGGCCCCAGTGACCTGTGACCTGCCCGGGACTCGGCACACTCCACACACGCTCCGCACAGGCCTGCCTCCCGGGGTGGCACCTCCTGGCCCTGGAGGTCCCTCCTGGGGTGCCCTGTGCACAGGGCTGCTTTGATGGTGAGTCCCCCCCAGAGCCTGGAAGACCCCCAGATGTGGGTTTGAGTCCCTGTTCCTCCCCACTTGCTGGGTGACAGTGGGCGGCTCACTTAACCCCGGGGGCAGCCTGTTTTTCCATCTGCCGTGTGGGCATCGTGGGGCTGAGCACTGGGGGGTGTTTGTGAGGTGCGCGGGGTGGTGTCTGCACATGACGGTCGTCTCTGTCCTCCTGGCGGGGTGGCAGGAGGTGGAGGGGGTCCTCTTCCCCCGGGACTGCAGGACCCCGGACTCCGAGAGGGGCGGTGGGGTGGTGCGGGCCGTGCATCGGCCTGCGTCGTCTCCGGGCTCCCGGCGTGTTACGGCCGACACAGACGGGAGGCTTACTTCCGGGAGTGCGTGCAGACGGAGGCCTGCACCCTGAGGCCGTGGCCCCGGGTCCCCTGACCCGGCCTCCGACACGCTCCGAGCTCTGGACGTCGGCAGTGCTCATTGCTCCTTGAATCCCGCCTGCTCCCGCTACGGAATCGCTGCCCTGTTCTCTCCGTCTCCGCGGTCTCGGCTCCCCCCGCCCCACAGCCTCAGGACCCCCCATGTCTCTCTCTGAGGGTCTCCCAGCGTTGAGGTCCCGACACATGCTCCCTCCCTGCCTCCTGTCGGGCTTCCTGCGGCCCAGCTCCGTTCTGCCTTCTCCCCAGGTCCCCGGGCCCCCGAGCTTTCCTGAGCTCCCGCAGTCCTGTGCTGAACGAATGTGTTCACGTCAGGAGACGCAGGGTCTGAGTCCCAGCACTGCCGCTTCCTGCTGTGTGGCCTTGGGCAAGTTGCTTAACCTCTCTGTGCCTCAGTGCAGAAGGGCAGTTGAGAGCAGGCTCTGGAGCCAGACCGCTTGCGTTCATGTCCTACCTCAGTGATGTCCTAGCTGTGAAACTGGACAAGTGGCCTCACCACCCCTGGCTTCGGTTTCCCCATTGGCTGAGTGAGGGTAGTTATAAGACTGTGAGGTTCGGATGAGTTGATGTGTGCACGGGCCTCCGCACGACGCCTGGACAGAGCTGATACAGTGTGGTGGTGACAATGTGGGTGATGGTGGTGGTGATGGTGATGGTGATGATGTGGTTGTTGTTCTGGGGACAACGTAGCCATTAGCATCCTTTCCCGTTTCGCCCCCAGGGTACGCTGGGCGTTTCCTCTAGAGGGCGGTTGGCAGACCTTCTCTGTAAATGTTTCAGCTTTCCGGCCATGTGGTCTCTGTCACAACTGCCCGGCGTGACAGCCGCTCAGCCAGGACGTGCAGTGGCCGTGGCTGTGGCTGGTGACGCTGAGAACCGGCCGGGCCTGGTTTGCTGGCTCCTGCCCCAGATCGGCGCTTATCACACTCCCAGTGGGAACGGCGGGTCTGTGTAATTTCCAGTTTGTCACAAACTGATACGTGGTCCTACTGCGTGTGACCCAGCTCGCAGACGTGGGGACTGGTCTGGGCTGAGGCCGGCAGGATGCGTGCTGGCCGTGCACTTGGATGTCACTGTCGTGTCAGTGCCCTCTCGAGGATCTAACGCTTGCGTCCTCAGCGCCCACCTTGTCGTGGGCTGGCGACGTTGTGGACCTCTCAGTGCTGCCCTGGGCCAAGGGTCATGGGCCCAAGAGCCTTCTGGGCCAGAGGGGACGTGTGTGTGTGTGTGTGTGTGTGTAGGGGGGTGGCGCAGGACCGGGGGATTGGAGTGTCGGGGGCTTGGCCCGTATCCCGGATGTTCCCCGGGGTGGTCTCTGCCTTGGCTTTGAGGCCCCTCCTGCGCTCAGTTCCAGGCGCTTGCAGACGCCTCCAGAGAGAGCCTTTCGGGAGCCCCCTTGCTGGGAGCATCATTCGTTCATTCACTCGTTCATTCATTCAGCAAACACTTAATAGGCGTCTCCCGTCCTGGTGCCCTTGTAGGTCCGGGAGTGTGGCTGTGAATGGAGCAGAAGCATCCCTGCCTCGGGGAGCCGATGTTTCCCTGGGGGACGCTGAGCAGAAAGGAGGAGGGACAGCTGAGGCTGGGGAGTCCTCACTGGGGGCCGGGGTCAGGGAAGGAGGCCTCACCGAGAAGCCGAAGTTGGAGTCGAACCTGAAGGAAGCCAGAGGGCCAGGCATGGGGAAATCTGGCTCAAGAACGTTCCAGGCTGAGGAAACGGCACGTGCAAAGGCCCCGAGGTGGGAGCTCTCTTGACCGTGGCCCTGCCACTCCAGGAGGGACCCATGAGGCCAGGGTCAAACTGAGTTCCGCATAAGGAACACCCCTCCTCCCCCTACAGCCACCGAGGAAAACCCCCCGCCAGCCCTGTGCACAGACATCCCCCAGGATCCGGGTGCAGCATGTGACTCGAGGCCCAGACACCCCGGCCCCTCTGTCTTGTGGCCCCACAGGACCCAGCCAGGGAGGCGCCGGCGGGTCCCCTCCTGGGTAAATTGCTTTTCCACAGCCGCCTGTCACTGCCGGGGGAGTTTTAGGGTGTATTTATCAGCAAGCCCCGATTTCAGCTTCTGGGAGAAGCTGCCAAGGCTGTGTGTGTGGCGCCCCTGGAGACGCTTCTTCCCTTCTTCTGCCAGCAGCAGCTCTGGGAACACGTGCAGGGCGCAGGGCCGGCTCCTGCTCCCCAAGCCGCGTTTGCACCGTGGCCTGTGGGGCAGGTTCAGAACCCGAGGCCTGCCCCTCCCGTCCCTCCGCAGGAAGCCGGCTTAGCCTCCTCGTGCATCTCAGAACCTTCCTTCTTGTTGCTGTGCGACCTGGGCAAGTCCCTTACCCTCTCTGTGCCTCCGATTTCTCACTTTGGTGTGGGGCCACCCATAATACCCACCTCGTGGGTTGCTGTGGGCGTTAAAGTAATTAATATATACAGCATTTAGTGGCAGGTGTACACAATAGGCAGTTTATGAACGTTGGATACTGTTATTTTTATACTATAATTAGTGTGTTGTTAGCGCGTGGAGAGTTCTCAGGCTCTGAGATGTGGCGGGGAGCTCTCCAGCCTGGGTGCCTGGTGCATTCGTGCTCATGTGACCACCCTGGGCCCCACCTGGGTTCAGTTTCTCTCTGTCCCCCACAATTCTTGCCTCCTTGTACAGCTTCCAGGCGCCCTTGGGGTCCCCGGCCTCCGCCTTGGGGTGGCGGTTCGTGTGGACCCCACGGAAATGGTCGCCAGGGCGCTCTGTGGAGGGACTTGGCTGACGAGCTCATCCCACTTGGCTCCTAAACTGGGAAACCGAGGCCAGAGCGTTGCTGCACCCTCATGACGCCCCACCGCGGGCCTTGTGCCCCGAGCCTGCTCCCGCCCCGGCTGGCAGTGGTGGCCCCGTCTCCGAGGCCCTCCCCAGGGAGTGGACCGTGTGGTAGAGCCGGTGGGGGGGGCGTTCTCCCCCCGGAATCTGCACGGCCTGCTGGTCTCTCCTCACACCTCCGTGCGTGTGCGCGGAGTGCATCCTGCCTGGCGGCCCCGCAGCATGGTCCAGAGGCCCCCTCCCTCCCGCCAGCCCTGTCTCCTCCCTGCCCCTGCTTCTGAGCACCTGGTGCCTGGTGCTTGCATCTAGACTTCAGCCCTTCTCTGCCTTCTGGAAGCTGCCCTCGGTGTCGGGGGAGTCCCTGGAGAGTTAAGGGGGATCAGTGGTAGGAGGCGGGGAGGCCTCCTTCCCTCTGGGTCAGGCATCCATTTCACAGATGGGGAAACTGAGGCCCAGAGGGTTTGAGTGGTGGGCAGATACGTCCCGCCCGAGGCCCTCAGCTCTTTGTCTCCGAGTTGGGCTGCCTGGGAAGGCGCTTCCCTCAGTGTTTCCAGCCTCTGGGGTCGGTGGGTCCCTGCTGGTTCCACTTACTTGTCCTCTCTAGCCTCTGGCCTCGCAGCATCTTACGTGTGTGCTTTGGAGAGTGTGAAACAGGTACCTTCCCACACACTTGCCTGGTATTATCTAATTCTCTTTGCGGAAATAACTGCTTAAAAAAAATAAATAAGGGGGCCGGCCCAGTGGCGCAGCGGTTAAGTGTGTGTGCTCCGCTGCAGCAGCCTGGGGTTCGCCAGTTCAGATCCCAGGCATGCACCGATGCACTGCTTGGCAAGCCATGCTGTGGCAGAGTCCCATATAAAGTGGAGGAAGATGGGCACAGATGTTAGCCCAGGGCCAATCTCCCTCAGCAAAAAAAGAGGAGGATTGGCATCAGATGTTAGCTCAGGGCTGATCTTCCTCACAAAAAAAAACACAAAAAAACAAAAAAAGTCAGGCAGCAAAAGAATGACTAGATTTTTATGGGAAAATTTGGAGAATTAAGAAAGGTGCCAAGAAGAAAATAAGTCACCTGCAATACCGCTCCCTCCTAAGCCTCACCTGAATCAGACATCACTAATCAATTGCCAAACGCCATGTAACGGAGTGTTCTAGGCAGACAGAACTAATCGGTTTGGATTGGTTCCCCGGGTGAGCCTGTCCTATTTTCTCATTTGAAAGACTTGTTTCTGTTTTTTTTTTCCCAAACGTTTTTGCTGTTTCTCAAGTCAGGGTGTAGTAGGCAATCGGGGTACGTCTGATTTGTTAATGTCGAGTTTGCCCTGGACGGTGATGGACGATGGATGGGTTTTACCCAAGTGGGCGGGTTTAACCTGGACTTTATCCCCCTGACTGTGACCTGTGCTCGAGGATGTGACGACCTGCCTGGGCGTCTCCTCTGTGTGGAGCGTGGTCCTTGGGCCTCACGGACCGTCGCATCGGCTGCCTCCCCTTCTGTGTGACGTCCATGTGGACACTTGGTCACTTACTGCCTTGGTGGACGAGGTGGCTATGCCTTTTTTCCAGTTGTCTCTGAGGACACGCAGGCTCGGTGGTCTCCTCTGGACAGTGGGCACAATCGCTGGGCGCCGGGAGGCTGCGGGGGCAGGCCTGCGTGTGGTGTTCAGCTGTGTGCACCCCTCTTGGTGGGGATGGCCCGGGAAGGCCCGAGCCGTGGCACGGGCCCGGCGCAGGAGCGAGCCGTGGGCGGGGGCTCTGGGCGGTGGCCGTGGCTGTCCCGGGCGGCCCCCTCACGTCTGTCCCCTCCCCACAGGACGTGGGGCTGCTCGAGTACCAGCACCACCCCAGGGACTACGCCTCACACCTGTCTCCCGGCTCCATCATCCAGCCGCAGAGGAGGAGGCCCTCGCTGCTGTCCGAGTTCCAGCCCGGGAATGAGAGGTGAGCCAGCCGCAGCCTCCTGCCCAGGCCCGCGGAGCCGTTTCTCAGATGGGGAAGCGGAGGCCGTGGGGGAGTGGGAGCCTGCGGGGCTGTGTCGCATGCGGGGTGTCGGGCTGTGCGTCTGCCCTTGTCCTGGTGCGGCCCTGACGGGGACAAGGATGGGGACGTGAGGGAAGAGGGACACAGCCCTCAGACCTCCCGGCGTGGGCCTGCGGTGGTCTCTGGGGGTGTGGCGGGGGTGACCACCAGGATGTGGGGGAGTGGGGCCGGGTCACGGTGGGAGGGACATGTCCTCACCTGGGTGCCCCGGGGAGCCCTTTCCTTCCCTCCCTTGTCCTCGCCTGTTCTCCGAGTCCTTTTTCTGCCCCTCAGCTGCTGGGCCAGCCTAGCTTTCCTTAAATCCCGAGGGGATGAGCCGGTGTGGCAGGGTGGGGACCCACTGAGGGGAGGGCCGAGGCCGGAGCAGGGCCCCAAGGTGCTCGAGACAACAAGAGCACTAATTCTAAGAGTCCCGAGCATCTGACGTGTGCCGGCAGGTTCTGGGCTGTGGGTGCTCAGCGGGGCCCTAGACAGACGGCCCTGCCCGCAGGGAGCCCACCGTCCATCGGGAGACGCACCACAGGCACACACACGCGGTGGCTCCAGAACGAGGCGAGTGACCTGTCACCTCCAGGGCGGGAAGGGCCGCTGTCTGGCCGGAGTGGCCAGGAGAGGCCTCAGTGGAGAGACGCTGGGCTGATAAGTAGCTGGCGGTGCAGTGAGCCGGGCGAAGGCATTCAGGCAGAGGGAGCAGCAGGTGCAAAGGCCCGGAAGTCTCTGGCCCTCCCCTCTGTGTGTCCGAGTGTCCTCTGCTCCTCTTAGAAGGACACCTATCATTGGATTTAGGGTCTCAGCTTAATTACATCTGCAAAGACCCCGTCTCCAAATAAAGTCACACTCTGAGGTTCCGAGTGGACGTGAATCACGTTTAAATGAGAAAACCACGTGCTTGCCGCGAGGCCGCTGGTAACTGTGCAGCTGTTGGTTCTGAGATGGGCAGAAGGGACGTCTCGTGACCCTTTGGCAGGAGAAGGGCTGGAGGGCCCTGCAGGGAGGGGGAGCACAGAGGGCGGCGGCCCTGCCCCCAGGCGAAGCCAGCAGCACGGCCCGGCCCACATGGCAGTCGGCAGCATTCATTCAGCCTACACGCACTGATTGAGCACCTGTTGGGTGCCAGGGAATGAACAAGCAATGAACAAGACAGGTGAATGTCCCTCCCTCCTGGAGTGGACATTCTGGGGTGGGGTGGGGGCAGGGAGGCAGCCAGCAAACACGCGTGAACCAACAAGCACATGGTGGGGGCTGAAAGGAAAAGAGAGCAGGTGGTGAGATGGGCTGTGGCTGGTGGGTGGGGAGAGCACTCTGAGGAGGAGGCACCATGGGCACTGAGACATGCGGAGAAGAGGAAGCATGGGAGGAGCTGGTGCAACTGTTCCAGCCGGATGCCCGGCACGGGCAAAGGCCCTGAGGCAGGAATGCGGTGGGCCAGACCGGGCAGGGCATGAGGGTGAGGGGAATGGTTCAGTCAGATCCTATTCTAAGTTTACTGGAAAAAGCATCAACCTGAAGAGCGTTCCAGCAGGGTGGTGTTTGGGCTTTCTGGTCAGGAGCTGGAGCTGGCGGTGGAGGCTGGGGGTCCTGGCTCTGCTGTGTGTGCTCGGGCAAGGCCATGTCCTCTCTGTGCTGGTTTTCTCCTCTGCACACTGGGGAGGAGTGTTGAGAAGAGCCAGTTGGGAGTGATCAGGCTGGACAGCTCCCATCAGGAGGGCGCAAGGCCAGGTTTAGCAAGACCACTGTGATCGGCTAGTGATGTCTGCCCCGGTGGGTGATGTGCAGATAGCAGCGTGTGTGATTATCTGTGTTGGACCCACAGAGGACCTGACTGTGCCCACGAATCACCTGGGATCTTGTTTAAGTGCAGAGTGGGACTCAGGAGGTCTGGGGTGGGACTCAAGATGCTGCATTTGTCACCAGCTCTGGGCGGCGCTGATGCTGCTGGTCCTGCAGCCACACTCGGGGTGGGCAGTGGGGCGTCAGCAGCACAGTCTCTTCCTGTGCACGTAGTCAGGAATGTCGCCTTGAAGGAGGACGGGTCTGCGTGGGTCCTGCCTGGCTCTGTGCCCCTGGATGACGGGCTCTGCTCTCGTGGGGCCGCAGCAGGCACGGTGCACAGTAGGGCTCGGCGGGAGGGCGGGAGGCAGTGGATGTGACACCCGGTGCCTGTGCCTCCCGCAGGTCCCAGGAGCTTCACCTGCGACCCGAGTCCCACGCGTACCTGCCCGAGCTGGGCAAGTCAGAGATGGACTTCATCGAGAGCAAGCGCCCCCGGCTGGAGCTGCTGCCCGACCCCCTGCTGCGGCCCTCAGGCCTGCTGGCCGCGGGCCAGCCCGGTGGCTCCGAGGACCTGGCCAAGGTAAGGCCTGGCGCCATCCAGGGCTCCTCCGAGGATTCGGGTTCTGCTGTGACCGCACTGGGTACAGGGAACGGGGTGGCCGTGCCGGGTGGGGGACAGCTGGGGTAAAGGCAGGGAGGTGGGACCGAGCGCGGGGCGGGCAGAGGCTGGCCAGCCACAGGAGGGGCTGGGGAGGAGGCCGGCTCTGGGGACCGTTTCTTGGCTGGAGAGAGACGGCTTCCGCCCGAGTGTGTCCAGCCTGCGGGGCCACCATGGCCCCCTGCCCTGGAGGGCTTTCATTTTACTCCACTTTAAAACGGAAGGTTGAGCTGAGACAGTGTCGGGAGAATGTGCATAGATTAAGCGCCTGTGGTTTGCTGCTGCAGGAGGTTCTCGTGCCGTTTCAGTGAACCTCAGGACAGTCGAGTCTGCAAGCTTGTTTCGGCTCCATTTTACACGGAGGAAGGCGACTGAGGGGCCGATGGAGGGATCGCAGCCAGTGGCCCAGATGCTCTGTCCCCCAGGGTCACCCGAGCTGTATGTCACTGTCACTGCCTGGGGTGGGGCGGGGCCGGGGGCCAGGTGACGTGCTCGTCCTTGGCAGGCGGCTGCGTGATGGATGCTCCTCGCGCCTGCGCTGAGCAGCCCCTCAGGCTCCTTCACACCGCGGGACACACGTGAGATCATTTTCAGCCTCCCGGCTGCTGGCTGCGGTCAGCGCGCATCTCACTGCAGCACTGCTGGGGGTGGCGACTGGGAGCCAGGCCAGGGAGGGAAGTGGCCCACTCGGGAACGCTGGATGCTGCTCTCTGCCTGACGCCAGATGGGGTTGAACGGTGGGATTTCAGGCCAAGGCAGGTCCTTCGCTGGGGGGCTGGTGTGAAAGGGGCGTCCCCGTGGTGGTGGTGCTGACCACAGTTGATGTTAAGTGAGCACTGACCGCGTGCTGGGTACTGTGTGAAACACGAGTGTCATCCCCCTGTCTTCCAGGCTCAGTAAAGCCCCATCTGCACCCCCTTTTACAGAGGGGGCCCCGGGCTGAGAGTGGAAGCCACTGGCCCTCGTCACTGGGAAGTGGGGGTGACCCTGAAGCCCAGGCAGCCCGGGTCTGCAGCCCTGCCCACCAGGCCGTCCTGCTCAGACGTCCCTTGTGGTCCCCCCAGTGGGCCGCCCGCCTCCCTCCTCCTGGGCCTGCCGTCCCCCCGTTAGCCTCCCTCCTGCCGGGCCTGCCGTCCCCCCTTTAGCACCTGTCTGTCTTCTCCTCGTCTCCTGCTGCTCAGCCTCCTGGGAGGGACGGTGCCCTTTGAAAAGCTGTCCCTGCAGGGGTCTTGGGTGGATGGGGGGGGCTGCGTGTGAAGGGGGCGCAGGGCCGCACCGAGGGCCTGCTGGGGGGGCGCCTGGTTTCCTCCTTCGGGACCAGAGCCCCTGGTGCGCCCAGCCCCTGTGCTCATGTCTGGTTCTGCCCGAGGGGTGTTGCTGGCGAGCCTGCATCAGGCCTCCGGTGCCCCCAGCCTGCTCTCCGGGAGCGGGGCTCGGGCCTCCTGGGGTCTCCATGCCTCACGGGGCTCTGTGGCCCCTACTTGTCCCTCCCTCCTGCGCCTCCCTGGGGAGCTCCCTCTTCCTCCGCGGTCTTTCTCTGTCTGTCTGTCTCTCTCTGTCTCTGTGTCTGTCTGTCCGTCCATCTGTCTCTCTCTGCTTTTCCCGGCCCCCGGGGGTGTGGGAATCCTGAGCCCAGCATAGGGGCCTGGCTGGACCGACTGCTGTAGTTGCTCCAGGCTGTTAAGTGCACTTGGAAGGTGTGAGCAGATTTCGGGTCGGGGAAGGAGCCGGGGAAACAGCTCTGAAAGTGTTCAGGTGTGTTTTGCGTCCGCTGTGTAGAATTCAGCGGGATGCGAGAGACAGGGATTCGACAGGATCTTTTACAGTCCCCCCTGCCCCCGGCTGTGTTCTTTTTTCATATAAAAATGTTGTTTTGTGATGCTTCCCTGCCCCTGAGCCTCTGGAGTCCTGTGGCATCAGAGGTTCCTTGGGAATTCACCAAACTTTGTTTGAGGGACTTTAGAGTCGTCACCAACAGCACCATTTCTGAAAGACCCTTTGTTGGCTGAAAGGAACAGAAGACCCATGTCAGACTGGCTTAAACACGAGTGCTGGCTCATATAACTGAAATCCAGGGAGTCGTTGGCTTCAGGCCCAGCTTGACCCAGGTGACAAGATGTCATCAGGTCCCCATCTCTGTCCACCTCTTTTATTTATTTAGTTATTTATTTTATTGTGAAATTTTTGTTGTACGTTATTGTTTGTCAGTCACCATATAAGTGCATCCCTCCACCCCTTGTGCCCACCGCCCACCCCCCCAGCCCCTGGTAGCCACCAAACAGTCCTGTCTGTGCGTGTGTTGGTTTATCTTCCACATGTGACTGAAATCGTGCCGTTTCTCTTGCTCTTTCTGGCTCATTTCACTTAACATACTGCCCTCCAGGCCCATCCATGTTGTTGCCAATGGGTCTGTCCACCTCTTGGCTCTGGCGTCTTCCATGTGGTCTTGGGGGGTTAACAGGAAGGCAGGACTGCAGGCCTTCCTCTTTCCACAGTCAAGGCTAGCAAAGAGAGAGCGTACCCTGTCTCCACGTTTCTAGCCCAAAGCTGTTTTCCTCTTTGCCTCTGAGGGGGCCCGTGCCCGTCCTGGAACACGTCATTGTGACTGGGGCCCCTTCCTGGAGCAGGGTGGTGGCAGGGCCTGAGGGAGCCTCGGGGACCCTCTCCAGCCCCAGGCTTTTGCTGCCTCTGTGCCTTAATTTTGCGTCGTGAGTTTTTCTTTTCCACGCTCCCTGAATCTCTACACCGAGGGCGTCTGACGGGGTGAACCGTGCCAACCGCTACCTGGTGACGGGCGGGGGTGTTGGTTGGTTGTTTTCCTCCTGCGGGTTTGGGCTGAAATGAAGGCCAGCGGCCGTCGGGAGAACCATCTGGAGGCCCAGCGGCCGAGCTCCTCGGTCCCATTCCTGGAAAACCCAGCACGGAGGAAGCGCCCTCTGCCCCCTGGGTGTACATCTTCTGTTTAAGTTGAGGTGAAATTAACCACGTTAAAGTGGTCAATTCAGTGGCATTTGGTACATTCGCAGTGTTGTGCAACCACCACCTCTACTAGTTCCAGAACATTCTCATCATCACCCAAGGGAAACCCGTCCCCATCAGCACTCACTCCCCAACCCCCTCCCCCAGCCCCTGGCCACCGCGAGTCTGCTTTCTGTCTGAATTTGCCTCTTCTGCACGTTTCACGTCAGTGGGGTCACACGCGCGTGGCCTCTTGTGTCAGCTTCTCTCACCCCCGTCACGTCTTGGGTTCGTCCACGCCGTAGCGGGCGTCAGCGCTGCCTCCCTCTTCACGCTGGAACCGTGTTCCTGTGTGTGGACGGACCCCGGTTTGTCTGTTCCTCAGTGGACGAGTCCGCTTGTGTGTTTTTGGTGAGAACAAAAGCTAAACCTGAAGCCACAGAAGAAGCCGGCTTGTGCCCGGTGTGAACTGAGGGAAGAGTTTCCAGCAGCTTTTCCAGTTCCTAGCGGTTGCCCCTGTGCCATTCAACCCTTACGCTGCCCCTGTCAGCTTTGGGGATGGAAACCTTCTTTTTGCTAATGTCGCTTTGAGAACTGTTGCCGGGTTGGACGGACAGTGTTGGGGTGTCCCGGACCCCAAAGCGTCTCTGTCCATGGGCCTTGTTCTTGTTCTGTTCATCTCCCTTCTTGGTCCCGGGGAAGATCCCTGGGGGAGTTGAGACGTTTCCTGCAGCAGGTAACGGGAACCGTGTCACCACCACCTTGTGTCTCAGGAGCCCTGAGACATGAATCAGGCTGCGGGGAGAGCAGCCAGGTGCCCTGGGCACGGAGGGCAGGGCCGGTCTCTGGCAGGGGCGGGGGGAGGTGGCGAGGGAGGGGGGTCTGATTTCAGCCACACGAATGCGGAGTCGGGCACCCCGGGCAGAGGGGCTGGCTTGTGTAAAGGCTTGGAGGTGGCAGAGTGTGCGAGGTGAGGTGCCCTCGGCCCCTGTGTCCACCAGCTCGACCCTCCTGTGGGGGAGCAGTTAGGGCCCCGCACACACATTCCTGAGTACTTTTGGGGAACTTTTCTTCCACACACAGTTTTGCCTCTAATTTCTGGGGTCCTGGACCCTGGAGGGGATCTTCTTCTCGCTTTGCTGCCCCGCCAGGCAGTTCTGTGGGATGCATGACTGCGTGGCCTAGACCCTGTTTCTGCTGTGGAAGCCCCTGCAGCCTGCTCTCGTGTCCTGCCCTCTCGGGAGAGTTCACACTGAGGCCTGCCCTCCCCCTCTCATGCCCTGCAAGCCAGGGTCCATCGCTACGTGGCTGGTGACGTGGGCACGTCATTGAAGCTCGCTGGGCTTTAGTTTCCTCGTGTGGAAAATGGGGGAAAGAGCATTCCTACCTCCCAGGGTGTTGGTGACAATTACGTGAGTTAAGACGTGTGAATTGTTTGGAGGGGAGGTCGGCAAATTGGCCCTCAGCTTGTGTTTGTAAATAAAGTTTTGTTGGCACACAGCCACCCCCGTTTGTTAGTGTCTCGTCTGTGGCTGCTTCCCCAGTATAGTGGTGGGTGAGTAGTTGGACAGAGACCGAAATGTAAAGACCGAAACATTTTCCCAATATTTGTCCCGGCTTAGAGCAGCGGCCGGCGTGTGCTCTGGTCCTCAGTTTCCGCATCTGTGCCGTGGGGCTGCAGTGGGGTCTGGTGGGTGGCGTGTGCTGAGGCCTGGGCTGCGCTGAGCATGGGGGGCGCCTAGTTTAATTCCTGGGGCATCCCTGTGGAGGGGGCCTGAGCAGCATGGTGGGCCACGTCGGGCCGGTTGAGGGAATTGAGGCTTTTCTGCATTTCCTTGAGGGTCCGGGCTTGCAGAGGGCCTGGGAGGCCCACTCCAGCTCTCCCCGTGTCTCAGGTGGAGACGGTGAGGCCGGGAGGCGACCCACTGTGGTCCGAGACCCCCGGGCCCTGGGCCTCGTGGGGTCTGTGTGCGTGGGGAGGGCCGAGACCCAAGGGTGGGAGGTGGACGGACGGTGGCACGGCATCTGCTAGTCCCGGGCGGGGGGCACTTGGCAGCCCCTGGGGCTGCCGTCGTCCCAGGGAATAATGTGTCCTCTGTCCTCTGGTGCAGCTGCCGCGGGGCAGGGAGGCGACGCCTGGAGCCCCCCGGCCGCCTCTGCCAGCAGCTGCCGGCTTGGCCTTAAGGACGGGCTGGGCAGGGGCGGGGGGTGGGGGGCGGGTTCCGGCCGCGCTGCCAGGCCTGGGCTCTGGGGCAGGACCATCCCAGCCAGCACTTGAGGAGCACCTACTGCATGCTCGGCTCTGAGCTGAGCTCTCGGCACGCGTTACTCGTCAAGCCGCACAGCAGCCTGGGAGGTGGGAATTGCCCCGTTGTACAGATGGGGAAACTGAGGCAGACAGTGGTCGCGTGGTCCGCTTGTGGTCATGGAGCTGGGAGGTGGCAGAGCGGGCGGGGATGTGAGCCCAGGGCCGTGCAGGTGGGCGCTCCGGAGGCGAGGACTGGGGTTCCTCTCCTTCTCCCCAGCGTGTCCCCAGCGCAGCTTGGGGCTCGGTAGCTTGTAGTGGGTGGGGTGAAGGAGTCGATGGATAACCCAGTGAAGGGCTCCTTTGTTTGTTGAACACGTTTTTGAGAACAACGTTATGACACAGAGTGATGCTCAGAGAACGAAGAGCAGAGAACAGCTGGTGAATAAAGTGAAGATGCCCCCTCCCCGCTGCCCAGATGACTACATCTGACAAGCCTGCAAGCCTGCACCCCTTTCTCGTGGTTCTCGTGTGTGTGTGTGTGTGTGTGTGTGTGTGTGTGTGTGTGTGTGTGACAAGCCTGCAAGCCTGCACCCCTTTCTC
>JABWHU010001772.1:557077-641203 GCA_014189135.1 Dicerorhinus sumatrensis harrissoni | reverse complement strand
GTGTGTGTGTGTGTGTGTGTGTGTGTGTTTTCTACAAACCGGCTTTGCACTGTGTATGCTCTTCTGTAACTTGCTGGTTCGGACTGAGCATCTTGAATAAATGTCCATGGAGGGTCAGCCGAGGCCAGGCCTTGGGGGGATGGAGGTCAGGGGTCCTGGTGTCTGTCCTCGGGGATCTTGGTTTGGCGGGAGGACACAGGGTGAGTGGAGGAAGAGAGAGGCTCGCATGGGAAGAGAAAAGGGAGGGCTCCACGACTTGGGGGGCCTGGGAGGCTTCCCTGCAGGAGGACAGAAAGGATCTGAGCTTTGGAGGATGGGCGACGGACTGGGAAGGGTACACTTGGGGGAGGACCAGTGAGGGCAAAGGCGGGAGGTGGGGTCGGTGCGCGTTCCTGTGACCGGGACGGGGGGCTGCCAGATGTCCGGTGTGCTGGGGCCTGAAGTCAGGGCTGGAGTCTGGGGGTGTATTGGGGGTGGCTGGCTGGGGGTGCCCCCCATGCTGACCCCAGGCCTGTTTCTTCTCCGCCGCAGGACCGCAGCCTGACCGGCAAGCTGGAGCCGGTGTCTCCGCCCAGCCCCCCGCACGCCGACCCCGAGCTGGAGCTGGTGCCTCCGCGGCTCTCCAAGGAGGAGCTGATCCAGAGCATGGACCGCGTGGACCGGGAGATCACCATGGTGGAGCAGCAGATCTCCAAGCTGAAGCGGAAGCAGGTGTGGGCGCCGGGCGTGGCGGCCCTGAGCCGCCGGTCCAGCGGGGCGGCCGCGCAGAGAGCGCTGGTAACGGCCGTGCGCACGCGCCGAGCCTCGCCCGCCCGCTGGCTGGCTCTGCGTCCTTTACGTTTGTTGGACGAGGGTGCTGTCTTGTCTGGCGCAGTGCTGTCCAGGGAAGGAAATGCTTTAGGTCTGTGCTGTCCACTGGTGGCCGCTGGCCACGTGTGACCGTTGAGCACTTGAAATGAGCCCAGTGCAGCCGAGGAACTGAACCTTCAATAGGGTTTAATTAGAACGAAACAAAATTTGCACTCGCGTGGCCCGTGCTGGACAGCACGGCGAGGTCCGAGCTCAGGATTTACGGCCGGGCTGCGCAGGTTCAGGTCGAGTTTCTGCCCCTTCCCGGCTGTGGGGGTGCGCGGTTATCTCTCTGAGCTTTGCTGTCCTCATCCAGGTGAGGGGCAGCCTCCCCCGGCCCGGCCCTGTCATCTGAGTGGGCCGGCCTCCTCGCTCTCCTCGGGGCAGTCACCTCTCTGAGCCTCTGTTTCCTTGTCTGAAAAATGGGCACAGGCGTGACACCACCTCACAGGGTTGTGAGAAGGGAACAGAACAACGTCATGCGGTTAAAAATAAATCCTCCTTGTGACCGTTGAAACCAAAGAAAAGTTAATGTGACTCTTTGTAATATTAATTTTATAATTGTATTTTTAATGTTAATTGATAGTCTGCCTTTTCCCAACTCTCTTCATGGTTTCCTCCCTGGCATTATTGGGGTTTCTGCTCAGATGTCCCCTCCACAGAGAGCCCCCCCAGCCTTCTACAGGAGCCCTCACCCCGCAGCCGTCCTCCATCCTGGGGCTCAGCAGGCCCAGCCAAATCCGGCTTGATGCCTGTTTTGGTAAATAAAGATTTGTTGGCACCTGGCCACGTCCGTTCATGTATTGTTTGTGGCTGCTTTCTCGACACAGAGGCAGAATCGAATGGTCACAGCAGAGACCATGGGGCCGGCGGAGCCAAAAATATTTACTTCCGGGCCTTTGCAGGCAGTCTTTGCCACCTCTGGCACCGCCATTTGAGTTCTACGTGTCCTGCCGTGGTCCGGCGTGGCCTCCTCCCGCCCCATAAGGGCAGGGTCCTTGTCTCCCTCTGGACCGCCCTGCCCCAGCTGGGCAGCACTAGGAGGTGCTCGTTCAAACCATTGAGTCAGTCGTGTGACACTGTCGTGACCTGGGGAGCGTCCGGGTCACCCCTGGGGAAAGCAGCTCACACTGGTCCTTCCGGGTAAGGGACTGTGGGCTCCCTGTCGTCCAGGGCCCCCTGTGGCCACCGTGGGCCGCGGAGTGAAGGCCGATGCCAATCTAGGGCCCTGCGAGTGGGTCTGGGAGGAGGGACAGGGGTGGGACGGCATCATCAGGGCTGTCACTTGCAGGGAGGAGCTGGGACTTGGGGACAGTCCAGCAGCGGGGCCAGCCACTGAGGCTCGGCCAGCTGTCCCCGCCCTGGGGCAGTAGGTGGGCTTCCAAGATGGCGGCCCAGGCAGCCCGAGAGAGGCTGGGCCCCGGTGGGTTCAGGCCGGCGTTGCCAAGCCCAGTGGAGTAGGGGCACCTTCGGTTCCTTCGGGCCTGGCTTTGGGAGGAGGCCAAAGCTACAGGTGGTGTGGAACGTCCGTGACTGCGGCTCAGGGCAGCCCTGGAGAACCAGATTTTGTTTTAATTCCACTTTGGCATTTTCCTTGAGCTAAAATCCTCAGAACATAAAATGACTCCTTTTGAAGTGAACAATGCAGTGGCATTGAGCACATTCACAGTGTTGTGCGGCCGTCACCTCTGTCTAGTTCCAAGACGTTTTCATCACCCAGAGCGAGACGCCGCGCCCATCCTCAGTCCCTCCCTGCTCCCTCCCCCAGCCACCGTCTGCTGTCTGTGGGGTCGCCTGTCCTGGACTCGTCGCGTAGGTGGGGTGCACGGCGTGGCCTCTGGTGGCGTCTCACCCGCCGTCCTGTTCTCGAGGGCCTGCGCGTCGTAGCTGTGTCGGCGCTCCGTTCCCGGTTGGCCGACTCGTGTTCCGTGTGTGGACGGACCCCGTTCCGTTCATCCGCCGTCTGGCGGTGGGCACTTGGGTCGTGCCCACCTTTTGACTGTGGTGACTGGTGCCGCTGTGGACGTCGTGTTCAGGTCTTCTGTGAGCACCTGTTTCAGTTCTTTCTGGTCTGTACCTGGGGTGGGATTGCCAGCTCCCAAGGTGACTCTGTGTTTAACTCCTTGAGGAGCCACGAGACTGTTTCCACGGCAGCTGCCCCATTTTACGTTCCCACCAGCAGCGCACAAGGGCCCCGATTTCTCCACACCCTCATCAGTTCTTGTTATTTCCCTTCTTTCTATTACAGCCGTCCTGGGGGGTGTGCAGGGGTCTCACGGGTTTGATTTGTGTTCGACAGCCGGTTTTATCAAGCTGTGTGGTCTAGGGACTTCATCTCCTCTGATCCTCAGAACAGCCTTAGGGGTAGGCGCTGTTCCTCCTGGCTTTCTCTGAGGAAGACACTGAGGGTCAGAGAGGTCCAGTGACTTGCCCAGGGCTGCAGAGCTGGTGAGCGATGGAGCCGAGGTTGGCATCTGGGCCTGACAGAGTTCTTTTTTGTGTGTGAGGAAGATCAGCCCTGAGCTAACATCCGTGCTAATCCTCCTCTTTTTGCTGAGGAAAACTGGCCCTGAGCTAACATCTATTGCCAATCCTCCTCCTTTTTTCCCCCAAAGCCCCAGTAGATAGTTGTCTGTCATAGCTGCACATCCTTCTAGTTGCTGTATGTGGGACGCGGCCTCAGCATGGCCGGAGAAGTGGTGCATCGGTGCGCACCCGGGATCCGAACCCGGGCCACCAGTAGTGGAGCGTGTGCACCTAACCGCCAAGCCACGGGGCGGGCCCGACCTGGCAGAGTTCTCAGCAGGGTCTCTGTACGTGTCTCAGGTGCCTCAGGAGGGGCCGCCCTCACTGGGCAGGGAGAACTCTCCTTCTATTTGCTTCTTCCATTTCTTCGCTTTGTCTGTTTTACACCTTTTGGAGGGATTTCGATGCTTTGCCAGTGCTGGCTGCCCCCCTGGAAGCCGCCACCAGAGGTCGCTGTGGGGCTGAGGCAGCTCGGCTCAACCGCCAGGGCTTTGTGCCGGCGGAAGCCCAGACTCTGGATTTTCTGGCTCTTTTCGTGCTGCTGTCCTCTTGGCTGCCTTTTTGCCTCATAATGGTTGCTCCATGGTCACGGACAGGCTGTGTGCGCATTACGAGCAGAGAGCAGTGTTCTAATCTCACACAAGACGCCCTGTCAGACTGCACACCTGGGCGTTGGCCTCCTGTGTGACCCTGGGCCAATGTCTTAAGCTCTCTGGTCTTTGTTCATTTTTGGTTTAAGCAGACACAGCATGAAGGGATGCCCTTTATGGTGTTTGCAGGAGGAGGGCCCAGGGTGAAGCCCCCAGGGCAGGTGACGATGACAGTGATGATGAGGAGAAGCTGCTCGCTAGGTGCTGACTGCTTTGCGTGGCTCAGCTCAGTTAATCCTCATGCCAGCTCTCTAGGGTAGAAACTTTAATTATCCCCATTTTCTAGATGAGGAAAACAAGGCTCAGAGAAGTTGAGTAGCTTCTCAAGGTCACACAGCAAGTAAGTAGTAGAAACAGGGTTCCAGTCTGGACAGTGTGGCTCCAGAGTCTACACAGCCTCTCCTGATGTGATGGTGCCGGTGGTGATGATAATGGATAACAACGGCCGGCCTGTAGTGAGCCCCAGGCTGCACTGTGCGGGCATTAGCTCATCCTTTCCTCACCCCGCCCTATGGGGAGGCACAGCAATAGCCCCGTTTTACAGATAGGGAAACTGAGGCACAGCAGGTGAGGCTGCCTGCATGTGCTCACTTAGTGATGTCACCAGGGCGGGATTTGAACCCGGGAGGCTGGCAGCGGAGCCTGGAGGCGGGAGGTGGCCCTGGGCCGGGCCGTCCCCGCGGGAGCCGGGGCCTCTCCGGAGTCCCGGGGTGACTCAGAGGAAATGGTGAGCAGCCTGACTTCCTGTGCGCGGCCAGCAGCCCGGGTGTGGGGGCCGCCTCCTCCTTCCGCCTGCCGCGCTCACCACGCTCTCCCTTCCCGCAGCAACAGCTGGAGGAGGAGGCCGCCAAGCCGCCTGAGCCCGAGAAGCCTGTGTCGCCGCCGCCCATCGAGTCGAAGCACCGCAGCCTGGTGCAGATCATCTACGACGAGAACCGGGTACGCCCCGCCACCCACTCCCCTGGGCCCCCACCGGGTGGGAGGCAGGTGTCACCCTGGAGGGTCTGGCTCTCCCTGGGCCTCGGTCTTCCCACCTGTGAAATGGGGGCCTGTCACCCCCCCCCACACACACACACACAGAGACCTGGGTTTGTGAGTCAGGTAGGGGGCAGGGCGGCCAGTGGAGACTCGTCTTGGTGTGGCCCTGGCCGTTATGCTCAGACGTGTGGACTGGGTGGCCTGTGGCTGGCCTGGGGGATGCAGCATGGAGACGTGGGCCTCGGTCGTGGGAGAGCTTCAGGGGCCCGTGGTCAGTGAGGGATGGGCAGTCACTGAGGCACTCAGGGAAGACAGTGGTCGTCTTATTATCGAGAACAACAGCAAGCATGACTTAACAGCTGCTTCTCCTCAGGCGATGGGCACTCCTAGGAGGGTGGGTACAGTAATTATCTCCATTTAATACAGGGAGAAACGGAGGCCCAGAGGTTAAGTGACTTATCCAAAGTCACACAGCTGGGAAGTGGTGGACCTGGGATTTGAACCCGCGGGCCGTTGGGATCCAGGGCCTGAATCGTCAGCACGGGCCTCTGCTGACATTTAGCCCAGAAGGGCCTTGGGATGGTTGAACACAGGGTCTGTAGGGGCTGTGGAGACTCCAGGGATCCAAGGCAGGCAGCTGCTGGGCGTGTGGTGGGGCTCGGTCGCTGCGGGGGGCTCACGGTGCCCAGAGCAGAGCGTCTCCAGGGGCTGAACCCCCAGGGCCTGAGCTGCCCCGAAGTGGACCCTGGTGTCTGGTGAGGTGGTGAGCTCCCCGTCATCCCCGTCATCCCCATCAAGTTAATGAGAGCTTGGCTTCCTTGATTTCCAGTTGACTCTTTCCAGGTGTGCTTAGGGCCTGTGTGTGCTGAGTCCCCTCCCTTATTTTACAGATGAGGAAACTGAGGCCCAGAGAGGGACTGGTCCTTGTCTGAGGTCACACAGTGACATGTGACAGATGGGGGACCTCTCCTCCCTGCCTTGGCTCTTCTGGTCCCCCTCCTGCCCAGGGCTCCTGGCCACCCTTCCCAGCCTTCTCTGCTGTGGGATCTGCCCCTGGCTGCCAGATCAGTGCCCAGAGTCCAGATGGGGCTGCATGTCTGCTCTGGAGCCTGGGAACACGTGGTTGGGCCTGTGGCTGTAGCTCCAGGCAGGGGACTCCTGGATCAACTGGTGTGGCTATGCCTCTGCCTCTTGAAGCAGCAATAAATGCAGCCTGAGACTGAGACTGCTGGGGGCCTTGTGGGCTGGTCACCCTCCCATGCCCTGTCCCCCTCCCCAAGTGACACTAATAACAATCATAGTGATAGGAGAGTTGAGGGGCCACGTGTGCTTTAGCCAGATGTCCTGGGTGCTGATCCCATCTCTACCCCTTCCTGGCTCCGTGACCTTGGGCAAATTACATAACCTCTCTGTGACTCATGTTCCTCACCTGCAAAATGATGATAATTATAGCACCTGCCTGGTACAGTGGTGTGGGGATTAGTGAGTTCAGTATGGAGTGCCCTAGAACAATACCTGGCACTGAGGACGTGCCAGCTGTGCTGTGATTGTTGTCATCATCATAGTCATCATTGTTCTTTTCTTCTTGTTATTGTTTACGTTTTGAGTGATTTCATTTAATCCTCTCCAGACCTGTGTGAAACAGGTACTGTTATTCTCTCCCTTTCACTCATAAAGAAACCGAGGCTCAGAGAGGGAAGTTGACTTGCCTGAGATTGCACAGCAAGTGAGCTTTGAGGCTGGGACTTGGAGCCAGGATTGAGCAGGCTCCAGGAGCCTGTGGTGGAGGGGACAAGGGCAGGGCTTGTACGTGTGTCACCCCAGGCAGCCCCTTTGCCCACCCTCCCTGATCCTCCAGTGGGAGAGCAGGCACGGTTGTCTGTAGCAGCTGTGGAGGCACGTTGGTGGCTTTGCCCAGGACGTCACCATAGTGCTCTTGGCCCTTGTTGGGGGCTCAGCCTGTTGGGAACCGGCAGACTCTAGCAGGCTGGAGCCCAGCCCTCCCCGGCCAGGTGGGCTCCAGGCACAGGTCTTTGGTGCCCTGTGCGGGGAGCCTACTCTATCTCCCATCCCAGTGACAGGCCTCCATATCTCAGGGCTTTATCTCAGCAGTAATGTGGGGTCCCCTCCATGTCTCACGGTTTCTCCCCAGAGAGCTGTGGCTGCAGATCTGATTGGTCTTCAGCTCCCTGGCCTCAGCCCTGCCCCTCCCCCAATAGCAGTTGACACCCCCTCCCTGTTCTTACTTGGGTGGTCGCTCTGCCAGAACTCCCCGTCCTCCTGCCCCATTTTCTGCAGCTTCTGCGTGGGTGGGGTTGAGGGGCTTGGATTCCGGTCCAGCCCACGCCCTGAGGAGCTGGGTGGTTTATTTCAGTTCAGATCTCTGGTTGCTCTGGGTCCCGGCCACACTCTTGAGGTCACAGAGCTGATGTGACTGAGATAGTGGCTGGGAGGGCTTTGCAAACTCTAAAGGGAGGTGCCAGGGAACGTCCAGTAAGATGAGACTCTTAAATACGAGAGATGAAAACTCAGCTCAGACTGCTTGAGGCTAAAGACAGGGTTATGGAGTCTTGTAATGAAAGTCGGTATTAGTCCCCTTCAGGTATGGGTGGATCCAGGCTCTCAAATAAAGCTGTTTGGGGGTTCTTGCTCCCTGTCTCCGCTTCCTCTGTGCCAACGTCATTCTCAGGCAGGGTTCCCCAGGACGTGGGAAAACGGCTGCCAGCAACGCCAGGCCCCCTCACCCTCCCAGGGCAGATAGGGAACTCTTCCCAGGTGTTTCAGCTACAGTCCCGGGGTTGGCTCTCATTGGCTGGCTGGAGTCACGTGCTCATCCTCAGCCAATACTGAGGCCGGGGGTTGGTCAGGGTCGGGTCGTAGGCCCACCCTGCCCCAGGGACTAGATCAGAGGTGGGGGAGTGGAGGCTGGCTAGGCACTGCAGCCTGTGCCCCCACCGGCTGTGAGGACCGCCTCGGGGTCCCAAGCGCTGGCATCGCCCTCTCTGCGCCAGCACCTCAGGCTGGGGCTCTGTGGCCGTTTATGCTGATGCCATGCCAACGTGTCCTGATGGCGTGGGGGCCTGGGCCTTCCCCACCCCCGCCACACACCTGTTTGCAGATGGGGACGCGGAGGCTCTGGGCAGTTTCCTGAGGCCTCATGGCTGGTGGGTGGTGGGCAAGGACTCAGCCCTGGTTCCTGGGATTCAGAGAGCAGGCCCCACCCCACTGGCGGTCACACTCGTCCTGTCCGTCCATCCATTCCTTCAGCAGCCTGTCATTGGACGCCTGCTCTGGGCCTGCCAGTGTTCCAGGCCCTGGGGACGCAGCGGTGACCTTGGGCCCAGCCCACTCACGTCGACTTCCTGGTGGGGGAGACATAATCACACCCACGGAACCACACGTGGGCACACCGTTAATCTGGGGATTTCTGCCTTCATTGACCCGGATCCCCCGTCTCTCCTTTCACTTACCCGTCTCTCTGCCCAGCCCCTCGGGCTTTGTTCTTCCTGGACACGCAGGTGCGCTCCTGCCTCAGGGCCTTTGCACTGGCTGCGCCCTCCACCTGAGGCTCCTGTTTCCCGCTGGGCTAGCTCTCCGTCTTTCAGGTCTTTGCTCAGATGTCCCCTTTCCAGCCCGTTTTGACCCTCTGTTTAATTCTGAGAGCCCTGGAACTCCACTCCTCCTCTTCCCGACTCTGGTTTTCTCTGCGCTCTTGTTCCCGCAGGACGTGGTTCCTGTTTTATTTGTTTATTCCACGTATTGTGCAGCAGTGCCGGGAGGGCAGGGCTTTTGGTCCCTTTTATTCCCGCTGTGTCCCCAGCACCTGGAACAGAGCCTGGCACACAGTAGGTGCTCACTAAGTGCTTGTTGAACAGATGAAGGATGGCAGAGGGGGGGGAGACTCTGGTTTGGGGTGTGAGACTGGCCCCAGCCCCAGCGGAGGTGAGGGAGGCCCCTCCGCCTGGGCTGGACCTCAGGGGCTGGACCCCAGGGGCTGGACGGGGGGTGGGCAGGGGCCCCTCAGCTGCCTTTGCAGGAGCAGCCAGGACTTACCGCCCCTGGGGGATCAATAGGATTAAATTTTAATTTTCCTTCCTTCCCCGCTGGTTCCCCCAGAGGCGGCGACAAGGGTCTGTCTCTAAATGCTGCGCCTGCTGGAAAGCACAGCCTCCTTGCCCACCGGCTGCTCTGCGTTTGGGGCTCCGGCTCAAATCCATTCGGGACTCAGGGATGCGGTGCCAGCACGCACTGGGGCGGGGCGCAGCTGAGCCAGGCTCCTCCTGCCTCCTGGGAGCTGCCCGCCTGGGTGGGGCCGGGCAGGTGCACCCAGATGGCGGAGCAGAAGGCAGAGTTGCTGCAGGCCCCGAGGGGCAGGAACGGGGTGGGGGGGGGTGTTGGGAAAGGCTTCTTGGAAGCGGTGGGTGGGCCGTTGGCGGAGGAGGGCATTCGAGTGGGGGTCCCAGTGCAGGCAAAGGCGCAGAGGGGCTGGGGGTCTCGTTTGATCTTCAAAGGGCGTGTGGGGGGCTTGGAGACCGGGTGGTCTGGAGGATGCTGATGCTCTGAGTTTGGAGAAAACAGACAGACACGCAGCAGCAGTGAGGGATGTGTAAATGAGGGATGGTTCACGTGGCGCTGATGCAGTAGGAGTTCAGGGCAGTGGACAGTCGAGGTGGACTTCCTGGAGGAGATGGGATTTGAGCTTGGTCTGCAAAAATGGGTACTATTGGGAAAGGGTAGGAGGGTATTGCCAGTGGAGAGGACTGCGGCCCCATCAGAAGCTGGTGAGGAGGCAGAGCCCCGATTGCTGAGTGACGAGATCAGAGAGTGAGACCCGAGTCTTTCTTGTCTTAGATTTTGAGCATCTTACAGGTGAAGTTTGTAAGCATGGTGGTTGGGACTAAGCAGGGCGAGTGAACAACGCTCCCAGTGATGACCAGGATCAGGGAGCATTCTGTAGAGCATCTTGGGGGTCCAGGCACCCCGATGCCCGTTCGCAGGGCTCGGCTTCAGACCGGGCCCTGGCAGGTGATGGACCCGGGGTCAGGGGGAGGGCGGGGTGGCCGGAGCGAGATGCTGGGGTCTCGGGCTTTCTGGGTAGCTGGGTGCTGCCCCCACTCTGCAGACTGGGGGGTGAGGCGAGGAGCTCAGGCCAGAGGGGGCAGCTGAGGAGCTAGAGTGGGGGCCCCGTGGAGGGGGGCAGGCTGGGGGGCTGGTCAGGGTGAGGCTCTGGTCCCCCTGCCCAGAGGAGAGCCGTGTATGTGTGTGTGTGCGCAGTGCGCACATGAGCACATGTGACTATGGGCGGCTGTGCTCATATGTATGTGAATACATGTGTGTACAGGCCAACTCGTGTGGGGCACGTATACGTCACACGTGTGCATTCATGCATGTACACATGTGGACCTGTCAGTGGCTGTGTGCACGTGTGTGTGTGGTCAGCGTGTGCGGGCATGTGATTATTCGTGCATTTATGCATCCATGCACGTGTCTGTCATGTTCGAGTGGGCCCGTGGATGACTGTGTGTGTGAGCACATGTGTGTATGAGTCAGGTATGTAGGGCACACCGTGGTTATCTGTGCATTTGTACGCTGTGTGTTCGTGGGCACACCTCTAGCCATGTGACACGTGTAGGTGCACGTGGGTGGCGGTGTGCGTGTATGCAAATTGGCGTGCTTGGGGCATGCATGTGGTTGTGCGTTTCTGCTTCATGCATGTGTGCACCTGTGCGTGCCTTGTGTAGACATATGAGACTGCGTGTGTGTACGAGTTGGCCTGTGTGGCACACACATGTATACGTGTGTTCATAGATGTGGGTGTAGCATTTGACACGTGGGTCCCTGGGGCTTGTGAGCACCTGTCTGCGAAGGTGACCAAGGTCTTTCACACCCCAGTAGTCCCTGGGCTCTCTGGCCATCAGGAGGCCACGTGGAGCCTGCGGCCCCGTGCAGGAGGAGGGCGGTCTCCTGAGAGGGACCCCAGCCGCCCCCCGCCCCTGGGGCAGGTGGAAGCCGTGGGGGGGCTCGGCAGGCTCCCCCCCCCCACGTCAGCGAGAGCTCCTGAGTATGTTCTCTGGGGGCCGAGCAGGGTGACCTTGGGCACCGGGGGCCTGGGGACCCTGGCGAAGAGTTTGGCTTGGGTTCTCGGGCTGGCGAGAAGCCTGTGCGGGGCCGAGTCTGTGGTCTGTTCCCTGGCCGTGCCCCTTTCCAGGGGGTGTCTCCCCTCCCTCTGCAGAGGGACGTTGAGAGAGAAGTGACAACGTGCACATCCCTTTGCTCCCTGCAGAGCATCCGTGTCAAAGTCCTGGGGGTCTGGTGCCCGGGGGAGATGGGGAGACCGAGGCCCAGCAGGTGCAGTGACATGCTGAGGGGTAGAGTCAAGCCGACTCCCAGACGTTGGCCTGACAGACAGATGTGAGGGAAAGTCCATCTGGGGAGGGGCCCGAGAGCAGGACACCCCAGCTCCGTCTGGACAAGCAGATTCCCCATCCCCGCCCCTGCACCCTGGACCAGAGAATTGGGGGTGGGGGAGGGAAGGAAGCCGGGAGCAGGGGAGTGGAGGCCTGAGGTGGAGGAAACGCCCCGAGAACACGGGGTGTCTGTGTGTGTGTGTGCGTCTGTGTGTGAGCAGGTTCAGGGCCCGCGGGGTCCCAGCCTTTGCTTGCCGCTAGAGCTGTGTGCTCCAGGCGGCTGCATGACCCAAGGCTCGGCTCCACCTGTGTAGATGAGGCTGATGCTAGAACCTTCCTTGGAGGGTTCCCGCGGGAATCCAGACGCAGGGAGCAGGTAGAGGACCCGGCACAGGGCTCGTGCATGTAGGGGCCACCTGGTCTGAGCCGTGGCCTTGTCGTTATTGTTAACAGCGATAGTGAGAGCCAGCCCTTACGTAGCCCTACTGTGTGCCAGGTCCTGGGTTTAGAGTCACGTATGCCGGCCCATTTAGTTCCCGTAACAGCCGCGTGAGCCCGTCTTACAGGCGAGGAAGCTGAGGTCAGGCCCCAGCCGCGCGGTTAGCAGGGGATTTGACCCAGGCCGGCTGGCATGCAGCCCTTGCCGCCAGCCCCGCGCCGTCCCGTCTCCGGCGCTGCAGCGTCTGTAGGGCTGTTTCCTGACAGGCGTCTTCTGGGTCAGCTGTGGCCGTGCCGTCTTTTGGAAACTGAGTTGCGTCTTAGAAGGCCCGGGGTCACTCAGGGCTTAGTGGGGCGGGGGAGGCCTGTCAGGAGCAGAGGCGCTTGCACCGTCTGTGAGGGAGAGGGCTCTGGGGGGCGCCCGGGCTCCCCGTGGCTCGGGCGGGTCGGGACGAGGCTCCTCCCCGCTCTTCTCTCCAGGGCTGCGGGAAGCCCCCCTCCAGGGCCCTGTGTTCCTGAGACAGTGGGGATGTGGTCGAAGATGGACTCCACCATGGTTCCTAGGACGTAGGCATCTGGAACCCCCACAGGACCCCCGGGCCCAGATCCAAGACCCAGGCCCAGCGGTGTGACGTGGCAGTTCCTGTGGCCCAGCCACTCCAGCCCTACCCTCCTGTGTTGGGTGTCACCCCTTCATCTAGATGGGCAGTGCTGCTGATCCCTACAGAGCCTCATGAATGCACACAAACTCCTATTCATCCCTCAAAACCAGCTATGTGTCTCTCCTGTTACCTTTCCCAATAGAGTGACTCGCCCTGCTGTGTGCCTCCGCAGTACACCACGCGCACCTTTCTCTCCCCAAGCGTTTGAATCTGCCGTCGCCGCTCTTGACCGGCTGCGTGCTAGACTGGGTTTACTGCAGGCGGGGGCTGGGTCTCCTTCATTCTGTGTCCTGTCCTGACTGGGTGGTTGGGGTGTTTGGGGAGCTGCCCTGTCCCCTCCCCACCCCATACCCAGCCCTTCACTTGCCCTGGCTCGGGAATTCTCGCATCTTCGGTACCCACGGCAGACACACACCTGCTTCAAGATGCGGCCGGGGTCCCGAGCCTGGAGGAGGTCTGGGTGGGACCCGGCCCTTGTTCTCCTCCCTTCGTGGAGCCTGGAGATCAGAAGGACTTCTTCCGCACGTCCTCCTTCTGTGCCTGAGTTTCATCATCTTTGAAACGGCCTACGTCTTGTATCTGCCTTGCATTGTGTTTATGCCCGATTTAAATGTTAATAACGCGGGCCGTGTGCTCAGTGCCCGGCTCAGAGTAGGTGCCCAGTAAGGCGGCAGTTGCAGTGAGCGTTTGCTCCCCGATCTTCCGGCCCCTGCCACACTCCGAGGCTGCTGGTCTCGGGGTTCTGGCTCTCGCAGCGGGGCCGAGAGCATGGCTGTGTTCCTGGGTGGGCTGGGCCCAGGCTCCAGGCCGAGCTAGTTCTAGGAGCCAGCTTGAGCCCACCTACATACACGGGGGCGGGGCGGGGGAGGGGGCTGGCCCCGGCACCTGTGTGACACCAGGAGCCTCAGCCTGGAGCTCTGTGGTCAGCCACGTTCACCAGGGCTCTGGGCCACCCCTTCCCTGGGTCTGGGTTTGGGGATCCTTGGAGGTGGTTTCCATCTGATGGTGGACTTGTTGTGGGTGGCCTCGTCGAGTCAGGCTGAGTCAGGAGCGCCCGGCCACCCTGGGTGGAGGAGGGCCTCGGTCTCCCACGTGCGCCGTGGGCACCCTGCTGTCCTGCACACATGGTGGCCCGGATCTGACAAAGGCTCCCTGAAGCCACCTTCCACAGCTCCCCCTCCCCCCTCCCCCAGCTGGCCCAGGCCGCCCCCCGGTGTCCTCCGAGCAGCCCCTGCTGGTCCGGGCGGGGCTTGGCGGGGCCTGGCCGAGGCGCAGCGTTCACCATCACAGCCCGGAGGTCCAGCCTGTTGAATTCACGGCCACCGAGCCCTCTGCCACATGTTCCTATTTTCCTAATAAGTCCCGGGTGGTGAGTGGAGGGGGGCGGGGAGACCGCAGGGCAGCTCAGAAATAGTCACATGGTTGTGAAACACAAGAATCCTAGAAAGGGTATCTGAGCCTCTATCTTGCCCTCCCTCCTCGCTGGCGGCACCAGCTCTGAGGTCACTGTCGACACCCAGCCCGCTTCGAAGGCAGAGGAGGGCGTGCTGGGCCTGCCAGTGTTGGCCCGCTGGCAGCAGCTGTGCCCGCAGCCCTGGGCCCGGGGAGTCGGGCCTGGGGGCTGGGGGGCAGCCCCCGAGAACACGGCGTGTTTGTTAGAATCGAAACTGGGAGGACTTGCCAGGGCCCGCGGGGTATGGAGGCCCCTCTGTTTGTTTCCCGCCTGGGGAGGGCATGTGGGGGCCCCGGGGCGCCCCCCACCCCCCGGGCCGGGGACTGGCGTGCTGGGCTGGGCAGCTGCCTGCTGTTCCGGGAGGTCTCTATTTATAATCTCGTGCGTGTGTGTGTGTTCTAATTCCTGCCCTTCTCTGTCATTCTGCAGAAGAAGGCCGAGGCTGCGCACCGGATTTTGGAAGGCCTGGGGCCGCAGGTGGAGCTGGTGAGTCGGGGGACAGGGGCGGGGGGCTGGGAGGGGGCGGCTGGAGAGGTGGGCGGGCGGCAGGGGGGGTGTGGAGGGGAAGGAGGAAGTCGTCTACTGCCCGGAGGAAGCAGGAAATACACCCTCCTGACAAGAGGGCCGGCAGATAGTGGCAGGTGGGCCGGCTAGGGTGGGGTGGGGGGCCGTGGCACTCCTGCTGCCCTCCGAAGCCCAGCCGGTCCGGCTGCAAGGAACGGGGCACACTGGAGTCCGAACTGTCTGGTCCAGCTCAGCAGGGAAACCCATACTCCGGGCCGGATGGTCTGAGTTCAGCTCCCAGATCTACCGCTTTGTAGCTGTGTGACCCTGAGCAGGTCTCTTAACCTCTCTGTGCCTGTTTTCTCATCTGTAAAATGGGGATAATAATGGCACATATCCCGTTGGGTCATAGTGAAGATGAACCCTGTTTTGTAAAGCACTAAACACAGTGTCTGATGGAGAGTAAGTGCTGAGCATTGTCTGTTGTTGTTATTATTATCATTACTGTTGTTGGTGTTGTTTTACTGACAGGAAGATGCCGTGTCGGCAGCAGAGCCAGAAAGCAGGCCCTGGGCCTCTTCTGTCTCAGGCGCCTGGCACCTGTATGTGTCACCAGAGATGGGATGAGGGGGCATGGAAACTGCCGCTGGTGGCTTTGGAGTCCCAGAGCCTCGGGAGCAGAAGCCTCGGCCCCTGGAAACACGGCCAGAGCTGTGGCCGGCCCTGGGTGTCCAGGGGCTGGGTGTGAGGTCCCCGTGCATGTGGCGGGAATGGGGTGGGTGTGCGTGTGCCCAGGGGGGGAAGACAGCTCCCCGCACTCGGAGCCTCTCCGCTCAGCCCCCCGCAAGTGTGCGGAGCGGCCCGGGGGAGGGCTGGGTGCTCCCGTCTGTCAGGTGCTGAAGCGGCTCTTCAGAGCGGTGGGCGAGGCGAGGGGAGGGCTCGCTCGCGTGGCCCTCGCCCGGAGGAAGCTTTCGGCCGTGTGAACACTCGGGAGGGTGAGCTCTCGGCCTGCTCCTCAGTCTGGGGTCTGTCTGCTCCGGCCGCTGGGGACCAGGAGCGGCTGGCCTGTCACTGCCCCCCGTCCCTCAGAGGCAGAGCCTGGGAGGGGGGCTCCTACGGTTCAGGCGCAGAGCCCAGTGCCCCTCCTGGGAGGGGGCAGGCTCCCAGCCCGGGTCTTGCTCCCCCTCGGGCGTCATCTCTGAGATGTCTCTGGCAGCCTTTCTTTTCAGAAGCTCTATTGAGATGTAATTCACGTGCCGTACAATACACCCATTTAAAGTGTACAATTCAGTGGTTTTAGTATATTTGCAGATGTGAACGGCCACCTCCACAATTTGAGAACATTTCACCATCTCAAAAAGGACTCTGTGCCCTTCACTGTCACGTCCTTCCTCCCGCCCCCACTGCTGCCCATCTAACCAACCGCTAACCTGCTTTCCGTCTCTGTGGCCTGGCCTGGCGTGGCCTGGCGTTTCGTATCAGTGGCATCCTGCACTGTGGCCTTCGTGTGTGGCTCTTCTCGGCGTCATGCGGTCGAGGCCCATCCACGTCGTAGCAGGTGTCGTGGCTTCCTTCTTTCTTATGGCCAAGTAACATTCCATTGTGCGGACGGACCCCGTTTAGTTTACCCCTCCGTCCACTGATGGGCATTAGATCGTTTTGCTTTTGGCCGTTTTAGCTAAAGTGGCTACGAACATGAATGGACGCTTGTCTGTGTGGCCCTGTGTTTCATTTCTTGTGGGTCTGGGCCCAGGACTGGAGTTGCCAGATCGTGTTAAGTCTGCGTTTAGCCCCTTGAACTGCGAGACTCGATCCCCACGGTGGCTGCACTGTTTTCCATTCCCACCAGGAAGCTACCACTTGCCTCAGTTTCCCCTTCTTGCCAGTAGGGATGGAGGACTAGAGGTGGTACCCAACTGTTTCCAGACCTGGAGGTGCCCCCTCTCCCCTTTCCTGACCTGATGAGTCCTGGGGGCCTCCTGAGTGGGGGACGGGATGGAGTCCCTGGGTCTGGAGGCTGGAGAGGCCAGTGACGGACGCAGGGCCTGGTCCCTGTGAGCGAGGCAGGGCATCTGCCGGGCTCAGAAGCCGGTGATTCTTTTCTGGGTCTTCAGGGGTGGGGTGTCGTCCCCTGCTTAGGGGTCTCAGAGCGGAGGCTCCCTCAAGGCTGGTGGCACAGCAGGCTGAGGTCTGGAGTGTCTGGTGGCTGTGTGGCCGTCACTGGAGTCCTCTCAAAGTCAGTAGGCTCTTGGCTTGGTGGCCTTCAGTGGGGCTGGGGAGGGGACCCACGTTGACAGGGGCCTATTGTGTCAGGCCTCGTGCAAGTGTCACCGTCCATTTTCTAGATGAGGCTCAGCGAGGGCAGTGTCGGGGTCACACAGCAAGAGGTGAGGCGGGGAGGTGTGCTGAGCCCGTGGGGTTGCGGCCGGCTCTGCACAGATCTGGTCACCGCAAAGCTCGAGTGGCCAGAGGTGCACCCTCTGCAGGGGCTGCTCCATGCCCCACAGGAGTCAGAGCTCAGGCCGTGGAGGGCCTGGTGCTGCCGACTCGGGGTCTCGGGTCACTGGGCCACGCCATTGGGAATCCCGGGGTCTCTCCTCTGCAGCTGGGGACACTCGGCTGAGGGAGAGGCCACTCTGCCTTAGGGTAGTGGTGGGTGCTCTGTGACCCCCCGGGAGGGAGGCTGGGGCCCAGGAGACACTTGCGTTGGAAGAGAGACAGCCTGGCTGCTCTGAGCAGGACTCTGCGTCACCACCCCATCCCAGTGCCCCGGGGACCCGGCCTGGCCTGGGGGAGGGGACAGTGGGGGCGTGGCTGGCCGCTGCCCCCTCCTCCCCTCCTGCCGCTTCGAGTCAGCGGTTTCCTTCCTGTTCAGAGGTGTCATTTTAAGAACCTGGTGTCACCGGGGGGTTGAGGGCCCTGCCGACTTTCATTCCGTCCAGCTCAGTCCGCCTGGGGCGGCCGAAGTCGGGGGAAGGGGACCCCCCTCGTCTCCCCGAGACCCGGTCCTTCTTAGTCTTCACGGCGCCTGTGTCTGCCCAGGGCTTCATGGTCCTGCTCGGCCTCCCGCCTTGCGCCCTCCACTCTCTGCCTCTGAGGGTTGGGCTGCCCCCCATTTTCAGAGGAGGAAATGGAGGGGGTGACGACAGGCCAGGCCCCCGCCAGGAGGGTGGCCTTCCTGGTGGTACCGCAGCCCTGCTCCTCGGGGTCCCTGGGAGGGGTTTTCCCCCTGAGGTGGTGTCCCCCAGGCAGGGGTGGCGGCGGGCAGAGGAGAGCTGCGGGTCGGGGGCCGAGGTCGCCTCACGGCTGCCGTAGGGGACTTCCCTCCCGGGACAGAGGAGCCTTGCTGGCCTCGTGCGGCCCTCTGCAGGTGGTGAGGAGGGGTGTTGGGGTCCCCTTGCGCCCTCCCCTGAGCTGTGCTCTGGCCGAGGATGTGTCTGTGTCCCTCCCCACCCTGCACACCTTCCAGATGGATGGCTGCCCAGGGGCCCGTCGCCACGGTAACAAACAACCTCCTGGATGCTCTGGGCCGAGTCTTTCTCCCCCCAGGTCTCAGTTTACCCCAGAGAGCCCAGTGAGACCCCGTAGTCCTCTGGGTTCTTCTGGCCTTTTCCTGAAGGGCAGGACTGAAGGCCCCTCGAGGGGCGTGGGCTCCGTCCCCGTCTTATCCCGCAGGGCAGGCGCCCGCAGGTGACGGTGGTTCCCTTCCCGGCGGGTTTGGCGGGTCAGAGGCTGCCCGGGACCCCGCTGCCCTTCCGGAAGGTGGTCTCCCCTTTCCTGGCCCATCCCGTCTTGTAGAAACAGACCCCCCCATCACTCGCTGCGGGGTCTCTGCATTTGGTCCCTCAGCCCCTCCTCAGGCTGTGGAGATGCCGCTGTTCGCCACCTTTAAAACCAAACCAAGGCAGAGCAGCCGCCACGTCTGCCATTTCCTGGGCCATGGTTCTGGCTCCTGTTTGCTCTGCGCCCGTTTTCCTGACGGGAAGGCCGAGGCCGGAGTGTCTGGCACGTGTCCGAGGTCACACAGCCCGTGAGGGAGGTGCCGTCGCTTACATCAGGCCATCTCTTCCTGGAAATGGAACCGTTTGGCCGTGCCCGCGTGGGCAACATGAAGGTCTTGATGCAGAGCCCCCCAGGGTTAGACGCCGGCGTGACGCCTGGAAGATCTCGCGGGCGCTTTGTGAGGCTCCTTGCTGTTCCAAGATGAGGGCTCTTAGCCTTTTGCAGTAATCTTACCCCTCTCACTTGGGAAGTTCTGCAGTGAGTCTGACTGTGGGCTGTCTGGTGCCCCTCCTGTTCAAAGCTCCAGAGCCACGAAGCTTGGAAGGGCAGCCTGACTGGTGTGGGGAGAGGTGGCCTGTGCCAGCCCCGGGTGACATCTCCATCCCTGGGAGTCGCTGAGCTTGGAGCCTGGAATTGCCGAAGCCCAGTGGTGAAATGCCACGCGGGAATCTGGGGGACACCGGAGAGAGGTGACGTCATCAGCCAAGCCTGCCTGCAGTGCCCACCCGTAGGCCCCCGACTGCCCAGGGCAGGGGAGGGGCCTCCTCAAGGACCCCACCCTGTCCATGGAGAGCAGGAGGCTGCTCCCTGCCCGGGCAGCTTGGGGCCTGTGGCCGTGCTGCTCTGGGTGGTCCCATCGGCTCGGGTCATGAGGACGTCTGTGGGTGTCAGGAGGGGTGTCCAACTCCGTCCCTGGGGAGGAGTTCCGGGGGAGCCTGACGTGCCCCCCTCACCCTGGGCCCTGCCCCGAGGCTCCGGGACTGCACGTCTTGTCCTGCACTGCCCGGCTTGATCCCTCACACTCTGTGCCTGGTTCCTCTACCACGGTCATCCATGGTTGCCCTGGGAGGCCCCTGCTGCATGCGTGGGCGTGGGGGCAGGGAGAGAGGACGACACAGAGAGGGACACACAGACACACAGAGGGACACACAGACACACAGAGGGACACGCAGAGGGACACTCAGAGACACAGAGGGTCATGCAGGGACACAGAGGGACACACAGGGACACACAGAGACACAGGGACACGCAGAGACACAGAGGGACACGCAGAGGGGCACGCAGAGACACAGAGGGACACGCAGAGACACAGAGGGACACACAGAGGGGCATGCAGAGACACAGAGGGACACGCAGAGACACAGGGAGACGCAGAGACACATAGAGGGACACGCAGAGATACAGAGGGGCATGCAGAGACACAGAGGGACACACAGAGACATAGAGGGACACACAGAGGGACACGCAGAGACACAGAGGGACATGCAGAGACATAGAGGGACACGCAGAGACACAGAGGGACACACAGAGGGACACGCAGAGACACAGGGGTATGCAGGGAGTGGCGCAGGCAGAGAGGAGCTAACCCCTCCCTCCAGGGCCGGGCTTCAGAGATGGGATTCTAGTTCCAGCTTACCTCTTACCGGCTGTGGGTGAGTGTTGCAACCTCTCAGGGACTCGGTTTTCTCGTCTGTAGAGTGGGGATGACAGTTGTATTAGCTGCTGCCGGGTAACAAACCAGCCCTGCATCTGGGGACGTGAAGCTACAATCATTTACTCTTTCCCACGAGTGAGGCAGTCAGCTGAGCCTTTTGGTGACCTGGGCTCGGCTCTCTCACGGGCGTGGCCAGCTGGGCAGTCGGCCGGTGGCTCTGGCCGGCCCTGGCTGGGATGGTGCTGCTGCCCCTCACGTCGTCTGTCCGCCTCCGGCAGGCCGGGCCGGGCTGGGCTGCTTCTCTGCCGGGGCAGGAGAATCAGAGGGGAGCGGAAATGCAGACACGCTTCCAGGCCTCTGCTTCCATTAAGTTTGCGACTGTTCCTTTGGCCGCAGCAAGGGCGGGTGGACGCAGGGAGGCGGGAAGCGTTGGTGCCGTTGATACGGTCGCTGCCCCGATGGCGGGAATGACGCTCTCGGCGTTCCCGGCCCCAGCCGCTGGGCTGAGAGTTTTGCACACATTGTCTCAGTGACCTCGTGACAGCCCTGTGGGTTGAACCCCGTTTACGGAGGAGAAGCTGGGGCACAGGTGGCTTCAGTAAGTCACCAGGGACACAGGCAGACCTGGCAGGACCATGGCGTGAGCCCGGCCGTGCCCCTCGCCCCGCCCCCGGTGCAGCCAGCAGGAGACACGCGGCGCTAGCTCGGTCCTGCGCCCTCGCGGCCTGCAGCAGCCGCCGCCTTTGCCGTGGGCACTGCTCCTGCAAGCGGCCTGGTCTGCCCACCCCTCCCGGCCGTGGGCCCGTGGGGTCAGCGTGGGCAGAGCTGCAGGACCCCGTCCCTCTCCTGGCGGAGCACGGCGCCCGGCTGGCTCTGGGCGTCTTCAGGGGCCGGGGCCGTGGGCGCACGCGTGTGCCAGCCGCCCCGTCACCCCCTCCCCACCACTGCTGGCCTGTTCCTCTTCTTCGTCCCCTGCCCGTCGGTGGGTGACGCGGCATGTCACGGGGCGGGGCGCTGAGAGGTGCCTCGGTGTTCCCTGGTGGTGACCGCTGCTGACCGCAGCCCCCAGGGACGCGTGGCTCGGCCTTGCAGGGTGGCCGTGATGGCCTCGGCGGGGGTCGTGGTACCCACAGCTGTGCCCGGAGAGTTACAGCCTGTTCTCAGCCGGGTCCCCGTGTTCCGGTCCTGCCCGCTGGCCGCTGGTTCTCACGCTGGCGCACGGCTCCTGGTGCTGGGCCGGGGGCGCCGGGGCCGAGGTGGCCCTGGGCAGGAGCTCCGGCCGCTGGGCCCTGCGCTGGGGCAGTGGCAGCCCGGGCCTGGCTCTGACGTCCGTCCCTCTGTCTCCCCCGCAGCCCTTGTACAACCAGCCATCCGACACCAGGCAGTATCATGAGAACATCAAAATGTGAGTACTCGCGGGCAGCGCGCAGGCACACGGGCTGGGACAGGTGCCCAGGCCTGAGGCTGGGGTGGGCTGCGGGTTCCCAGTGCTGTTGGGGTTCCGGTCAGGCCAGGTGCTGGAGGAGGGGCACAGGGGCGGTTTGGGCAGTGGTTCTGGGCCAGGGAGGGCCTGGGATGGGAACAGGGCCAGCCCGGGGTGGGGAGGGGCCGAGGGAGCCGCCCCATGAAGCTTCTGGAAACCAACCTTGGGCTGGGGAGGGTGGTGAGGACACTGCGTGCACAGGCCTGGAGGGGCGGGTTGGGGGCCACAGATCCTCTGCCGGACAGAGGAGAGCGGGCTCAAGGTGGTGGGTTGGGGGCCCGGGGCAAGCACGGGCCTGTGGTTTGGGATCTGCTGTAGCGTGTTTGGGAGTGTCCTGCAGTCTGCACAGGGGTTCGTCTGTGGCATGGCCCAGGGTGGAGCAGCTGGAGCATTAATCCGGACCTGGAAGCTTTGGAGGTAGCCAGTAGGATGTATCCCATTGATGGGGCCTTTTCCCAGATGGATGCTGGGAGAGAAAAAAATGTCAGGAGCCACACGCAGTTAGTGTGGGCTGAGCTGCCCTGACAGGGGCACCAGGACTGTGCTGGGGCTGGTGGCTTTGTGTCTTCAAGCTGGGAGCATGGCATCGAGATGGGGCTGCTGGAAGGGCCGGCGTTTTCCTTGGGATGCATTAATGGGAGCATATCCTCCTTGGCTGAGGAGGGGATATTACCTCATGCTGTCATCCAGGAACCGAAAAGGTAAAGGGGACTGCAGACCCTCTCCCTTGGGGACCATGTGGCCGTGAACACTCCAGGGGCGTTAGGTTGGAGGTGGACTCTTTGGGATCACAGTCTGTGAACTGTTCAAGGTTCGTCATTGTGAGAGGGTGCAGGTGTTTTGTGTGACCTCAGAGGGCGGTGCTTAGCTGGTCCAGTGAGCTGTCCAGCCGAGCCTGACTCTCTGAGCTTCGCTGGGGTGGAATTGCAGGCTGCATGTGCAGTAGTGAGCTCCCCACCCCTGGAGGTGTGCAGACCTCCCCATGGTTTTCAAATATCTTCTTGTGCTGGACTAGTGGACCAGGAGGTCCGTTCTGTTGTTCCTGGTCTTGAGTGCCAGCTCTGGTGACCAACACGGCCACTCCCTGCAGCTCCCAGTGACCCACGGAGCAGCCTGGAAAATCTCTTGTCGCTGGCGAGGTCCTTGGCCCGGGTGGGCTCAGGTGCAGCTGCCGAGGATGCCGAGTCGCTCTTGGCCTGTGGCCGGCAGAGGCGGCAGAGTGTTCCCCACTGGGGCTCTGGTCCAGCTGGCGTCTCTGTCCTGTGTGGCCTGTGCTTTGTCTGGCCTCGTGGGTGTTCTCTGCTCAGGGACCAGATCCATCCTCACTCAGCTCCGTTTGTCTTCCCGTCGGGCCACCACAGTCCTGTCTGAGCCTCCTGGGGCCACTGTGGGCGGTGGGGGGCCCGGATGGAGGGTGGGCGAGGGTGAGGGGACTTTCAGGGCTCGTCACAGTGGCTTGGGGGGGTTGTTTGTGTCTGAGCAGCGCTGCTGGGAGCATTCACTCAGTCATTCATTTGTTCACTCATTCATTCACTCACTCATTCATTTATTCAGCACACATGTATTGAACCCCTGCTGTGTGCCAGGCCCAGCTCTAGGACCTGGGGATTCAGCTGTGAGCAGAGACCCAGACCTGCATCAAGTTATGTCTCACAGTGGAGAGAGAAATAAGTGAGTTAAACACAAAAATGTCAGCTAATAGGAGATCCATTGGTCACATGACTGTCTTAAGCTCTTTATGCTGTGGTAGACCTAGTTGTATTTTCCCCTTTGACATATAATTTTTTTTTTTCCTCTGGTGAGGCACATCAGCCCTGAGCTGACCTCTGTGCCAGTGTTCCTCCAGTTTGTATGTGGGTCGCTGCCACAGCATGGCTGAGGAGTGGTGTAGGTCCGCACCCAGGATCCAAACCAGTGAACCTGGGCCACTGAAGTGGAACGCGCAGAACTTTAACCACTCAGCCACGGGGCCGGCTCCCTGACATAACAATTTTTGTTAGCAATATTATTATACTGAAAATGTTATATACATTTCATCACTAAAAATGAGTAATATTTTAAGCTGAATAAAGTGGGTGATTTCAGGTTATAAAAACAGCCATAGAATGCAAATAAAAAAAGGAAAATGATGTCCATTCAAATAACATTAGCAGATAGGATACCGCTACGTCTCTGTTTAAGCAGAACAAGACTATGAGCTTACTGAGCCGATGCCCTGTTCTTCTGTCCCCTGGTCTTCATCCTGAAGCACATTCTGGCTGAGTGGGTAACCAGCCGCCTAGTGAAGTTTGCTCCAAATCTGAATCACAGATGAACATGTTCAAGTTTAAAACATAGAGAGGAATCATTTTAGGGTTTCCTACATAATAAGTGATCCACTTTATGTTAGAAAAATATATCGGTAAGTAAATTATTTGAACTGATTTGTTCTTAGAATTTTCATTTTGTTTCTTAGTTTTCCATGAAAATCATGACCACTTCTGTGGTTTTTTTGTGTGTGTGTGAGGAAGATCAGCCCTGAGCTAATGTCTGTGCCCATCTTCCTCCACTTTATGTGGGACGCCGCCACAGCATGGCCCGACAAGCGGTGCGTCGGTGCGCGCCCGGGATCCAAACCCGGGCCGCCAGCAGCAGAGCATGCTCACTTAACCGCTACGCCACGGGACCGGGCCCCACTTCTGTATTTTTAACGTCAGTGTGGTCGTCATTAAATCGGCGCAGCCGTTCACTTTAGAAGTGCTGTGACAACGGTAAATGGGGTGATGGGAGAGAAAGCGAGGTGCCTTTTAGCCCAGGGAATCAGGGCAGGACCTGACAGCTGAGGGGACCTTGGGGGCTGAGCAGCAGATGGCCGTGTGGACCTCCCGGACAGGTGGAACAGGCAGTGCAAAGGCCCTGGGGCTGCACTGAGCTGGTGGGATCACAGAGAAGGCCAGCGTGGCCCGAGGGGGTAGGCGAGGGAGAGGAGGGTGCCAGGCAGACCACCTGGGGCGGGCAGGAGGTCGGGTTTTATTATTTATGTAGAAGGGAGGCCCAAGGTGAGGTTGGTGCCAGGAGCTGATGTCATGGGCTTTTGTTTTGAAAGCTCACTCTGGTGGCCACAGGAACGAAGGGCTGGCTGGGGTCGGGAGGCCTCGGTGGAGGTCACTGCAGCCGTCCAGGAAGCAGGGGGCTTGCAGGGGGCCCCTGGCCCTGTGGGAGCCGCTGGGGGTGGGGTATGGAGGGTCAGGGGCGGGAGGTCCCCGGACACCCAGGCCGGGGCCTGGGCACCTGTGGGGACGGCGGCGCTGCTCCCTGAGGTGGGAGCCGGAGAGCCATGAGCCTCGGGCCCTTGTGCCTCAGTTTCCCCCTCTCTGAGATGGGGATATAACAGTTCCTGTGTCCTGGGGTCCCTAGGGTCAGTGAGTTCCTGTCCCCGGGTGCCACGCTCGGTGTCGGGCACGTGGGAACGCCCTGCGACTTTGCTTCTTCCTTCCACTTTGTCTGCAGAGACCAAGAGTTATTCCTCGTTCATCCGTTCATCCGTTCATTCACCAACTGTTTATCGAGCCGCCGCCCCGCGCCAGGCAGTGTCCTGGGCCGCGGGGAGACGGCGGTGACGAGGGTTCACGTTCCGGCGGTGCAGACGGGCAATAAATAAATAGTCTGTGGTGAAGTGACAGCTGGATAACGACAGCGAGACGGATCAGGCCGGGCGGGGGGCGTCCTGCTCCCCGCCCCCACCCCTGCCCGGCCTCCCGTCTTCCTCCCCCGGCGCCGTGACTGCCGCCGGCTGCGGGCGGGGCCCCCCCGAGGACCGGGCCTGTCACGTTAATTCTCTGTGTCTGCGCCGGCCGCGCGGTTACAGTTAATTTCACGCTTGACTTTCCGCCGTGCTGGCAATGTCGCCGCGTCAGAGTCACCTGTCCCCACCTCCCTGCCCTCCCTCTGCCACCTGCCTCGTCGGGGGGGGTGGGCGGTGCCCCTGCCTTGAGGGGCACTTGCTGCGGGCTCTTGGCCCCCGGCCCCGGGGGCTCCCCAGACCCTCGGGCTCGGGGCAGCAGGAGCAGGGCTGTGCAGGCGGCCAGGGGACTCCGGCGCGTAGGGTGCTGTTAACGGGTCTCTGCGGTCTTGCTCTGGAGGTTCAGAGACATTAAGAAACTTCGCCGGGGTCACACAGCCGCGCTCGAGGCCAGCGATCTGCACGCCCGCCCTGTTTCCCCTCCTGGGTCTTCAGTCTCTGCTCCTCACCAGCCTGTGAGCGGGGGCGACTCACGTCACTTTGCTTGTCAGGAGGTGGTGTCCTCGGAGCGTCCACTTTGCGTGGGAAAAGTGCTTGGTGCCAGGAAGCGGGCTTCAGACCCTCCGTCACCCCGATCTGACAGGCTCTTCCCAGGGCATTCAGGGCCCTGCATGGACGGCCTCCTGATCCTCCCAGCAGTCGGGGTCTGGCTGTCCTGAACGCCCCTCCTTACCCCCTCGAGTTCCCTGTCATCCTCTACTGCCCTGGGACCCGGCGCTCGTCTCGTTTACCTCCGCACGCCCCATTCCTCTGCTTCTCCCAAGCCTCAGCTCAAACCTCCCTTCCTCCAGGAAGCCTCCCCTGATTGCCCCAAGCTTTCCTTTTCCAGAACCCCAGGGGCCTCAGGGCCCGTCCCACCCCGGGCCCGGCCAGACTCTCCTGCGGCCACAGAATTTCCAGCTCCTCGTTGCTCTTTCACAGTCCAGACTCGGACGACGCGGCCGTGGTCTCCTCACGGCTCGTGCCTTTCCAAACCCTGACTTCTCCCTGAGACTGTGGAGATCTCTCGGACCCCATACGTGCCTCCACTGGCGAACTCATCCTGTTGCTGGTTTGTCAGCCCTTCCAGAGCCCTCCTAGAGACTGGGTTCCTTATGTTTTGGGACAGATCTCAGCAGAAAAGATTTGTCTGTGGTAAGCTGTTTGCACCTCCGATACCAAAACATTTCTTGGGACAAAATAAACACTCAAAAAACGTTTGCTGGAAGAATGTTGGGCAAGTGGACGCCCCAAGTCGGATGTCTAGGGGATCGAAAACCCAGATGCATGCTTCTGGGTGTGGGAAGGTGTGGGGCAGTAGGGAGTGGTGGGGACTGTGGCGAATGGCGAGCCCATCGCCCTTGTAAAGGGGCAGTCCGGCCTCAGTTCCCAGTCCGTGGCCATGAGGGAATGTGGCCAGATCGCCTGATTTTCAGGAGAAGCTTTAAGTTCAGCTTTTTATGCAACAGCTTCTGGTTTTCAATGCTGGCACCAAGTTCAGATTTTTTAGAAAGCATGGCAGTCCACACACCACACGCTCGCGGGCTGGCTCTGGGGGCTGGACGACGCCCGCTCGCAACCTGCGGCCTGACACCTGTCCTCCTGGGCGGTGAGCGGGTGCCTCTGGGGCCAGGCCCCGTGCTTACGTGGAAGACAGCTCGGGTCCGCCGTTGGCTGAAGGCGTTATCCGCGGTGGGAGCTCCGCGGGCGGCCGGCAGAGGACCACCGCCCGGAGGCCGAGAACCGCAGCAGTTCCTTCCCGGTTCTGGGGGCCGGGAGCCAGGAAGCTGGCGCTCGGCGCAGCCTCCGTCTCTCGTGGCTCCGGGGAGGCTCCTTCCTGCCACCTCCAGCTCCCGGTGTTGCTGGCTCCCTGGGTGTCCCTCGGCCTGTGGACACTTCACCCCCATCCTCTGTCTTTGCTGGGCTTCTCGCCATGTCTTTTCATGTCCTTTTCCTTGGTGTGTCTGTCCCCACGTCTAGATTTCACTTTTCGAGGGACCCCAGTCATGTAGAGTCACGCAGATGACCTTATTCTAGTTTGACGACCTCTGTCAAAGCCTGATTTCCAACAAGGTCACATCCTGAGGAACGGGGGTTAGGACGCCATCCTCTGTTTTGGTGGGAAGGACACGTTTCAGCCCGTGACAGACACCAAGCCCCCGCAGGCTCGGGAGTGAATTCTGTTTGGTCCTCACCGTGGCATTTCAACATAGAGCACGTCTGTCTTATTTTCTTTAACTATTTGTTTTAAAATAGCTACATGTACAGAAGAGCTGTGAAGAATTTCTGTGCACCCGTCACCCAGCGTCCCCTAATGGGGACCTCGTCTGGCAGCTGGTGCGCTCGTCAGACTGAGAACGTCGCCGTGGTCTAGTCGCACTCTCCGCTAAACCACAGACGGTCTTTGGGTCTTCTCCATGTTTCCACTCACGGCCGTTCTCTGGTCCCAGGTCTGATCCAGGTTCCCAGGTTGCTGTTCGTCCTCGTGTCCCTTGGTCTCCGGTCTGTGACAGTTTCTCTGTCTTTCCTTGTTTTTCCTGACCCTGACACTTGAGAAGAGTACTGGTCAGGGCTTCTGTAGAATGTCCCTTAATGTGGGTTTGTCTGATGTGACCTCATGAGGAGACCAGTGTTGTGGATTTGGGGGAAGCGTCCCACAGAGGTGAGCGAGACGCCTGTCCTGTCACATCCATCAGGGGGCCCTGACACTGACCGGGGGTGTCCGCCTGGCTCCCTGACGAGGGTAGTGGTGCCGTGTTTCTCCTCCTCGGGCTGCTCTCCTCCTCGTCTGTGCTCTGCACTGTGGAAGCGAGTCGCCCGTCCAGCCTGCTGCCCAGGGGAGGGGAGTTCAGCTCCACCTCCTGGAGGAGGGACATCAGAGAGTTTGTGGCTGCAAGTTAAAGCTGCCACGATGGTTAGTAAATATCTAGGGGAAGGTGCTGCGAGGCTACGCCAATTTCCTGTTTCTCCTCAAAGCTTTTCCTGTGAATTTTAGCCTCATCTGTGGATCTTCGCCTGTAGCAGCGAGAACTGGGGTGCTCTGAGGGGCTTCACCTCTTTCCCTCATCCCTCCGCGTTTGCCCGTTAGAATTCCGTAAGGACCCTTCGTCCCTTCTCCCCGCGTATTTATTTATTCCGTCGTTTATTTATATCACTGTGCACTCACGGGCGTTCGCTTTATTCTTTCAGTTCTAATCTGCTCTTATTTACTTTGCCGTTCACGTCACTCCCCTTTCGTCACCGGAAATTCTTCCGGGTTGGGTTCTGTGTCTTTCTGATCTCTTTTGTTCTTTTTGGCACTTCTTCTCTTAAAGACATTCTGGGCTCGTCTTGTGTGTTTCCCGCCCTGGCTCTGCGTCAGCCCTTCCTCCAGGGAGAAACCAAGACCTCGGTGCTCCCGGGCCCGTTGCTCTGCGCTCCCTTTGCTACTTGGCCTTCTCAGCTGTCAGTCTCTTGTCAAGTCCAAACCCTTGACGTCGTCCAACCCACCAGGCCCTGGACAGCGGGCTGCCGTCCCTGCTCATGTCCTCTCCCCCTGCGCTCTGTCCCTCCCCAATACTCTCCAGCCACGTGGGCCTTCTGTCTGTTCTTCAGATACTCCAAGTTTGTTCCTGCCTCAGGGCCTTTGCACCTGCAGTGCCCTCTGCGTGGAGTGCACTTCCCTCTGGATCTTTCCACAACTGGTCCTTCTGGTGATGTAGATCTGGGCCCAAGGCTGTCTCTGAGAGACTTTTCTGCACCACTGAGTCTCAAATAGCTGTACTTTCCCCTCCCACCTACTTGCTGCCCCTCACCCTATTGAAGTTCCTGAATCCAGGATTGTGTTGATTGTCTCGTTTATTGTCAGGGTGACCCCTCTAAGCGTTGCCTCCATGAGGGAGGGGTCCTTGCCTGTCTTGCTGACAGCTGTGTCCCCTGTGCCTGGAACAGTGCCTGGCACTCAGTCAACATTAGTTGACTGACCAAGGAGATGAAAGCATGATGCTATTGCTCCCATTTTTCGGATGGGGAAACTGAGGCTGCAAGACTTTCTGAGATTTGCTCCAAGACCCCTGTGGTGGAGCGAAGGGCTCTGGTCTCAGCTGGTGTGACTGAGGACCCCCCCCCCCAGTGTTCACCTGCCTGTGTGGGGGTGGCTCATGTCAGTATTGAGGCCTTGAGGCAGGGAGGCCCCGGCTGGGTATGAGGCCAGAGTGACCCCAGGAGCCAAGGGCCACCGCCTGTGGGCCCCCCAGAAGTGGGCATGGCATTTCCTTTTCGGGCGGTGGGGGGGGTTGTGGGCTGTGGACAGGGCTCTGAGCCTGACCAGCGTACCCTGGGGCTTCTAGGAGGGAGAGTTGCCCACGCTCTCGCTGCGGCCTTTCCCTCCTGACTAAGAGGGAACGTGAGCTCGTGAGCGTTTCTGGACTCGAGACCAGGTGGTGAGGACATCAACCGCCTGCAGGAAACCAGTGTGGGGCCGGGGGGTCAGGGCGGGTACGGCAGGCCTGGGGGACCTCGTCCAGCCTGGGACAGAGGCCTGGTGGTCGCAGCTGAGCGTGGTGGCCTTCTGAGGTGACGGTGTCTGTCTGCTGGGCGTGGGGACAGAGAGTGGCCCTCCACGGGGTCCCGTGTCGGGTAACTCCAGGCCCTTAGGCCCCGTGAAGCATGTGTTGGGGGAGCTTCATTCATCCATCAGGGCCTGGGGGTCCCCCCTTTCTCCTTTTCCTGAGGTTGGGGTCCTGGGTGGCCCACGATGCCTCCTGGAGGCTGGGTGGCTCGTGGCTCCCCGTCAGCGGTTCGTGAGCTTTGGGTGGGTTTGGACATGGCTGAGAACATAAGGATTTCGGGGAGCCCCTCCTCAGAAAAGCTGACGCCACTGCCCACCTGGCCCGGGCCGACACGATCGGGGTCGCACTGGGCTCCCAAGGCCTGTCTGTGACCCCACAGGCCCCAGGACCAGCCGCAGCCCTCTGCTCGGTGTGGGGGGTTGTGGGGGGCTGAGGGACGGGGGCCTAGGTCTCTGGGCGGCTGGGGGACGTCCTCTCCCCCCTCTGGGTCCTCCCTCCCTCCCCTCCCTCTGGGTCTCTGTTGCCCTGTCCTCGGATCTTGTCTTTCTCTGCCTTCCTGCCTGTGTCCCTCTCTCTCTCTCTCCCAGTCTCGCCTCCCTCCGCCCGTCTCTGGGTCTCCGTCTCTCTCCATCTCGTCTCATCCGTCTCTCTCCCTGTCTCTGTGTCTCTCTCTAGGTCTCCGTCTCTCTCTCCGAGTCTCACTCGCATCCGGCCCTCTCATTTCCGGTCTTAGTGTCTCTCTCTGTCTCCCCCTCGTCTCCGTCTCTCTCTGTCTCCCTTTCTCTCAACATCCCCCCCGGGGGTTTCCCGAGGGTCCCTGCCCCGCACCAGCCCTGTCCTGTCGTCGTCCCCAGGGTGGAGGGGCCCTGAGGCCGCAGCGCGGCGCTGGGCTGGAGCCGGGCTCTGTGGGGCTGCAGGTCTCGGGCCTCGGTCTCCCCCGCCTGTGCTCCTGGTCTCAGGCTGTGGATGTCTGTGTGGCCCGTTTTCCGTGGCAGGTGTGGCTGACGGGCAGAGAGGAGCCTGGGTGTGGGGGTGACGGCGGCTCCCGGGAGGGCAGGAAGCCACAGTGCGCTCTCCCCGGTGGGATCCCCTTGCCTGCAGAGCGCTCGGCCTAAGCGTGGCTGGGCCCTCTCGTGGGGCAGAGGGGCGCCCTGGGCCATGCTCTCTGGGGCTGCGGGGGTCGCTTAGCTCCCCGAGTGCCACTGACGGGGCGCACGTGGGGCTCCGTCTCAGAGGACAGCCCCGCGTGGCTGACCCGCCGTCTGCTGTCCCCCGCCCGCGTAGAAACCAGGCCATGCGGAAGAAACTGATCCTGTACTTCAAGAGGAGGAACCACGCTCGGAAGCAATGGGTAAGTCGCCGCGCCCCACCCCGCAACCCTCCCCGCCCCACGGGCCGGGCCGCTGCCGGCCGCGCCGATGGACCTCGGGGCCCCACAGCGGCCTCGTCGCTGAGTGCCCGGGCTTTGCAGAGGAGCCAGGACGGCGAGAGGCGGGAGGAGTCGGCAGCGGCGCCATGGAGCCGGGGCTCGGGGCTCGGGGCCCACGGCTGGGAGGCGTGGGTGTGGACGGGGCCGGATTCTGCCGCTCCGCTCCCGTCCAGGAGGGGAGAGAGCAGAATGGGGGCCGGGAAATTTGGTTCCTTGGCACATGCCCCATGATGGGCTTTCCGGGCAGAAGGAGAGAAGTTTGTTGGAAGAGGTGGGGGATCGGGGCGGGCTGTGTGCGGGGTGGGGGTGACGGCAGGGGGCGCCCAGAGAAAGGAGGCTGTCCTGGCCCGCTGTGCCCACATCCAGGCTCAGGAAAATGAGGGTGCAGAGAAGCATCGAGGCCCCCGTGCTTGCACCAGCCCTCAGCGGCTACATCAGAACAGCACGTGGAGCCGAGTCCTGCATCCCGCTGCACACTCTGGCGTCTCAGCGGGGAAGCGGGCCCAAGGCAGGGAGACCGCGAGTGACGGACCACCTGTAGTTGTGGTTTAGGGTGGCCATTTATATCGCTGATTCAGTGGGGGAGGTTGGGGCCCAGGGATCGAGGGGGAGTTACCCTTTAGTGTTCTTTCAGCTGTGAGGGGAAGAGGACCTGGCTCAGATGGGCTTAAACGGTAAAGGAATGTGTGTAGCTGAAAAGTCCATTGGGTGGAGTTCAGGAATGGTTTGATCAGGTTTTACCTTCATGTCTATGCAGTTTTCCCCAACTCTGTATGTTAGTACATACACACTGGTTTCCCTGTGGGACCTGAGCTCCTGCAGCAGGATTGAGTGTTCTAGAGCCAGAGGGAGAGCAGCCTTTTCTCAGACCATCTCACGAAAGCTCTGATTGGACCACTTGAGGGTGTGGGTCCCTCTAAACCAGTTTCTGAACCCGCCCTGCTCTGGCCCCAGGCCTCGGCCGGGCCCTCGTAGAGAGGAGACACTTCCAGCCCAGATGCTGGGCTATTGGGAAGCTGCGTAGGCAGCACTCTGGACCCCAGGGCTCATGGGGTGAGAAACAGTGGGCTTCCCAGCCTTTCCTTTCAAAGCTTCCTCAGACCCCAGGCTGACTGGGTGGATGGGGTTCATGAAACTGGGTGGAGTTATTCATGGAATTAGGAAACGTTTACCGAGGACCTGCTGCGGGCCTGGCATGGCCTGTTGAGGGAGGAGAAACAGCAAAAAGTGCTGTGTGGAGGGGTGGGGATGGCCCGCATGTCCCTGGGGTGGTGACCTCCATACTGAGGTGGAATGACAAGAAAGTACCAGCCATGTGAGGATCTGGAGGTCAGAGTGTCAGGCAGAGGGCACAGCACGTGCAAAGGCCCTGAGGCAGGAACCAGCCTGGGTAATGGGACAGAATGCATCAGGCAGGTCTGAATACAGTGCATGGAGGGGTCGTGGGAGGCAGATCACAGAGAGACGTCTGCTCTCAAGCTAGGACGGAATGTGTAGATTTTATTCTAAAGACAGTGGGATACTTAGTGTACTCTTAACAAATGTATTCTTAATAAACAATACAGAGTCTTCATTATAAGAACTTTTAGTCATTCGGGAAATTTGACAGGCAGGCAGGAAACGTGACGGACGAGTACTGTGAACACCGACACTCCCTCCATCTAGAGTCGGTCATGTTAACGTTTCTGTATCTCTGTGTGTGTGTGTGTGTGAGACAGTACGAATATGTGTGCGTGTGGGTGTGTGACACAGTACGAATGTTTCTGTGGTTGGACTGTTAGGAAGCAGTCAGACGCCTGCGCCCCTCACCCTAACGCTCCCGCGTCCGTCTCCTGGGAGGCAGGCAGTTCTCGCGTTGTTACACCTGAAAATGCACAGCTGTCCCCACGACCTTCCAGCCGAGGCCACACTCACCGCCCCGGGTCCTGCCTGGGGGTGGGGTTCATGAGGGCTGGAGGACGAAGGTCTGATTTACATCTTCAAGGACCCCGGTGGCTGCTGGGGTGGCGTTGGGGTGTGCGGAAGTTCAGAAATCGCTCGCAGCTCCTCGGGGGTCTCTTGCGGGGGTGGAGGGAGAGCGGGCTTATTTAAAAATACAGAAACTGGAGACTTCTGAGAAATTCTGGGTGGCTTTGTGGCCAAGCTGAGCCCATCTCGAGAGAGGCTCCTGTGAAAACGAATTGAGAAACCACAGGAGCTGCGGCCACCCGGAGGGTCTGGAGTGCCTCGTTCCTGTTCGCAGGTAATGAGCCAGAGCCCCCGTGTGGTCTCCGGCAGGGCCTGGGAGGGGGCCCAGGTGGGCCTAGACCTCAGATCCACTGTCCCTGTCCCCCCGCGCTCCCCGCCGTGAGTCAGCCCCCCCTCAGACGGGGAGGGGACCCTACTCCTTAGGGGCTCCTGGGACCGCAGGTCAGCTGCCCCCTGCTCCACGCTTCTGCCCAGAGAGCAGAGGCCCTTCCCCTGCGGGAGTCTGCGCCAACACGACCCCCCAGGCTGGCTGTCCTTCCCCGGGGGCTGAGCTGGCCCCTTGGGAGGCCGGGTCGTGGGGCGGGGTGTGAGGCTGTGCTGGAACCACAGAGGCCCGGGCTCCGACCCCCCCGTGCCCTGCTGTGTGTCGTCTTGGGACAGCAGTCTCTCCGCAGCCTCGCTCCTCCTGCTCTGAAATGGGGTGGGTCCTGGTGGGGATGGGGGGCTGCTGCGGGAAGGGTCGAGCGGGGTCCCTGGTGAAGAGGGTTGTGATGTGGCGGTGGTGGTGTGGCATGGGTGAGGCGGGGCGAGCCCGGTGTGGAGCGTGGATGTGTTCGTTTCCCGGGGCTGCTGTGACACACGACCACAAACCAGGGACTTAAACCCACAGCAGTGTCTTCTCTCACAGGCCGGAGGCCAGAAGTCCAAAGTCAAGGTGTGGGCCGGGCCGCGCTCCCCCGTGAGGCTCTCGGGGCGGGTCCTTCCTGCCTCCCCACTGCCCGGGGCTCCAGACACTCCTCCTCCTCGGCCGTGGCCGCGCCCCTCCCCTCTCTGCCTGGTCTCCGCAGGGCCTTTTGCGCTTCTCTCCCCTCGTCTCCCCTCGCGGGGGCGTCTGTCACCATATTTAGACTCACCTCCTTCAGGATGACCTTATCTCCAGACCCTTACCTTAATTACCTCTGCACAAACCTTTTTTGAAATCAGGTCGCATCTGCAGCCTCGGGGGTCAGGACGTGGTGTGTCTGTCTGGGGGTCGCCGCTGAGCCCCCTGCAGTGGGTGCTTCCCTGTTTGCAGCATCGTCTGCCTCTCCACCCGCTCCCCGCTGTCCTCACTCCCCTACAGTGGGCTCCCCCTCTCGTATCCCCTGTACCTCTGAGTTTCTCGTTTTTTCTGACCCACCTGGCGTCCGTGATTCTCCTCTGCAGCATGAGCTGCGGGCAGCACAGCGTCTGGGAGTTCCAGCCCTGTCACCCTCACGCCGTCCACACACGGGGTGCTAGGAGCCCGGAGCCCTGTTCCTTTCAGTGAGAAAGGACGGCCTCTTCCACACGTGTGCTGGGACAACTGGGTGTCCGCACCCCCGCCTCACAAAATTAACACAACATTAACTCGAAATGAATCAGAGACCTTAATGTCAGAGCTAACGCCATAACATTCCCAGGAAAAACCCACAGGGCGACTCTTTATGCCCTTGGCTTTGGTGGTGGATTCTTGGAAATGACACGAAAACACGAGCAACAGAAGGACAAATAGACGCCCTGGACTTCATCAGAGTAACTGTCGGCTGCTTCCGGCAGGGCCCCGGCCTCCCCGCTCCCTAATGGTGTGATCACAGGCTGGCTCCCTGGCTCTGGGTGCCCCCTGTGCAGAGGTGGTGGTGGTCATGGCCAGTGGGGGGTTTGGGTGCGTCAGTCTGTGGGAGGGACTCAGCTCCGTGCCTGGCACGTGACACAGGAGCCCTCAGCCAGTGTCAGAGGTGGTGGTGGTGATCACAGGAGTGCAGCCGCCCTGTTCCTTTTCCTCTGCAGATTCTTACTTGCGGCACCCCACAGACTGGCTTAGCTCTGACCCGGCCTCCCGAGTGTGAGTGAGTGGGAGAGAGTGTGAGTGTGTGTATATGTGTGAGTGTGTGTCTGTGCATGTGTGAGTGTGAGATCTGCCCCCTACCCCAGCCACCAGGACCACCCTTATGGACTCCCCTGAGTGGAGTCCCCGCTGCCTGGTGGAGGGCTGCAGCCCCTGCCGTGGGATGCCCTGAGGGGCCCAACCCCCGGCCCTCTGTGGGCTGAGAGCACATTGAGTGCAGTGGGTGCCGGCACAGGCAACAGCAGGCGGCGCGTGGTTAGACGTGCAGGGGGACTTCCGCATCCTGGGCTGTCCTTGGGAGCTGCTCGGGTCTTTGTGCCCAGTGCTTGGGGTCAGGCGGCATGGCTGGGTGTCCCCTCACGGGTGTTCTTGCCCATGTCCCTCTGCTCCACCCTTGCCTGCCGGCCCCTCCACTGGGCAGCTGGGCAGAGACCCTGAGGTTTCCACCTTGCCTGTCTTCAGTGGGAACTGCTTTATTTTCCTTGGCTGGTTTTGGTGAGCTTTTCTCACCTTTGCCCACGTTTTCTCACTCTTGTCGTCAGGCCGAGGCCTCTCTGGAGGTTGAGGGCACAGAGAGGGTGGCCTGGGCTGGTCCTCCGTGCCAGTCCCCATCTGCAGCGGAGGGCTGTCCACAGTACATTGCCATGTGAACCCGTGTGGCCTCGTCTGCCACTGGAACTGTGTCTCGATCTCTGGCGGGTTCTTGGAACAGCCCACATATGTGTGGAGCCCCCAGGAGCTGGGGCTCAAGTTCTGCTTCCCCTCAAAGCTGGCCTGACTGCCCCTTGGGGGCCGTCTTGCTGCTGGGTTTGTTGAGGACCAAGGTCACAGCTCGCCTTGGTCAGAAGCTGAGACACAGGGTGGGGTGGAGTATCTGGGCACGAGGACCAGAGAGGGGCTTTCTGATTGTGCCGAGGCGTCCAGAGGGCGTTCTGGCGAGGCTCCCCGACCTTGCCATCTGTCCACCGCAGCTGTTAGCGATGGGGAGAGTCTCACAGGCGGCCAGACGCTCCCCGCCTGCTTGCCGTCCAGGTCACCTTGGAGATTTGGAAGCCAGGCAGCTACGTTCTGGGCTGGATTGGGGGTCTTTTCTCTAAGGATGTGCAGTAGGAGGCACTGTGGTTAGACGAGGAGAGGGACTTCCTTGTCCTGGACAGACTGCAGCCCAGTCCCCGGGCCTGGGGAGCATGGCTGAGCCCGAGGCCGGGGAATGAGGAACGGTTCAGAAGTGAGGCTCTCTGGGGGCCGCCCCAGGCCTGACAGACACCCAGAGCTGCAGTGTCCGACAGCTTCCTGCGATGATGGAAATGGTCTCTGTGTGCACTGTCCACGGCAGACGGTAGCCCCAGCCACATGTGGCTGCTGAGCGCTAGAAATGTGGTGGGGGAACCAGGGGTCTGAATTTTAAATGTTACTTAATTTTATGTGATTTAAACTTAGCCACACGTGGAGGAGGACGAGGCCTTTCTAGTGGGCGGCCAGGTGGCGGGCCATTCCCCAGGGAGGGAGGCGCCAGGCCCTGGGGGAGGCTGTGGGTTTCTTCAGAAGCCTGGGGCTCCCCGGGCCCTGCGTGACCGTGTGTGTGACGTGTGTGACCTGTGTGACCGTGCGCGTCTGAGCGTCCCAGCCCGCCCGTCTGCCCTGTGACCCACCGTGCAGAGCGGGCCGGAGTTGGGGGCCGGGGGCCGGTGCCCTGACGCAGGAGGAAGCCCTTCCTCAGGCCCTGCCCGCCCTGCTCCGCAGGAACAGAAGTTCTGCCAGCGCTATGACCAGCTCATGGAGGCCTGGGAGAGGAGGGTGGAGCGCATTGAGAGCAACCCCCGGCGGCGCGCCAAGGAGAACAAGGTGCGCGAGTACTACGAGAAGCAGTTCCCCGAGATCCGCAAGCAGCGCGAGCTGCAGGAGCGCATGCAGAGGTGAGCGGGCCGGGCCGGGCCCCCTGCCTTCCCCTCCCTTTCTCCAGGACACGCCCGGGACCTGGGTCCGCTGGACGCTTTGTCAGCAGACAAGCCCTGGCCGGTGTGAGATGGAAAGCAGGGTCTCAAACTGGTGGCCCAGGGCCGAGTCAGGCCCTCAGAGCCTGCTTGGCCTGAACGCCTATTTGACATGTAAATACATTTCGGTGGAGCAGGTTCTCCTCCCGGTGTGCCACGCGCTGCTGCCGCCCAGCCTCGTGTCTGTAAGCGGCCCGCACGGCCCCTGAAGGCAGCAGAGTTTGACATCCCTGATGTGGGTCACGGGAGAGACCGCCTGGCCCGGATGCCGGCTCAGGGTGCTGGTCTCACGCGGTGGCCGGGAGGATTGCGCGAGAGCCGGTGCCGGCGCACAGTAGGCACTCGGTGACACGTGGCTGTGGTTTCTGTTGCTATACGGCTGAGGCGATGGGCCCCGATGGTGCGACTCTCACTCCTTAGTGGACTCGCCCCGTCCGTGTCCCCCGAGCCTCCTCCCAGCCTGGGAGCTGGGGGCCACTTCATTCCCAGTAACAGGGGTGGAAACTGAGGCACAGAACCCGAGAGGCAGAGCCGAGATTTGAACCTGCGTCTGTGTGGCTGGTGTTCCCAGGCCAGGGTGGGGGCGTGGGAGGCCCAGCCCGCCCCCCTGCCACCCACACGCCGCCTCTGGGGGAGCTGTGGGCTCAGGTCTGTGCTGCGGTGCCGGCCGCGCGTCCCCGGCTGCCGACCATCCTGAGTGTGTCCCTTTGGTCTCCAGCAGGGTGGGCCAGCGGGGCGGCGGGCTCTCCATGTCAGCCGCCCGTAGCGAGCACGAGGTGTCCGAGATCATCGATGGCCTCTCAGAGCAGGAGGTAAGTCCGCGGCCTTGACCCTGCCCCAGCTCTTCTCCCCATGGCCCCCATGGACGTGGGGCGGGGGTGGTCTCGGCAGGAAGCAGAGCTCACCTGGATGGTGGAAATCAAGGGGCTGGTCACTGCAGTGTGGGCAGTGAGAGGAGCCGTCGCCCGTCCCCAGGCCTGAAGGACGAGTGGAGGGGCGTGTTACGGGGCCGTGGAGGAGGGGCCGTCTGGCAGGACGTGAGAAGGAGGGTGCTGGAGAGTGAGCCCCCGACCCTGGCTTCTCCCGCCCTCCATCGCTGCCCGCTCTGGCTGAGCCCACCGGGAAGCCAGCGGGCCGGGTGCCTGAGGGCTGCAGTTCCCAGGTCAGCCTCCCGGTGCCCAGAACCGGGGCTGACGGAGACTTGCCAGCATACCAGCTGTCCACCGGGCCGGGACCTTCTGGCAGGACCCCCAGCCCTGCCGGCTCGAGCGCGGCCTCTGTCTTCCCGTGGGCCTCCTGGCAGTGCCTGGACAGCTGGAGTTCAGCCTGGGTGACCCTGGCTGTGGTCCCCGGGGTCCAGAGATGGCCTGGCAGCAGAGGGAGGAGGCGTGTGCTCCTGGGGAAGGGCTGGTGCTGGCCTGTCCCCTCCTGGTCTCGTAGGTCAAGCGTCGAATGTGCCAGTCCCCCCACCTCATGTTCCCACTGCACGGGGGCACCTCCAGAAAGGAGGGGGCACGTTTCCTCCTGCCCAGGACTTCTGTCCAGATGGGGCGTTTGTGGCTCCAAGTTGGTGCAGGAGCCATGAGCTGTACGTGGCTCTTTAAATGGAAAGTAACTAAAATGAAATAGAATTAAAAATCCACTTCCTCAGTCACATCAGCCACATTTCAAGTGCTCAGTGGCCGCGTGTGGTTCGTGGCTCCCATGCTGGACAGAGCAGGGAGTTAACGCCTCCATCGCTGCAGAATGTTCTCTTAGACAAGGCTGCTCCAGGCCGCACATTCTCAAAGTGGACAGACCGGAGAGTCCCGGGGGAGGGGGCGTCTGGTTAAATGGAGGTTTCCTAGGCCCTACCCCCAGAGGTTCTGATTTAGCCAGTCTGGGGCAGAGCCCAGGAATCTGCATTTTTACCAAGCTACTCGAGTGATCCTGAGCAGGTAATTCAGACCGTCTGGCCCTTAAAAACAAGCCTCGTTTTAAAGCTTCGCATGGTGTGCCCCTGTTTCGAACACCATTCAGTCCACAGAAAGCAGCTCGGAGAGCTTTTGCCCACAGCTGCCCCCACAGGTTTGCCCGGCTCCTGGCCCGGGGATGCCGTGGCCACATGCTCGTCCCCTGGTGGCGCGCGCATGCGGGTTGGTTTGCCCTGGAAGCAAGAGGGTGGCTCTTTCCTGTGTGTTCTCTGCCAGATGCAGGGTGCGACGCGTCTAGGCTGATTCAGTGTCCCCTTTCGTTATCCCAGAGGCCCACGTCCTCAGGTCCTGGCCACGTGGGGGTGTGGCCGCCGGCGTCCTCAGGGATGTTGAGGGGGTGGCGTTCGAGGGGGATGGCTGGAAAGGGAATCCAGGGCAGAGACTTCACCCCAGCCAGCCGAGGCCACCCAAGGTTCCCCGGGGGGGGATGGGGCCGGAGGAGAGGCGCTGTCCGTCCTTCCAGAGCTTCTAGCAGTCAGGGCACCTGCCCAGCATGGGAGAGGCAGGAAGGCTGCCCACGGGGGCTCACAGCAGGGGTCCTGCCCGTGACATGCCTGTGGTCTGCCCTCATTGCGTTTCTGGGGCAGCGGAGGAAGACCGGGGCGGTGTTGCTGTTGGGGGGCTGCTCCGGGTGCTGGAGAGGCTCAGGCCTTGGTGAGGGCCCTTCTCTCAGCCGAGGGTCAGGGCTCTGCCGTGTTTCGCTCCCTGCTCCTGTTGGGAGCGCTGGACGTGGAATGCAGAGGTGGGATGTGGGAGGCTGGGCTGCAGATCCTCTGACCGAGCTGGCGTTGGCTGGGCTGGGCCCTCGCCCGCCTCCAGAGATGGGTAATTAATCGCCAGTAATGGGCTGGCTGCAGAGATTTGGGGAAATGAGGCCCGCTGAGTGGTGGTTCAGAGCCTCTTAACAGCTGTCCCGATGCATTATGAGCGAGCCCGCCTGACTCCTGCATGCACGGGGCTGGGCCGGCTGTGCCCCACGTGGGCACGCTGGAAGGAGCTGGATGCCAGAGCTGGGGGCAGGCGGCTGGGGAGGAAAGGGTTCTGCAGTCTCCCCGCTCTCCTGGAGCCAGGCAGCCCCTCTCCCGCCCCGTGCCCTCTGAACCTGGATGGCCATGCCCTGTCTCCTGAGCTCCTCGGGCCCAGCTGCGCTGAACATCTCTCCTGCGGTGTTTTATGGTGCTTGCATTTCCAAAGGGAAGATTCATTGCTCCCCTCTCCCTGCAGAGAGGCCACTGCTGCTCTCTGCCTTGAATTTATAGCCCTGCCCACCATAAACCTGTCTGGGGCTGCCTTTAAATTCTCCCTCTCCCCAGCACGGGCTGTTATTATTTTTTAGCTCATCCTTCTCTGTCTCTCTGGTTTTGCATTTTCCCGCTGTTGGTCGGAATATCCGTTCCCCCTCGGCCTTGCCTGGGTCCCCAGCGCTGGCCGGAGCACCCCTCCCCGCCCGAACCCGGCCCCCGTCTGGTCCCGTGCTCTCTGACCTGGGCCCTCGGCCTTCTTGCGTTCCCTCCAGAACCTGGAGAAGCAGATGCGGCAGCTGGCCGTGATCCCGCCAATGCTGTACGACGCGGACCAGCAGCGGATCAAGTTCATCAACATGAACGGGCTCATGGACGACCCCATGAAGGTGTACAAGGACCGACAGGTCATGAACATGTGGAGCGAGCAGGAGAAGGAGACCTTCCGGGAGAAGTGAGTCCCCCTTCCGCAGGGCGTGGGCCCCGCTCGGGCCTGGACGGCCACCAAAGCCCTCTCGCCCTCCCCTGTCCCCAGAGACCCATCCTGCTGCAGTGTGTCCTGGCTGCCTAGGACTGCGTGACAAATGGCCACAGACCGGGGGGGCTTAAACCCCCAGAATTTATTCTTGCACCGTTCTGGAGGCTGGAGGTCCAAGATCCCGGTGTCGGCAGGGCCGGTTCCTCCTGGGGGCTCTGCGGGAGAGTGTGCTCTGGGCTCTCTCCCGGCTCCTGGTGGCTGCCGGCGCTCCGTGTCATTCCTTGGCGTGTAGACGGATCATTCCATCTCCACTCTGTCTTCACGTGGTCTTTTCTCCTGGGTGTCTCTGTGTCTTCTCTTATGAAGACACCCGTCATATTGGATTCGGGGCCCACCCTACTCCAGGATGACCTCATCTTAACTAATTATATCTGCAAAGAAATCATTTCCAAATAAGGTCACATTCTGAAGCTTTAGGTGGATGTGAAATTTGGGGGACACTGTTCAACTCAGTACAAAGTGTGAAGGCAGCCTCGTGTGAAATGGGACAGCGTTTATCACAAGAACAAGGCGGAGGATCTGGAGGCTGGACTGAAGCCTTGGGCAGCGTGTGTGGCTGGCTGGTGGCTTTTTGGTTTTCATTTTACTTTGAAAGTGGCTATTCTTGAGCATGTCCTCCATCCTAGACTCCGTACAAGTGTTCTCTGGGTTTTATGCATTTGTCCCTCTTATCCCCCATCACAGCATTGCCCGGCCGTCCCCATTACATAGAGGAGAAAACAGAAGCTCAGAGAGGTTAAGACACTTGACAAAGGCCACACAGCTTGCAGCTTGTGGAGGCAGGATTCAGACTCCCCCAGCTTTGGGGTGAGGGCTCAGTGATGGCAATGGAGAAGCTTATAGGGGAGAGGTGTGGAGCCAGGGTGCAGGGGGCTCTGGAAAGCAGAGGCGGGAGTGGGGTGCTAAGAGGTGAATCTTGGGGCTTCTAAAATGAGAGAGCAGAGCAACTGGGTGTTTTGGGGAGACCAGTGGGAGTCTGCCGGATGGAGACAGCCCTCCCCCACCACACTCAAAAGTTGTGTCCCAGGGAACCACACCCCGGTCACAGAGCGCCGCTCAGGACCCAGGACCCCGTGAGGCAGGAGGCGGGGAGACTGAGGCACAGACGAGGCCTCTGTGCTTGGCCAGGTGGGCGTGTTGGAAACAGGCTCTGCCTGCTTAGCCACTGGACCTCCGCCTCCGCCTCCGCCTCTGGAGGAGGCCTCATCACCAGGGTAGTTGTTCAAAAGAAATGAGCTGTGTTCTCCAGCCACCTGCTAGAGGGCCCCAAAGTGCCAGGCCGGCCCTCGGGCATGGGGACGATTCTGGGTCATGGGCACGGGCAGGGTGAATTACCTAGTGGACCCTAGGACTTGGAAACGCAGGAGGAGCAGCTGAAGAGGGTCTTGGGTGGGAAGTAATATTTTTTAGCATAGCTTTTGATGATGGAAATTATAGAACATCCATAGAAACAGAAGGGTGGTGTGAGGAGCCCTCGAGGGCCTCTCCCGGATCCAGCCGTCTTCTACAGGAAATGGCCCTTGGGGTGTTCGGGGTTTCAGCTCAGAGACAGACAAGCCCGTTCCTAGGTCCCCACAATCACGGGCGTGACTTCTGCGTCGCGTCAAGCCCCACTGTGAGGTATAGTTTTGCACCAGCAACGTGGCTGTGGAACAGTCACGGGTGCCAAGAATTCCTGCCGCGTTAGGCATGTCAGTTTTCCCTGGTACGCTACATATTTTTATTTATTTATGCTTTCTTAAAAAAATAGAGGTTTCTGGAGTGCTTTCCATATTTCGGTGTTTCTGGAGGTTTCGTCTTGCTGTTCCGACTTGGCGATTTCACTGTTGATTCGGTAGCTGCAGAGCGGGCGCCCCCAGGCTGGGCTGCCGTCTGCTGGGACGCAGGCTGGCAGCCCGTGTCTTTCAGGGAGTGTGGTCCTGGTGGAAGTCTCATTCTCAGCGGAACTGGTGGCGCTCAGGGCCTTTGACAATCGTGTGCTGGTGGCACGGAGCTCCACCACTTGGTGGCTTCGTGACCTCGAGCAGCCACTCCCGCTCCCGGAACCTCGGTTTCCTCTTCTGTAAAATGGGTCCAGCAGCAGCTCCCCCCTGGTGTAATGGTCGTGAGGGGCCCAGGGCACAGGAAATCCTCAGTAAACGCTGGCAGAGGTTGCAGGTGAAGGTGGGAGGGGACCTAGGAGGTTCCTGAGTTTGATTCCTGGTCTCCTGGGGCCCCATCTCTGCTTGGGGAAACCCCGAGGAAGGATTGTTGGGGGGAGGAAGTGTCACTGGGGCAGGGAGAGGGAGGGGAGGGGAAGGACTGTCTGTCTGGAAGAGAGGGCGTCGCAGGCTGTCTGGGGCGGGCTCCCAGGCCGGGAGGCCTGCCCCTCCGACTCCCACTTCCTCCGGGAAGAGAGAGTAGGCCGTTCCGGATTCCCCCGTGTCTGGCTGGGGAGCAGGGGAGGGGCTCGCTGGCCTCCTGCCCGGTCATCTGGAGGGCCGGGCGCTGGCCCAGGCTATCTCGGGGGGACCCGGGGCCCCGGCCCCACCGGCAGCCTCTTCTCTCTCCGAGGGAGGCTGTGGGACGGTGGCACGTCGCGGGGACGGCGAGGCCGAGGCTGGGCCCAGGCCAGGGGCTCCACCCCGCGTCCCTGGGGCCCACGCAGCCATGACCCACATCCCCGCCCCCGCCGTCCGCCTGCTCCTGTGGCCCTGACGCCTCAGCCTTGCCGAACTGTTTCCCGGTGATTCTCCCGGCTTCGAAGGAAGCCAGTTGGTGGGGCGCCAGCTGCCCGCCACCGCTGCTTTTCCAGTCGCTTCTCGCGGCCTCCCCGGCTGGCCTGCCCCCCGTGGGCACTCGGGGCCTCTGCTCCACCTCGCCGGGGAGGCCCAGCAGCCGCTGGGCCCTGACCTGTGACCTCGCTGGGGGGTGCCCCACGTGGCTGGCGCGGCCCAGCTTCCCAGAGCCACCCGCGGTAGAAACAAAAGCAGATTTTAGAGGGGGGACCCCACCGAAGGGCTGCATGTCGTGCCCTCATTTTTCCTGGAAGCCGCCTCCAGCAGGACAAACAAATGTATTTTCAAAGGCGCTGAAACCAGTGACTCACCAGAGGAACGCCCTCCCTCCCCGGCCGCCCGCCCAGCCCGTCCCACACCCCCCGGGCCGCTTCGCTCCGCTGGGGCGGCGCCCGCCCAGCCGGGCCGCGGAGATGGCAGGCGCCCGGGAGCTCGGCGGCCGCCCAGCCGGGCAGCCCCCCGCGGGCCCCCCTCACGCCCGCCCTCCCCTCCCCGCAGGTTCATGCAGCACCCCAAGAACTTCGGCCTGATCGCATCATTCCTGGAGAGAAAGGTGAGTGGCCGCCCTCCGCCCGCCCAGGGCCGCCCGCCCCGCCCCTGCTGCGTCCCCTCCTGAGGCAGCCACTCAGGCGGGGGGAAGGACCCTCCCGCCCCCCATGGGCAGAAAGTGTGCCCCTTGCTGTGTCTGTCCGTCCTCCCTCCTCCCTTCCTCCCTCCTGGAGAAACAGCCGAGGCCCCGCCCCGGCTCCTGGCCTCGGGGGCGGAGCGCCAGGCTGGGAAACCCCGGGGGAGCTGGGTGCCCGCGTCCGCGAGCCGGCGCCCTGGACGTGGCTCCGTGCAGATTGGGCACAGGTCTCGAAGCCGTGCTGCTCCCGTGTCCGAATTGAGAACTTATAAGCAAGAGTGGTCTTCTGGGGGCTGGACGCAGTGAAGTTTCTGGGTCCCCTGATGGTCACTGTGTGCTTTCTGACACCTCTGATGCCAGGCCAGGCGTGTGGCTGGCAAGTCCCCATCCCCTTCAGACAAACCTTCACGTAGAACCGATGCTTGAACCCTGTCCTGCCCCCAGACCCAGCCCGAGGCAGTGCCCCTTTTTGCCCCAGCTACCCCTTGGCAGGTGGACACGAAGTGTCCCCAGAGAACAGTAAAACCCCTCTGTGCACCCACGAGGCCGGGCTGGGCAGTGCCCGCGTGGCCACAGGTGGGGAGAAGCTGGCTTGGGGGGCTGGACTGGCCCCGTGTCAGAGTCGGGCCTTGGAATCCCGGCGTCACAGGGCAGAGTGGAAGGGCCCCCACAAGGGTTTATCTTTGGGGGCTGCGTTCTGGGGGCTATAAGCAGGGCAGCCCTGAATCACATCTCTCAGAGTCGGGGCATCTGCCCACCCCCAGCTTCGAGGATGCCCTGCTGCCGGAGGCCTCGTGCCCCCCGACTGCGGCGGGCGTGCGGGCAGGGCCGGTGGGTATTTTAAAGGGTCTCAGTTCTTCCTGGCGTCTGTCCTTAACGAGCTGACAGCCGTGGGAGGACCGAGATGGGGCCATGTGTGCGGAGAAGCAGCCCTGTGAACAGCCGTCCTCTGGGTCATGACGGCTTCCTGCTGGGGCTGTGACAGCCCAGGAGGCTCCAGCGCAGGGCTCCCCAGGATGGGAGCAGGCGTGTCAGAAGTTGGTCATGAGCAGCGGGGTTTGGGGACAAGGGACTCAGAGGTCTCTGTGCCAGAGAGCAAATAGAATAGAATAGAGCTTCCAGAAGGATCTGAAGCAGAGGACAGGCATGTCCTGATGGCGAGTGAGGCCGATGGCAGGGTAGAAACTCGGTGGCCTGGCCGGCCCGTCCCCATCTGGAGGGACAGCTGTTGCTTGGGGCCAGCCCATGGTCGCCAGCGCGGAAAGGGGCTCTCCTGAATGGTTCAAGGGGAAGTGGGACCCCACGTCGCCCGAGTTACAAATGCGGGCGTCTGGTTACAAAATGTTTTTCTCGAATGCCGTGCGGGCCGGGTTTATCCTGGGAGCGGCCTCTGTTCGCCGTGCCTTCCTGGAGGTGTGTCAGGACGTGGGGTTGGAGGCCCAGCCCGCCTCTGCCCCCAGCAGGCCTCCGGGATTGCCCCTCAGAGGCGAGGTCCTGGCCTGGCCCCGGCTGTGAGCGTTGCAGAAACATTTTACATCGTGTCAGTAACGGCTGCCGGCGTTAGCGCGCTGTCACCCGGAGCCAGCCCTGTGGCCGCAGGTGGCGGGTATCATCGTGTCGAGTCCTCCAGCTGCTTTCTGAGGATGCCCTCTTAGTGGTCCCATTTGGACAAGGAGGTGGGGGGTTGAGAGAGGGCCGGTCGCTTACTCAGCAAGTGGCGGCGCCAGGATTCAGGCCCAGGTCCATGTGAAAGAGACCGAGGAAGAGACAAGATGTAAACAGTCCACGAGAAGAGTTGCACGGGGACATTAGTCAGGCTGGATCCACGGAGCTGGGAAGAGGTGACTCAGGGCCCCAGATATTAGGGAGGCGGAAGCCGGGGTGAGAGAAAGGACACCCCAGACCGGCTGGGGAAGGCTTCGCATCTGCCCACCTGGCAGCTCGAGGCCGTGTTCTCCTGGGGCCGGGGCTGGCAGCCGACGGCTTCGTCGTGGTAATTATGGACTGCAGCAGCAACAGCAGGACAGGTAGCCCCACCGCAGTGGGTGTTCCAGGCCGGGCACGGCCCCAGGTACTTTCCATAAATATGTGTTACCTCCCTGCGTCTGTCCCCGTCACACGGGGGAGAGACCCAGGCGCAGAGGTTAGGGAGCCTGGCCACGGCCCCCCAGGCAGCACGTGGAGGAGGCAGGACATGAACCCGGGCCCCTGCTCTGACCGCCCGCCCTGCGCCCCCTCGGCGTGCTCTACTCTGTCCCCGCAGACAGTGGCCGAGTGCGTCCTCTACTACTACCTGACCAAGAAGAACGAGAACTATAAGAGCCTGGTGAGGAGGAGCTACCGGCGCCGCGGCAAGAGCCAGGTGAGGGGCGGGGCGGGGTGGTCGGCCTTCGAGACCGTTCCCAGCATGCTCAGCGGCTGTTGGCGTCACCAGCGCCGACGTCTGCGTGTGATGCTCAGCAGTGGGCTCCCTCAGTTTGGGCCCCCTGTGTGGCAGCCAGGACACACTCTCTGGGGGTGTTCGTCCTACCCCAGCAGCAGAGAAGAGAGCTGGGAGAAATGGCCACTTCCATTCTCAGCCTGGAAAATTCTAGAACTCCTGGCTTGGTGCCCTGTAGTCCCTGTGGTGAAAAAGGTCACATTCCCAGAGCAAGGGCTGGCTTCTCGGGAGGGCCTGGGCTGGCCCACAAACTTAAGATTTGAAAAATTTTAATAGATTTGTGTTTATTTTAACGAATATTTGGAAGAAAACAATAGCCAGTCCCTCCGCCTGCAGTGCCTCAGACCTCACTGAGGCTGCGACAGGGTTACTTAAGTTAGAGCAGGGCTTGGCGCACTGGCCCGCCGCCTGTTTTTGTGAATAAAGTTTTATCGACGCACGGCCACACCCGTTCGTTTACATATCATTGGTAGCTTTTCTGCCGCAGCAGCTGAGTTGAATAGTCACGACAGAAACGACAGAGCCTAAAATATTTACTGTCTGATTCTTTGCAGAAAAGGTCTGCTGACCTCTGAGTCATAGGAAAAAGGAGTTGGTTTAAAAAAACATTCAGTAAATGATGTTAAGGATGAGGGGCGTCAGTGGTACACAGTTTAAAGGGGCTCGGGAGCACTCGTGCGGGAGACAGAGGGAAGGGGATGGTTTCTGTCCCCTCGGGGCTGTCGGGATCAGCCCAGCGCAGGTGAAGGGAGCGCCTGGCGGGAGGAGGAGGGCTTGTCTGCGGGCGGAGGGGTCGGGCGGGCGTGTCTGTGAGATGCTGGATGGAGCTGGTGGAGGCACGTCCTTCCTGGGGCCTCGCCCAGGGGAGAGTGACAAAGGCACTCTTGCGTGAGCTGGGGTGACAGATAGGACCCTAGGTGGGTGCTCCCTGACATCGGCGTCTTCCAGCACCCCCAGCCACCCGCCTTCCCTGTCCCAGGCTGGCGAGGCAGGACCCTGAGGGCGTCAAGTTCTGCCATTCCCACTGGAGTCCCAGTGTCTGCTGTGAAACAGGCACTCGGGGGTCCCCCACAGCCTGCGACGGGTCGGTCCATGCGGCTTCCTAACCACATCCCGTGTCTCCGTTCTCGCTTTCCGGGGCTGGCCATCAGGAGTACGGATCCACTCTCCTGCTGGCTAAGCCAGTGTAACTGGGGAAGCAAACCTGTTGACAGGGGAATAAGCAGCCCCTCACTGTGTTCTGAGTGTCGGACCAGAATGATGGGGAGCGAGCGTTGGTCCTCACTGGCCTGGCTCGTTGGAGGGTGGCTGCATTTGGTTTGTGGATATTGTTTTCTTCTCGAGTTTTGTGCACCCACAGTTGGCCAGCCTGCTCGCCCATCTAACAGGTGTGTAAAACTGAGGCTTACTGGCATGGAGCTATTTAATTCCCAAGGCCTAGTTGTGGCATTTTAGAAATTGAAGTGCATTCAGGAATTTTATAGATTGAGAGGCAAAAACTGAAGTAAATGCCAGGCAGGGAGGATAAATATTCTGAGATGTGAGAGGCAACAATAGGGAGTGGTGGGGAGTATGGCAAAATAGAGGGCGAGCTAAAGGCCTTAGATTTATTTTACAAACATTGTCAGGTATTTCTTGAGCACCTACTTGGTGCCAGTTCTCTTGCTAGTCTTCCCAGTGCCCCCTACATGCTGCCTTTGTGGAGGCGCTGTGGGTGGGCTCACAAGCTCTTCCTGGTGGCTGGGCTGGAGGATCTGGAGAGGAAAGAGTTCTGAGTCAGATAGGGAGAGATGGAGCCCACCTCCTTCTCACCCTGTGCCTAGAGCCACTTTTGCCTGGAGGGAGGCGAAGACTGTGTGTGTTGAGGTCATTTAGGGAGACGGTGTCCCCAGATGAGTCCTGGGGGTGGGGGTGTCAGTGCCGAGTGTCTCCGGTCCTGGCTACCACGCCCTTCACTTTGCGGTGTTAAGGCCTTGCTTGTTGACTCATTTGTCCAAGGGACATTCGTGTGCTGGGCACAGGGCTCCATGCTGGTTGTGTAGACCAGGTGTACATAGGCAGTTCCAAGATAGCACGCCGGTGGTCTGCCCGAGAGGCTCCACAGAGTAAGGGGCCCAGAGATGAGGCTGAGGAGCAGCCCCTCGGGTGGACAAGGTCGGGGTGAGGGTGTCCCGGGCAGAGGGACCAGCAGGTACAAAGGCACAGGGCCTGAGAGAGAGCATGGTGCCCTCAGAGTCTTGAGAATAAGAGTCTCAGTACCTTCCAGGGCTTGAATGAAGGAATGGAGAAAAATCACAGGACCGTCTTTCTTTTGCTTGTTTGATGAGCAAATAGAGACATTTCTCTGCTCTGTAGAAAATAGAAGTGCAAACGTGATGATAAATAGTAACTCACACTTGACTTCAGTGTCAGTGGGAGGCAGTGGGGAGTGGTGAGGCCTGTGGCTAACTAGAGAGCCTGTGCCACATATCTGCTCCAGCTGACTCTTGGCCCAGTGGCCATGTATTGCCAGGTCTTCTGATGTTTGATAATGAACTGGAAATCTGGATTTATATGAAAATACCGGATTTTTAAATGTTAGGTCGGGGCTGGCCCCGTGGCTTAGCAGTTGAGTGCGCACGCTCTGCTATTGGCGGCCCAGGTTCGGATCCGGGCACGCACCGATGCACGGCTTCTCTGGCCATGCTGAGCCGCGTCCCACATACAGCAACTAGAAGGATGTGCAACTATGACATACAACTATCTACTGGGGCTTTGGGGAAAAAAAAAAAATAAAATTATAAAAAAAAAATAAATAAATAAATGTTAGGTCATACGAAAAACAACAGCCACAAAACACTGTATAGGCTCAACAACTCATATTTGCCCTTGAAGTCTGTCCCCACCCCCCGTTGTAAGACCTCTGGGTTAGAGTGTGGTCAGACCAGGGGATGAGATAAAGAGGGGATTGTGTGACTTGGGAGGGAGGCCGGGGCACTGGGGAGGCTGGAGTGTTTTATAGCAGAGGAGACACATTTGTTTCCTCTTCATCTGAGTTGTCCTGGCTTAGCTGTGGCGTCTGCAGTGCTGAGAGCCGGGGCCTTCCGCTCGAGCTGGCGTCTCAGGCCGGGCTTCCAGGGTGGAGAGGGGATGCTGCTGAGCTCTGCCCACCACGAGAGACAGAGGAAAGCAGGCAGGAGAGCCTGTCGCTGTGGGAGATGGACGTGTCTTTGGGGCTCCCCCTCCCTCCCGTCAGCCGGGGCTGCTGATGAGGAGCCGGCGTGGCCTGGGCTCTGCCAGGGACGGAGATTTACGCAAATCCCGGACGGGCTCCTGTGCCCTCAGCACCGCCGCCGGCCCTGTTCATCAATATGGATAAATGGGTCAACCCACGTGTTCACTCTGGGGCTGTAACTCCTCTCTGCCCCACGACAGTGAAATAAACAGCAGACACAGGCCCTGCAGCCCCTCTCGTTAATTCGAGATGTAGTTACTGGAACCAGCCAGAGCTTTCTCTCTCCTGGGTTTTATAAAACCTGTGATACCGCTGATAAATCTCCCCGTGGGCAGGCGGGGTCCCGCAGCCTGCGTGGAGCGGGTGCGGGCTTATCTGCCTACAGGGGATGCCCGGGTGGGCGCAGGCGGTGGTGGTCTCCAGGGGCCGATCCCGTGAGCAGCCGGGAGGTGAGGCGGGCAGAGACCCTGTGCTCTGCAGCAGAAGCGCCCGGTGGGAATGGGCGGGGAGGGTGGCTCACGTGGGCGGGGAGCCGTCGCCCTCTGCTTGGGGCACAGAAGGCACCCTGATGACAGCTCTGCTGTCCCATCGGCATCTGACCAGCACTTGGCCCAGCCCTGGCAGCTCAGGACTGTGGGGTCAGGCGGGAATCCCAGGCCACAGCACACATGGGTCACCGCCCTGCGCCACTGTCCCTCAAAGCCTGCCCTGGGTCGTTGATCCCCACTTTTCTCTCCGATCCTCCTCTCCATGTGGGTTTCTGGGTGCAGAGCACAGCCTTTTCCCCCCGGTCTCCCCGAGCAGCCACGGGAACATGGATAACCGGTTGTTCCCAGCAGGTGACACCTGGAGGCCTCAGGGATGGGGGGACCCGACCCCGGCGCGTCTTCTCAGTGGACGGAGGCTGAGCTGTCTGTGGTGTTTTATGTCTCGAGGGGAACAGGTCAGTCTCGCCCTGTCTCCTGGGTGCTCCTCGTTTTGGAAGCACACTTAGGTTGTCTCAGGCAGTGTTTGCGAGACCCCTCGTGGGGGCACATGGGAGCCCAGGGAGACATCGGAGCCCTGTCGGGTTCCCAGGCTGCCCGGCCCTGCGGTGCGAAGGGGACAGCGATGTGGCTGACCGCCCTGGGGATGGTCATGACGATGAAGATGACGACAGTAACAAGGGCGACGTTCGCTCAGCACCAGCTGTGACTGGGTCAGGCTCCGCGCTGAGGGCTCCGTGCATTTCAACTCAGAGCAGCTTCGTGAGAGAGGCCCTGCAATTATCCCCATTTCACAGATGAGGAAACTGAGGCCCAGGGAGGTGAAGGAGCTCCCTGAGGAATCTGGTGTTAGCGGCAGATTCAGGATTCAAACCCGGCACAGTCGGCCACTGGAGCTGAAGGGGGGACCTCGGTGGGCCCGTTTGCAGCATTCTGGCTCAGTAGCCGGTCTTTTGGAAGCTGGCGCTAAGCGACCTCCTGGGCTCATGGATTTTTCCGTCTGTGCTGGGCTCTGCTGGATCAGGGTGGCAGACGGGGCTCGCTGCGGGTGGGACGTGCCCAGCTGAGCCCCCATCCAGAGGATCTGTCTCTGCTCCTGGCCTCCTGTGTACCCCCAGCTCCTGGGGGGACGGCAGCTGGAAAGTCTCTCTCTGTTTCCAGAATCCTTTGCTCCCTGCACCAAGTACATCTCTGGGAGACGCAGGGAGCTGTGTCCTCTCTGGTCTGGCCCTCTTGCAGTCTCTCCCAGGCCCCCAGCCCCGTGCACATCCCCCCCAGGTGGCCGGTGGCCACAGAGGCTGTGGTACGTGCTTGTGGTCTTGGCGTGGTTCCTGTGGCTTGGGTCACGCCATTGCTCAAGACTGCCCCGAGGGGCCGCTCAGCCTGCCAGCCCAGCAGATGCCCCCAGTGGACCCCCCTGCCTCATTTCTTCAAGGTCCATCCCTTCTCCCCCCACAGAGGGGTCGGATGCACGATATTGTGAGTTCATCCAGGGGACATTTATTGAGTGTCTCTTTAAGGCCATAAAGCTTTACCTTCAGAGCCGTGTCAGACCGTGATCCCTCAGGAGACCAGAGTGGGGGTGTCAGCCGAGCCCACCCCTCTCAACACCTCACAGACGTCCCAATGAAGAGCCACTGAGGTAGACTCGAGGTGGGACTTCCGAGGTGTTGCTGAGTGTGCACAACGGCCCTTCTCTGGGCTGGGCGATCCCACCTCCTACCTTGTAGAAGGTGCATTTCCTGAGTTGGCTGGCTCATAGCCCGGGCCTGATGACTTCCCCAGTGCCCCCTCCCCTCGCCAGTCCTGCCTCCATGGGACTGAAATGGGTGGTGACGAGCGGGGGGCGGAGGAGGGAGGCCGGCTCAGGCTCCAGGCTCAGTGGGGCCGAGGCCTGAGGTCTGCGTTTCTAAGAAGCTCGCTGGCGATGCTGCTGCTGCTGGACTAAGCCCACTCGCAGAGCCTCGGCCTGGGGTATGTTGACTGGGGAGGTCCCGGGACCAGCCCCCGAGGAAGGGTGGGGAAGGGAGCAGTGTGGCAGAAGGGGACATCGAGGTGACCATCGGGGGGCGCTCTGCAGCTGGACTGGCCCTTCTGAGGTGTCCCTGAGAGGGCCGGGTCTCAGCCCACGGGCCATGGACAGCTGAGGCTCTCGCAGTGGCTGGGCAGCAAGCCCGTTCCGGAAGGGGACCTGGGAAGCGTGTCCCGCGCATTTGCACATTTGCAAACTACGCCTCACAGTGGTCGGGGCCTGCCAACCGCTTACCCACGGCGTGCACAGCAAGATGTCACCGCCTCTATTCGGGACGCCCGCCTCGTCACGGCCTCGCTCTACACCATTTGTCTGTCATTTCAGCGGCTGTGTTTCAAAAGCGAGGATGGTTGTAAAGTGAAACATGAAACCCCGTGACGAGGAGCGTCGGCCCTCGGCGTCTCTGGGCAAGACCCTCAGACGGCCCGGGCTGCCCCCCCGAGAGAGCAAGGCCACGCGGGCGTCCACCGCGCTGCTGCCTGCTCCTGCAGCCGGCCGGAGGCGGGGGCTGTGTGCTGGCCATTTGGAGGGCCGGGAGGGCCTTCTTGTTTAACAGAGGGGGCCATCCGCCTTCCAGAAGCTTCTCTGTGTTCTGACAGAGGGAGACGCAGGCCCAGCCATAGACTTCTGGAATGCCAGCCCGTCATGCCCACCCCCCCAGAGCCTGCACGCCTGAGCTTTGGCTGGAGACGGCCGAGCCCCCTCCCCTGGCCCCTAACCCCCGAGATCCGGCCGTGTATGGCTGGTGAGAGTGTGGGCTGGGCCGAGGCCGAGCATCCTGTCCCCGAGCTGAATCACCGGCTGAGGCGGGGGCCCGCTCGGGGCGCCGGGTGACGGCACGGTGGTTTATAGCTCGTGATTCATGGACGGCGGGCCCGCGTTATCCAAGCTAATTGCGGAAGCGGAGCCCAGGAATGCTGTGGTCAGTAGTCGGCCTGGCTGTGCAGACCAGCGAGGAGGCCAGGCGGCAGCCACCGTGGGACGGCTGCTGTGACGGTGATGGGGGGCCGTGCTTCGGAGGGGGCGTGTCCCCGAGGGTGAGTGCTCCCGCTGGGCTGTCCGTCCCCCAGGGGTTGTGGCCGCCTAGGGGAGAGGGGACAGCTGGGAGCTGGGCTGGTCAGGTCTCCTCGTGGCCACGCGGTCTGTGGTCTTTTCCCGAAGAGCCGGCACGGGGCAGGAAAAGTCTGTCCTGGGCCAGCCTCCCGGCCCGAGGGGGCCGTCCAGGGGGTGGGGGTGGGGGCGATTCCTCCCTCCTGCTCTCTGGCCTCTGTCCTGTCGCCGCGTCCACTCCCCACCTCGGGCCAGGCCCCTCGTCCCCCACGTCTCCTGCACTTTTCTAGGTCGATCTCTTTCTGTTTCCCTGTTTCTGTGTTCTGCTTCTCTCTCTCGCTCTCTCTGTATTTCTCTCCGTCTCTCTGTTTCCCTCCCCTCCACCCGCACCCCTTCTCCGTCTGTCTCGCTCTCCCTCCTCTTCCTCCTCTCTGACCCCTCTTCCCGCTGCCTCCCAGCCTCCTCTCCGGCTCCCTGCCGAGGGACAGGTGACCTTGTTCTCGTTGCCGTGGCGCTCCAGAGGCCCCGCGCCTCCGGCAGCCCGAGTCGGGCCGGTGTGACCCGGGAGGCATTCCAGGGCAGGGCCAGCCAGGCGCAGTCCACAGGGGAGGGGCCACCGCTTTGCGGTTGGTGCTGGGTCCCAGGGCCTGGCCGCCCCCCAGGCCGATGCAATCACTTGCTGGCTCTCCCGGAGAAGTCCGGCGAGGACACGGGGCAGGCAGACGCGGCCACACTGCCTCCAGGTTGGGCTGTGCTTTCCCGGCCAACCGGGCGGGCGTGAGCACTTGCGTCGTGTCCCGCACCGCCATCCAGGGCCAGGAGGGGCCTCCAGCCCGGGGTCGTCCGATGGTGCTGGGCGGCCCAGGCCAGCTGGGCTGGGCGGCGTTGTCTCCAGATTTAGGCTCCATCGAGCAGATGGCCCTGATCCCCTGCCCAGCTTTGTGTGAAGTGGGGAGAGACCTATGGGAGGTGCCCCCAGGCCCAGACACATCCTGGAAATGCTGTTCTCAGGGAGGCAGCGAGTGGGTGGCCCCGGGGGCAGGAGAGGCCGTACCCCAGGGCCCGAGTGCACCGGGCTGCCGCTTGGAGAGCAGGTAAACACGGCCTTCTCACGGGCCGAGCCGTGGTGGCAGGGGAGGTCCGGCTCCTAGGCAGCCCCGCCTGAGGCAGACTGCAGCAGGGGGACGGAAGGACTCCGCAGAGGGGGGCCACGCCCGGAGAAGGAGAGCCTGGAGCAGTCGGGCCCCGGGGCGAGAGGTGTGGGCGCCGGCAGACCCCAACCCGGGAGTCTCGAGCTGGGCTGCCCCGAGTGAGCGGGTAACAGTTACCAGAAGAGCAGCATCCACGCGGTCCTGCACCCGCCAGAGCCACCGCAGGAGGGGCCCCAGCGGGCCTAACAGCCAGCGGAGCGTCCTGGGCAGGTGGGGGCCATGTGTGAGTCCATCTTTTGGTGCCTTCACAATGTCAACATTCTAGGTTTTTCTGCAGTGGGCAAGACAGACGAGGTCCCCAGAGCTGACGTGCCCATCTGCGAGATGGACAGTGCACAAGGAAATAGTGTGATAATTTGAGGTGGTGAGAAGGGCTACAGGGAGGAGGCTGGAGTCGGGGGTCAGCTGAGGTGAGGGAGGCAGGTTTTAGGGCACTGACCCCACCGCTTCTCTGAGTAGGTGTCATTTGGGCCCAGACCTGAACAATGATCTGGCCAGACAGAGGGCACAGCAGGTGCAAAGGCCCTGAGGCAGGAACAAGTGTGGCATCTTCCAGAAGGCAAGGGGGTGAGTGGCCCTAAGGAGGTGGGCGAGGTGGGCAGGGACCGGGCCTTGTGGTGTGGACCACGGATTTTACCCCAGGAGGCAAGACGGGATCTGATGACGATTTAAACAGAGGCTTGGCTGCTCAACCACACGTCTCCTGTGTAGATAGAGGAGGTGTCACATTTGTGTGTGCTGTGTCACTCTGGTCTTGTGGACACAGCTGTTTGCAGTGGAGTGCTGGCGAGGGTCTACAACCTCTCTGGCTCTGGGGGGCCAGGCCCTGATTTGTGGCACGAGCCGATCACCGTGGTGTAAACGCTCCCACCACGCCCAGTTCCAAGCTGCCGTGGTCTTGGGAAGGGACACGTAGCACGTTATCATGTCCTCTGTCCGAGATATGGAAACAGGTAACTTCCAGAGCCTAGATAACAGCCCAGTGTAGTCAAATAATGGGGATGTGATGCATTTTCAGCACTTATTAGCTTCGTTTTTATTATAATTTCTTTAACGGTAAGGTTCTGTGTTTGAATCTGTTAATCACGGCTGTGTGTAACAGCCGGCCTGCAGAATTCCTGGAAGTGAAGTCTGCTCTCGTGGGCTCCCACTCACCTCCGTCCGTGCGTCGTCTAGAGACGCCCCTCGCGGACGAGGCGCGAGGGACGGATGGACTGGATAGGAGGGTAGGGCCCCGTGTTAGGGAGGGGGCTGCCCGCAACAGAAGACTCCCCTGTGTCTTGGTTCTGACCCCTGACCCCGCTTCTCCCTCCAGCCGTGGGCTCCGGGACCCCCTTCCGCCACAGCCGAGAGACAGGGAGTGAGGAGGGCAGGCCCCTCCCGAGAGTTGCTCCCTGGAGGCCCTTGCCTAGTACACGCTCAGTCAAGTGTCTGTTGGATGACTGAACGAGATCGTGGCGCCGTCGGTGCTGCCAGGCGTCGGGAAGTTCTGGTAACACATTTGTGAGGCCCGACCACCTGAGACCTGGACCCCAGCAGCTGCCGCCTGGACGGCGGACCCAGCCTGCGTCTGGGACTCTGTCCTCTCCTTCCTGGGACTGACGGCCGTCCCCTCCTCCAGCTCCCGCCCTGCCCGGAGCCAGGGTGGAACGCGTCATTCCCGCCTGCGCTCCACCTTCTGGAAGAGCCTTCAGGCGCTGCCCACCGCCCTCAGGACACCACCCGAATTCCTGAGCGTGGGCGTTCAAGCTGCCGGGCTCCCCCGCCCCGCCCAGTCTGTCGTCTGGTCAGGATGGTGGGCGTCTTCACGTCCGCGCCTCTGCTTGTGCGGGTCCCTCCCCGAAACGCCCTCTCTCATCCTTCTCTACCTGATCGGCCAAGAGGCGCCCTTCTGCCGTTCTGCCGGCGTCCTCCCTGGCCCCGGGGGCAGGGGGACTCGCTGCCCCGTCTGCAGCGGGCTGCGCCTCCTTAGAGTTCCCTCCTCCCGCAGCCTCCGCTGTCCTGTTGCAGCTCATTCTCTGCGTCTAGTTCTGTATGTGGCTTGGTGGCCCCCGGGGGCTCAGAGCACGCTTGCGGAGGGAACGGACAAGGAGGTGGTGCATTTTGGCTTAAATGGGGGTGAGAAGGAGCCTGTGATCCCCTAGCCCAGGGTAGGAGGCAGAGTACCTGGCCGTAGGATCTTGCTAGAAAATGCTGTGTGTCCTTGGGTGACTACTTAACCTCTCTGTGTCTTTGTATTCTCGTCTATAAAACAGAGATAATACCTGGATTGTTGGGAGGATTCAGTTCACAGGTATGAAATGAGGACAAGACGGCCTCATCAGACGGTGCTGTGCTCAGTGAGCATTTGTTTTTATTCATGCTGTTTTCCACGCAGCCCTGGTCGGGGCCTTCAGCACAGCGCAGGCTGTTACAGGTTGCTTGTCCAGCGTTCAGCGCTCCAGAAGCAGGGTCCCTCGGGGACTTGAGCTGATGGCTCTGCTCACCATAGGTCAGGTTTTCCGCAGAGCCGTGCTGTGGTTTGGGGGGGACCTTCCCGATCAGGCACTCGGCGTGAAGCCCATCATTGGGCTGACTGATGACGTGTCTGAAAAGCAGAGGCAGGACCCCCGTTGTGAGCTCTGCAGTCGTTTCAGAGGGTGGGGTTTGGCTTCCGGTTCTTCTCCCGGGTCCACAGGCCTCACCTGCTGCCGATGCAAAGGTCCTGGGTGTGTTTTGTGAAACAGCTCAGAGTGTGGACAGGGAGCCAGCAGATCAGCCTCCCCTGGGAGCTGCCTGGAAATGCAGAGTCTCAGGCCCACCCAGACCCACTGGATCGGAATCTTCGATTCCCAGCGTCGCCAGGTGATCCGTGGGCATGAGCCACTTTAAGCGGTGCTGGTCTGCAGCAGGGTTTTTGTAAGCAGGCCCGCCTCCTGTTTTTGTAAATAAAGTTGTATTGGCGCAAGGCCACGCCCATTTGTTTACACTTTGGCTGCTTTCACGCTGCCTGCTGAGGGCAGAGTTGAGTAGTTGCGACAGAGCCCAGTGGGCCAGTGGCCCTCAGGTGTTTACCACCTGGGCCTTACAGACTAGGTCTGCCGGCTCCTGGTCTAGGGCCCCGGTTCTCGGACTTGGCTGCCTGCTGGAATGACCTGGAATTTTACACGCCCATGCCTGGGGCTCGCCCGGCATTCTGATGTGATGGCTGTAGGTGGGCCGGGCAGCAGAACTTCCACAGCTCCCCTGGCCATCCGTGCGTGCAGCCCAGCGTTGGCCGTGAGGACTGGCTTTCAGTTGCCCGTGAAATCTAGCAGGTGCAGCTCTGGGATCCGTGGGTGGGCCTGAGATGCAGACATGCAGCCCTACTAAGCGTTCATCCTCGTGAGTTAGCAGCGGCCGTGTCTGCTGTCCTAGAGCGTCGAAGGCTTTCGGGGGCTGAGCTGGCTGACCAGTGCCTCCCTCGCTCCGTACATGGCCCAGAGTGGACTGCCCCTACGTGGGCCCTTCGGCCTCCTGCACCAGGGGCCGGGCAGCTGGTCGTCGTTGGGCCCGAGGGGTCCTTTCCGCTGGAGGACATGTTTGAGGCCGGGACGGACCTGGGGTTTCTCCCTTTCATCTCCACCATGTTCCTCAGCTCGGGGTGCAGGGACGCCCCTCCCGCGGGAGGTGGGGTTCAGGCCACAGGGAACAAGGAGCCTGTCCATGGGGCTCTGAGCCACGGTTCCAGGTCTGAGTCCTGGCCCCGCTGTCACTCACCCGCTCGCTGCCTCATTTCTGCTTCTGTAAGTTTACAGGGGTTGGGAAAGGAGGTGACTGAAGTGTGTAGACGGTGCCCGGCCCGTGGCTGTTTGTGTTGTTAATGCTGTGATGTGGGCGATGGTTCAAGGAGGGGTTATGGGCCGTCCAGGCCCAGGCGGGGGCTCAGAGAGTCTTGGATGGGCTTCAGGGTGGGCTCGGCAGAAAGGGGTGGGGCGGGGATGCCCGCAGACCCCCGCCTGAGGCCCAGATTCTGGCCTGGTGGAGTTGGGTGACTCTCGGGGTTTGGGGCCAACAGGCTCGCACCCGCTGTCCCTGGGCCGTCAGCACCCTCCCTTACAGACGGTGAGGCTCTGGCCTCTGGGCCTGTGTCCTCCTCTGCAGGATGTGGCCACGACCACTGCCGGTGGCCGCCCCGGGTTGGCTAAGGGCGTTAACGGGACAGTGTTCGAAAGGTGCTCGGTGTGGTGCCAGGCACAGGGTGTCCCCCGTGGACGAGCCCCCGGTGCCGTGGCTGTTGGCGTCTCCATCTCATCGTCATTCTCGGGGCCTCAGAGGGCCGGGGTCTGGTGACGGACCCTGCCCAGCGCAGCGTTGGGCGTTAGGAGGCGGGAAACGCCGGCCTCTTCCTCGGCAGGGCTTTTCGAGGGTCACAGCTTTCTGAGGATGGGAGGAGGCCGCGGAGGAAGGCGGTTGGCCGGTGCGGGCACAGGTGCAGGCTCGGGGCACCAGCCCTCGGGAGCCGGGGTGCGTCGGTGCGGGGCTGGGGGCTGGGCCGGCGCCTGGGCCTCAGTGGGTGGGGAGCCGCCCTGGGGGCTGGGAGGCCCCCCAGCCTGGACCCCGGGACTGACGGCAGGCGCTCCAGGATTGTGGCCGCTGGGAGTGCCAGCAGGAAGAGCGTCGCGTGAGGCTGCAGCCCGGCGGCGGTCTTGGTGCAGGTGCAGCCGAGGGCGGGCCCAGGGGACGCCAAGCTGCCTGCGGTTGGAAAGCCCCGGCCCAGCCTGGGCGGAGGGTCCCGGGGGCTGGGAGGCCGGCATGGCTGACAGGTGCAGATGCAGCCACGCCGGGCGGTCGTGGGGCGGACCCCTACCCAGGTGGCCACGCCATCTCCCCCCAACCCTGGGTCCTGGTCCCTGATCCCCACTCGCCCTCTACGCCCACGTCAGGCCGAGAGGGCGTGCGGTGTTGGGACAATCCGGAATACCCCCCTGCCCACCCTGCCTGCTGGGCCGGCTCCAGAAGAGCCTCCGACGGTGTGGGGGGCCACGGCCCTGGGCTGTTGACAGGTGACGCTTTAGTGTTGGAGGGATTTGGGGGGTGGCGAGGGCCAGGCTAGTTCAGGGAATCTGCAGTGACACGGTGGGGGAGAGGCTGTCCCGCCCCTGCCCCTCCTCTTACAGAATAGAGGGAGTTCTTGGGGAAGGGGGGCAGACACCAGCCAGGAGGTTCTGGGGTGGACACGGCTGCGGCCTTGGGGAGCCCACGGGCCCCCGTGAGTGTGCAGACCCTCGCTCTGCGCCCAGCGTCCCCAGAGGGCCCCTGTGCTCCCCGAATCCTGAATCATCAGCCACACCTGCAGGAGAGGGTCCTGGCGGGGCCGCAGGGCAGGGCAGCCTCGTGCGCTGGGCGGGCGCGTGTTCCTGGTGCGGAGGACAGACGAGGGGAAAGCGACTCCCCCCCACCGCCCCCTTGCGTGGGTCTCTTTCCCTTTGGTTTGAAATGGTGGACCACGCCCCAGCACAGACTGGAAGGCTTTTTGGCAGGTTGGTTTCCATTTCACTGGGCTGGCGGGATGGGAAGATGGTCTGGTTTGGCAGCTGCCTGATGGAGGCAATTTGGGGTGACCAAGAGAATCACTGTGCGCTCTAAAAGAAATCAGGCGGGACAGAAAGGAAGTAGGGCAGCGGCGCAGGAAGGAGCCAGCGGCTCCTACCTCCTCCCCTACCCTGATGAGAGCAGGTGAGCGGCCCAGTTCGGTCGGGACAGACTGGCCAGCCTGCCTCCCTGCCCCACCTGCTCGGGAGGAGATGAGAGGCCTCGGAGGGGCTGGTTTTGTGATGAGCCCCTTTGATCTCCCTGTAAAGTGGGCGCTCTCTCCTGTTGCGGGGGGGTGCCCACGTGAGAAGGAGAGGAGCCCACGGCAGCAGGAGTGGGCCTTTATCACAGAAGCAGCCATCCTCGACCAGGCACGGGGAGCTGGGGACACCGCTCCCTCCTGTCCACTTTACAGACGTGGAGACCGAGGCCTAGAGAGGTGGCCTGAGCTGTGCTGTGGGTGGGGCACAGCTGGGGCGTCAGGGGTGTGTCCCCAGGTCCCCGATGCTCACCCCGCTCCTGCTGAGGCTGCCCAGGGCCCCTCCCGCTGGCGTTGGCGGCTTCTGCCTCACTTAAATACCCCGTCCAGACGCCGTCCTCTGAGCTCCATAAGGGTTTTCGCGTGTCAGCCTCCCAGCCCCTGGCTGAGGTGGAGGCATGCTGAATACCCTTGCTTTCAGGGGGAGGAATCAGGGCACAGAGAGGTTAAGACCCTCATCTGAGGTCACACAGCCACCAAGTGGGGGAGGCAGGAGTCAAACGTGCGCCCCATCCTGCGCCCCCCGCCTCCCCAGGCCCCATGGGCCGCGGCCCCCGGGGCGTGGCCTCTCCCAGCTCACGGCAGCCCAGCGGGGCTTGGGGTCCGAGCCCTCGCTCCCCACGGCATCCTCTGCCACTTGTGCGAACCCCATCCTGCGCCCTCCCAGCTCGCCCAGCCCCGGTGCGCCGACCCACCCGTCTCACTGTTTTCTCCCCCGCCCTCCCCGGGCCTGGCGGCAGCAGCAGCAGCAGCAGCAGCAGCAGATGCCCCGGAGCACCCAGGAGGAGAAGGAGGAGCGGGAGCGGGAGAAGGAAGCCCAGAAGGAGGAGGAGAAGCCCGACCTGGAGAATGACAAGGAGGAGCTGACCAAGTACGGCGCGGCCCCGGGGCGGGGCGGGGCGGGGGTCTGTGCTCACCTGGAGCTCGGGCCCCGAGGGCGGCCCCCGGTGGAGGTGCGTGAGGGCCTGGCCTGCAAATTACCTGCGGGGGAGGGAGGCGTTTTCTGCTCTGACCGGCCCGCAGCCCCCCTTCCGGAAGCCCGCTCCTCTCCTTCCTCCCGCCCACCCTTTCTTTCTCAGCCCCTCCGAGACCTTCAAGACCGAGAGCTCATTTGAGCTCTGCTCCTGAGCTAATCAACCCAGGCAGTGACTTGGGAACTCTGCCTCCTCCTCTCTGCCCTCCTGGCCCAGCCTCCCGAGCTGCCGGGAGGAGGGGGTCAGACGAGCTCGCAGAAGGACTAGGTGTGCGGGCAGGCGGCCGCCTCACCTCTAGAGTTATCGCTGTCAGTGTGAGTGCTTGCAGATCAAGGCACAGCCTCGCCTCGGGGCCCTGACAGCCTCCCGTGCCTGCCAGGGGCGGGCGCCGAGCACGGCCAGCTGGAGGTGCTGGGAGAAGGGGGGCGGGCACAGCTGAGCGCCGGGTACCTGGAATGGGCTCAGGAATGTGGCTCAGAGAACATCTGGCGTCGTTACCCCGTCCCCCAGACGTCCCAGCGAGGGCCTTCAGGAAGACAAATGGGAGGCGGAGGTGATAAATCTGAGCGGCCCGCAGTCAGCTCTCCCCAGTCGGCTTCCGAGAAAGCCCGGCTTGGGTACTGAGGTCACATGCGGCCACACACCTGGCTCGGCCTGCGTGAGACCGGCAAGAGCTCTCCTCCTGCGTGTTCCTCGGGGCACAGTGGCCCGTGATGGCACCGAAACAGAAGTGGTGCCATCCGTCGAGCCCGGCCGGCATCGTCTCTTTGGGGGGTCACGTGGCCTCGTAGATTGTGCCGGCCTGCACCCCATCAGCTAATCCAGTAGTCTTCACAGGGAGCAGAGAGCATCTCTGTTTGGCGTATAAAATGGTCTTGCAGATAGCCACCCTCCCGTACCCCACTGGGTGGACAAAATAGCCGTCCAGTTAACTCCCAGCCACACCCCACGTCCAGTGAATAAAGAAGCCTCACAGACTGTGACCGACCACCCACCCTACCGGAGCTGCCCCTCTAGCATCCGTCCGTACAGAAACGCTGGCAGCCAGCTCTCGTCTAGCTAAAGAAAAGCGGGTCTCTCGAAACTGCCGTCTGGGTTCCTGGCTGTGGGGAAACCGTCCCTGTCTCCCCTCTCTGGCCTTTAGGGAGAAGACGGACGACACCTCTGGGGAGGACAACGATGAGAAGGAGGCAGTGGCTTCCAAAGGCCGAAAAACCGCCAACAGCCAGGGGCGACGCAAAGGCCGCATCACACGCTCCATGGCCAGCGAGGCCAACAGTGAGGAGGCTGCCACCCCACAGCAGAGCGCCGAGCTGGGTGAGTTGCTGGCGGGGAAGGGCGCCGGAGGCTCAGCGGGCTCCGAGTCCCTGCTCTAGCTGTGGACTCGCTGTGTGACCTGGGGCGAGTTCCTTAACCTCTCTGTGCCTCAGTGTCCTCACAGTGGTTGCCCACACCACGGGGCGAGCAGTTCAGTGACTTTGTGTGGAAGAGCCTAGAACCATGCCTGGGGCATGGGACGGGCGTTGTGCTATCAGCGTTATTCCAGAGCTGGGAGAGTTCACATAAAAATGCAGATCCAGTTTCAGTTTTTTGTTTAAATCAGATCTGGCTGCACTCGGTCTGCATTTCTACCAGGTAACAGTTGTTGGAGCCAGGCAGCCACCACCTAGAAGGGCCTGTCCCCATGCTGCCCTGCCCCCAGCCCTGAGAGGCGCCTGGGTTTGTATGTCCGTTTCCGTGAGCCTTAGTTTCTCCTCTGCTCAGCCACGTCTATCCCAGGAGCTCTGAGCCTCCCGCCTGCCCCAAGGGGAAAGAGAGAATTGAGTAGCAGTTCCCAAGCTCAGCCACAGGGGGGCAGCGGATGTGTGCCCGTTGTACCATTCCGACCATTTGGGGCCTGCCTCCCGCTCTGGGGGAGCCCCCACCCGAGGCCCCACCCCCAGGATGCCTTCCCACGGCAGGAGTTGGTGGAGGTGATGTTGCATTTTACTAGTGCCCCCTCCCCCCAACCCGGGATTTGTGCCAGCTCCCATCCCTTCTTCCAGGGAATTTGTGCCCATTTCATAGATGGGCTGTGTGAGGTTTAGAGAAGGGACGTTGCCTCTGTAAAGTTGTGGAGTTAGCTGGAGTTCAAACCCAGCCCCATTGGCCAGCAGTCCTGTGTGGCTCCCGTAGGCTTGTGCCAGCTGCCCCTCGGTGCTGCGTGCCTGGCGGCCAGGGCAGGAGGGCTCTCTTCAGAAGTGCGCTCGTGTGCCCGACTTCTGGGAGGTTCCTCTGGACCCCAGGCCGATGTTGGAGCTGAACTGTGGGGTGGAAAACACAACCCCAGGCCCTCTGCCCCGGGCTCAGACTTCCACAGCCTCCCTGGGGTCCTGTGGGAGGGAAGGGGAGAGCTGGTGAGGCCCATAGGTGGGCAGGTGGTGGGAGCAGCGAGGGGGAGGCTGCCAGCTGCTTCCTCCTATTATTCTCCTCCTGCTGGAACGTTCCTCCACTGGTCAGCCAGCGTTTGCCGAGTGCATTCTCTGTGCCCCGTGCTGTTCCAGGATCTGAGTCTGAGAAGCTGGTCCCTGGTGTCTGGCTCTTCACGGCATCTTAAGCAGTTTGCAGGGAAGGACGCGGGCCCACACCCAGGGGAACAGCAGAGACTCAGCCAGCTCTGCCTGATCCTCAGGCCAGCCGTGTCCCCCCCATGACGGGAGGAGCCTCGTCCTTGTGCCGGGGGCGGGGGTTGGAGGAGAATATAATAGTCACCTGTGGAGCAGGTTCTCAGTCAGGGCATGGTCACCCCCAGGGGACAGTTGGCCGTGTCTGGAAACGTTTTTAGTCATCACAGTTGGAGGGGGGCTGCTGGCGTCTGCGGGGAGGAGGCAGAGCTGCCACTGCACGTCTTGCAGTGCCCAGCGGCCCCCGCAGCAGAGTCACCCGGCCCCCATGCATCTTGCTTATGTGAGGTCCCTGCCCCCTCACCCCCACGGTCACTGCACTCCCAGCTGGGCCCCCTCCCGACCGTGTGCATGCAGAGGCTGTCACAGTCCAGGCCCTGGGCTGCCTCAGTTTCCCTCTCCTTCCTGTAAAATGGAGTGATTGCACCCCCCCCCAGTGGATCGGTGGGGCTGGACCTGGTGCGAGGACAGCTCAGCGGTGCCCCGGGTGGCGGGGGCAGAGCAGACACCCGGCTCCAGGCCGCCGCCAACGCAGCTGTCTCCCTTTCCAGCCTCGATGGAGATGAACGAGAGTTCTCGCTGGACCGAGGAAGAGATGGAAACAGCCAAGAAAGGTGAGGGCTCTTCGGCGGCTCTGATCGGTTTGCGTCCGGGCCTGAGGCTCTCGTGGTGAGGACGATGCTGGCACGTTTGCCCCTGAACCAGGGGCTGTGGTGCCGTCAGGGAGGGCAGGCCCTGTTTCTGGGCTGTTCTACGATCGGTCTCCTCGGAGCCTCGGTTTTGCCCTCCAGAAATTGGGTCTGTGTGGCCGCATCTTCAGGCTCCAGTGTCCCCAGGGTGACGCCGGGGACAGCTCAGACTCACTTAGCCCACGCTGTGTCCTCGGACGGTCGGTGGACGGTTCATGACCTCCGGGGTCGGCACCTTGTGGTCTTGTAGATAGAGTGGCAGCAGCACCCGTGGGCGAATGGAGGGAGGGCCAGAGCCTGCTGGTGGCCACTGCGGTGGGGTCACAGGGTCAGACTCGCCCTCGCTGCGCCGTCTCCCTGGAGGCAGGGCTGGGGGTGGCTGGCGGCCGTGTGCTGACCCCATGTCTTCTCTCAGAGGCCACCAGTGTGTTCACTGGAGCCAGAATAGCTGGGTCCTTCACGTCCAGGCTCCGTGGCCCGTCTCTGGGCCTCAGTGTCCCCATCTGTGCCATGGGAGGGGCATCCAGGTTGGCTGTGAGGAACCAGAGATAAGGAGTGTTGAGGGTCCGAGGGTGGCCCGGCACGGTTAGCGTCGGTGTGGACTCCCCCCGTCTCTGGGAGACCCTCCGCCCGCCCCTCCCTCGCCACGTCCCTGAGGGCCATCGGACCAGCGCAGTGGGGACGGCACTGAGGCTGGGGCGGCGCCTGACCCGTGTCACCTGCTCCCTCTCTATCTTGACCCCAGCCCGGAGAGGTGGGTCTCATTTCTGTGCCCATTTTCCCAAGGTGGGAGCGAGCAGCGGGGGCCGAGCACTGCCTGGGTCCTGGAGCGGGGGCGTGGGGCTGAGGCCCCGCCGAAGTGCGGCTTCTCTGTGCCCGTAGCTCCGGGTCGTGAATCATGAGTGAACAAGGCCTTTCTAGTGAGGGCCCTGGGTGCACTGGGGCGGGCGTGTGTGAGGACGTCCGGCCTGGAGGCCGAGACCCTGGACCAAAGGCCGCCTGCCCCCGCCAACCAGGGAGGGGGTGCTGAGGGGCCAGAAAGTGACCGGGAGCCGCCCCAGACCTGAGCAACCCACTGCCCCCCGCCCCGGGACCCGTGGCCCCACGCCTCTGAGGCCCCGAGCTCCTTCTCCAAGCTCCCAGCCCCCAGGTGAGGGGGGCCTGGAGGAGTGGCCGGTAGGATCCTCAGCATCATTCAGAAGATGAGGTGCCGCCCGCTGCCTCCTGTAGGCTGGAGTCCTGCGTTCCACAGATCAAAGGAGTGCACATGAGGGGCCCGTGGGCGTTGTCTCTGGCTGGCTGGGACGGGGTGCTGTCAGCCCCCTGAGGGGCCACGTTGTCGTTTTTCTCTGTCTTTCACATATAGTTCATGATTGCTAGTGTGGGTTTTGCTGTGGGGTGCAAAAGAGGCTTTATTGAAACTGTGCAGTTTCTTCCCCCTTTTATTTAATGTTGGTAAAATCCACATAACATAAAACTTACCCTTTTAACCATTTAAAATTGTACAATTCAGTGGCATTTGGTACATTCACAGTGTTGTGCAACCACCCCCCTATCCAGTTCCAGAACATTCTCATCACCCCAAACGGAAAGCCCGTACCCATCAGCAGTCGCTCCCCAACCCCGAAGGCCCTGCCAGCCTCTGGCCCCCCCGATCCGCTTTCTGTCTCCGTGGGTCTGCCGTTTCTGGACTTGCACACGTGTGGGGCCCTGTGGTGCGAGCCCGTTTTCGTCTGGCTTCTCACTTTGCCTCGTGGTTCGGGCGCGTCCACACCGCAGCAGGTGTCGCGCTCCCGTCCTTGCTACGGCTGCCTCGTGTTCCACGGTGTAGGCATACCGCAGTCTGTGCGTCCACGTGTTGGTTGAGGGGCATGTGTGTTGTTTCCTGTGGCTGATGTGAGCAGAGCTGTGGACGTTTGTGTAGAATTGCATGGGTGTTTTAACCACACACAGGACCCAGGTCTCAGCCGCTGGCCGCGATGTTTTGGGGGTGCCCGCCCTCGGGGGTGCGTTTCTGGGACCGCTGGCCTGCACCCCCACGGCCTCTCCCTGCCCTCCACGTGTCTCTGTCGTCAGGGCAGCCCGGGCCCCTGCTCCTCCCCATTGCCTGGGAGCCGGGAGTTGGCGCTGCCGTCCCTCTGGAAGGGCAGATCCGGGAGGTTGGCTGGGTGACTCATCGCCGAGACGGGGCTGTGCCCCGCGGTCTCAAGGTTGGGTCCTCGGCAGCGGCAGTGAGCTCATCCTGGGTGCTGCCCACGGAGACGTGCGCCGAGGCCCTGCTCAGTGACGTTTGTAATAATGCGATGAGCGCCCGCGTGCTTGTCCGCCGTGAGTTACAGCAGTCGGGACAGCTACCGCTCGGCGTGGCTGCTGATGGCCGTGTATTCCCGGCAGCGGGCGGGGCGGGCGGGTGGGGGGCTGGCAATGCTGCGGTGCCCCCTGTCCAGCTCTCAGACACCCAGGAAAAGACCCGAGAACCAGCTGTGCCTGAGACGGGGGCCATTCTCCCGTCCTTCTACCCAGCGGTTAAATTGACCCTGTGCCTCGCCCTGGGCAGAGCGTGGATGAGCCAGCCCAGGGCGGTGAGCAGCCAGGTGTCCCTGGGGCGTGGGACTACGGAGCCTGCCCAGAAGATCCTGGAAGACTTCCGGCAGCCTGGCCTTGAAGGATGAGCTGCCTCAGTTTCCTCATCCATCCAGTGGGAGTAAGAGGACCCCCACTGTGTTAGTGTCCTGGGGCTGCCGTCACAAAGTACAAACTCTGACGGCTGAGGAACCACAGAAACGTCTTCTCTCGCGGCTCTGGAGGCCAGAAGTCTGAAATTAGGGAGCAGCGGGGTCGTGCTCCCTCTGAGCTCTGGGGGTGGAGCCTGCCTGCCTCCTCCAGCCTCTGGGGTGGCCGGCCATCCTTGGCGTTCCTTGGCTCGTAGACACATCTCTCCACCTCTGCCTCCGTCTCCACATGGCCGTCTTCCCTCCATGTGTCTCTGTCCAAATTTTTCTCTTCTAGAAGGATCCGCCCTGATCCAGTGTGACCTCACCCTAACTCAATCACATCTGTCAAGACTGTTTCTAAACGAGGTCACATTCATAGGTTGCAGGGGAACACAAATTTTGAGAGGACCCTCTTCACCCGCATACAGCCCCCTTTTGGGGTTTCGGAGAAAGAAAAGGGAAGAGCTTAGGGTGCGGGTGTCTTCGGCCTGCTGAGTCCCTTGTCACTCTTTGTAACTAGCCAGCTCCTTGGCCGTGTGGCCCTGACCTGGCCTGGCCCTGTCTCGGCCTCATTGTCCCTTGTTCTCTAAAGGGCAGCTGAGTGCCGTCTCCCAGGGGCCTCGACGTGTGTGTACAGTCCTCGGTATACAGTAGGCGCTCAGAAGTGGCAGGCCCTCGGTCCATCACAGTCTCTGGAGCTCTCTTCCTGGGTCGAGTCCCAGTTCTGCCCCTGCGGGTGTGACCCTGAGCCAGTGCCTGCTCCTCTCGGGGTCCTGGCCCCTCATTGGCACCTCTCAGAAGTGGGTGGAGGTGAGCGACCTGCTGAGCAGGTGTCAGACGACCCTTGGAGGAGGTTCCACGGCGCTGGGGCTTCCACCTGGCCAGAGAGGGTGGCCCGAGGAAGGGGCCCTTGGGCTGACGCCAAAGCATGAAGTAATAACAGGGAAGACCAAGTAACAGTGTCGAGCACATCTCAGTACTCCTGGTGCCAGAGACTGCTAAGGGCTTGACGTGTGTTCAGTCACCTCGTCCCCGCCAACCTTAGGAGGCAGGTGCTATTATTAGGTCCTTTATCCAGATGAGGACACCGAGGCCCAGAGAGGTTAAGGAAGCTGCCTAGGGTCGCGCAGCTGTTCACTGGTGGAGCTGGGACTTGAACCCAGGCCCTCTAGTTACAGAGTGGGAATGGGGCTGCTGTGAGGACTGAATGAGTCAGTCCCCAGGCCTGGCTGCTATTAATCAGAAAATGAGGGAGGGACGTGCATCCCAGCAGAGGGAACAGCACGTGCCAAGTCCCTGTGGCAAGGGTCACTGTGGTCAAGTGGAAGCTGTTAAAACCCGGAGAGTGAGGGGGAGAGAGGCAGGGCGTGGAGAAGCCCCTAGGACCCTGGCCTTAGCAGCTGTGGGGTGGAGTTTGGCTGTCATTGTAGGAGCGTGGGGAGGGACATTGCGTGGGGAGGGGGTGGGACGGGGACGGTATAGCTGCAGGGATCCAGTGGGCAGGTGGGCGCCCTCCCTTCTTGTGTGTGTGGAGTCGGCTGCCCGCCCTGGGCTACACCGAGTGGGGACCGAGCGTGTGCAGGGAGCAGCCTCCTCAGGAGTCAGGCAGCCCCGGGAGCTGGCTGCCCGCCCTTGGGCCCCGCGCCATGCTGGGCAGGAGGGGCAGGCCGGGCGCTGGGCTGGGATGTGAGGCTCGAGTTCCCCTGGGAAAGGTCAGCCTGGCCTGGCTCGGAGTCTTGACCCAGCTGTGCGGGAGGCCCAGCGCTCTGCTGGCAGCTCCTCCTGCTCTCCCCCACTCTGGTGGGCAGGGCTCCAGTGGTGGAGGGGCGGGGGAGCCCCGGTCACACCATTCCAGACCAGGAATAGGCACTGGCCCAGCTCCGTGCGCCAGCCCCTCCCTGGCCTCAAGTGGCCTGCCTGGTGAGGAGAGAGGGCAAGGTGAGCGGCGGGGGGGCGGGTGCTGCAGGGGCCAGGCCCTGGCGGCCCCAAGCAGACCCCCTCAGGCTGGATGGAGCCTCGGCAGACCCCAGACCTCTCCCCCATCACTCCAGCCAGCTCTGCCTGCAGGACTCGCCCCTTCCGTGGAGAACAAAGGAGAAACCACTAATTGCTTTGCACCTCCCGAGTGCGTTGTGCACGCGGGCTGGTTTAAGTGGTGTTTACGGATGAAGAGTCGAAGGCCTGGGGAGGGGAGGTGTGGTGTGAGCCCCCAGCCACGGAGCTCGGAAAAGCAGGACCTGCCCATCCACGTGTCCGTTGTCACAGCCTCATGCTGCCTTCCCTGCAGGGACCACAGAAGAGGAACAGACTGTGCTTGGCCTGGACAGCTGTGCACACACCCACCGAGGCTCACGACGGGCAGTGTTGTCCAGTGGTTAGTGTCTAGGGTTGGCGGCTGAGGCACCAACCAAGCGGGCGTCAGTGAGGGCCCAGCGGGAGACAGGCCACCACTCAGATCGGGTCCCTGAGAGGGGTTGATGAATAGGGGCGAGGCGGCACTAAACGTCGTTAGAAGGGACAGTGGGTGCCCTGGGCTAGCCTTGGGCTGGAGAGGGACCGCTACAGAGGAGCCACGTCTTGAACACATCGCCTCCCAACCTGGATGCTTCTGGCGTGTGGGGAGCAGCCGCTGCAATGGGTCAGGAGGGGCAGAGTGTCAGGGTTTCTGCGTGAAGTCGGGGGACAGCCAGACACACGGGCAGGCTCCAGACCCCTGTCCTGTTCCTTGCCAGCGCTGCTGAAGATGAGTCAGGCCCTCCCAGCCCCCCTCACTCCCGGAGGAGAATCCACACATCGGGGTTCAAGTCGGTCCTTCCTCAGGGCCGGACACAGGATGGAGCCTGTGATCGCGTGGTGAGCACGCGCTGGCTCGAGTACTTTGCAGGAATTATATTACTTAATCCTCCCAAGGGCCCCTCGAGGTGAGTTGTCCACATTCACGAACACACACACACGCGCGCGCACACGCACAATTTCAGACGACAAGACTGAGCCCGAGGGCTGAGGGCTGAGCTGGGGTCTGCATAGCAGATAACGTGGAGCGGCTCAGCCCTGGGGCGTCTGCTGGGCTCTGCTCTCACGGAGCGCACCTGGTGTTGGCCCCGTCCCATGGCGTTTTCCCTAAGTGGACGGCAAGGCGACGTTCGGCCATCCACAGGTGACACGTTTGATCACGTGTCGAGAGAAGAGGTCATGTCTGGTCTGCAGACACACTTGCTAAAGCCGAGGTTGATGGGGGCATCGAGGCTGGTTGTGCAAAGCACAGGCGGAGAGAACAGGGTGGGTCTGACAAGTTCAGGTGTGAGGTCGTCGTGTTGGCATCCCCGTGGGGTGTCGGGACCGGCAGGGGTTTCGGAAGTTCTGGCAAGCAGTAGGCACCTGGCACGGTTGCCAACCGAGTGGCTGAGTCCGAGTCAAACCCACCCAGGGCTTGGGGTTTCCAAAATAAGGAAGTGGCATGACTCAGGATTAAGTCCGCTGGACGTTTTTTCCTCTCCTTTGATAGTTTTGGGCAGAAAATTTTGTTTTGCAAACGAGTTTCTCTTGGAAGATGGCAGTGGGCAGGAGGGGTGTGGGTGCGCCCCTCGTGGAGGGAACAGAAAGCTTCAGGGCTGTGCGGGGTTGGGGGGCGAATGCCTTTCCTGGAAGGGGATGCCGGTTTGCAGAGAGAGCAGCTGTGACATTGTCAGGATGCAGGTGGACGGCGAGGTGGTGCCTGCGGTGCTGGAGGGCTGCCTGTCTTGGGGGGACGCTGAGAGGAATCCAGGGCAGGGACATGACAGGGACAGAGGCTCTCTGGGGCAATCCCTGTCTCACCCCTGGGAGAACATTTGGGTGCAGGGAAGCTCCCCCGCGGGCGGCCAGAGCTGCCAGCAGCCAGACCGAGCCCCCCAGGCCGCTAGCTGGGAGCCCCCCAGGCCACCATGCCCACGCCGCCCTGCACCCTTGCCTCGTTCTGCGCTCCGAATCTCTGACTCAGACCTCCCGACTCAACTTCCTGTCTCGTCAATTTCACTTCCTAGTTCCTGCCCCCTGACTCTTCAGAACGAAACTCCTTCCTTAGAAATTAGAAGTGGAGTCGGGGAATCCAGACCGCAGGGCCTGCTGGCAGAGTCCGCCGTCTGGGCAGAGCATGTGTGGGCATGCCCCGCGGGCGAGAGGTGGGCATTCCCTCTGGGGAGGGTCTGGCAACCCGCAGGGGTGAGCCCTGGCCCCTCCTGTCTCTGGAGCTCCGTCCTGGGAGCCCCAGAGACGTGGTAGAGATGCCCGGTGGCCTCAGACCCAGACGCTCGGTGTCTGGAGCCGTGCTCCTTTGCCAAGTGCTTCCTGCCCACCTAGCGGTTGTGGGCGCAGAGACGCATGGTCCGTGAACAGTGGAGCCAAGGAGCTGATTTCAGGGAACGATAAGCGCTCTGGAGATAACAAAACCACGTGAGGGCAGGGCGGCTGGAGGACAGCTTTGGAGAGCGTGGTCAGGGAAGCCTTCTCTGAGGGGATAGTCAAGAGCTGAGGAGGAGGACAGAGGCGGATCTGGGAAAAAGCCATGTGGGCAGAGGGGACAGCTAGTGCAAGTGTCCTGGGGCATGTCTGAGGGCCGGGCATAAAAGGCCCCAGTGGCTAGAGCTGGTGAGCGAGGCAGGAGAGAGGAAGCAGGCCGGGCAGGGGCGGGGCTGGCTCTGCAGGCCTCCTGCGCCACGCCGAGGCCTTTGGATTTTATCCCAAGAGCTTTGGGTCGTCATCGGAAGATCTGAAGCAGAGGAGGGAGACGATGGGATTGGCATCCCTAAAAGCTCCCTGGGGCTTCCCTTACAGAGAACGCACTGTGGGACTCAGGTGGAAGGTTCTGGATCTCTTACCCTCCCCTGGTCTCACGCCCCAGGACGAGGGCTGGGGGCCCAGGCTGGGGAGCAGGGGCGCCTCGGAGACCCATGGCCTGTTGTTCCTTGGCTTTCCGTGGGCAGGATGGAAAGGCTGAGGCTCGAGGGCCAAGCAGATCACTGACCCCAGAGTTGGAGAAATCGGTCATGACCTGGATCAAGCTCCAAAGTTCAGCTCAGTTAACTTTCAACCTCCGGGAGCGGCCTGGGCATCTGTGGCAGGTGTTTGTGTGGGGGCCAGGCTGGCCTACTGTCAGGGGTGAGGAAGGAGGCGGCGGTGGGCCGAGACCCTCAGGCAGCAGAGAGCCCTGGGGGGATCCAGACCCCCCCCGCCAATGATTGAGGTCCCGTTTGCGGTCAGCAGAGGCTCCCCAAGTCCTAAGCTTCCTCCCGGAATGCTTAGCCAGCCCTGCGTACCCGCAGCCCCGCCGGTGCTGGGAGGGCGGGAGGGCACGGTCCCAGCCCTCCAGAGGCCCCCACGTAGGGCCTGGTGTCGGGCCGGGCGGGGGGCAGACCGCAGGTGGAACTGGCACAGGGGCAGGACAGCGGAAGAGGCTGTTTGCCCCGTCTGCCGGCGGACCGGCTCTGTTTTTCTGAACCCTCGTCTGTTCTTACGGCTGCTGACGCCGCCACCGCCACGGATGGGGAGAGAGGGAGGGGAAGCCAGTGCCAAGTTGGCCCGCCCCTTCTGAACCTGGGCTTCTGCCATGCTCCCCCGCCCGCTCGCTCCCGCGAGCCTCGTCTGGAGGTCACATTCAGCCCTGACGCGTCTCGCTGGGTCAGGCGGCAGGGAGACCGAGCCGAGCCAGGCGTGCAGCGAGGCTGCCGGGCACCGCTGCTCCGTCGGGCTGGGGTCTTCAGATTTTGCAGAGCAGGGGCGTCGGGGGGCCGGGGGGCTGAGCGTCTGTGCTGGGCGCCTTGGTGCCTGGAGGAGCCACCGACACTGTGGCTGCCCCCTGGTGATGCCTGGCATGGGGCACCGAGCGCACGACTGACAACTTCCCGCCGCCCGCCCACCCCCATCCGCGAAGGGCACCTCGCACGCCCGCAGCTGCGGGGGGGACAGCGTCAGGAGTGGCAGCCGGAGGAGCCCTGGGCCACCGCGGGCGGGGGGAGCTGCTTCCCCGCCCTTCTCGGAGCCAGCCTCTGCCGGCCGCCCGCGGTCCCTCCCTCCTCCCCTCTCCCTCTCCCCCTCCCCCTCCTCCCTCCCTCGCTGCCGTTGGACGAGAAGGATGTGAGGCAGAGCTGAGCCGGAGCAGACGCCAGCCAGAAGCCTCTCGGAGCCGCACCGCGGCCGCCCAGCCTCCCGCCTCCCAGCCCGCTGCTCCCAGCCCCGCTCCCTGGAGCATCCTCCGAGCCGTATGTTTCCGGAAAACTTGGCCGAGGGGGAGACGCAGATGAGAGGATGTGAGTGAGTGGCTCTGGGAGGGGACTGGGGGGCTTTGGGAGCTGGCGACAGGGACTGGCCGTGGCTGTCAGGCAGCCCCGGGCGGGGGACTCGGAGTTCTGCACCATGGGATCCCCCCCTTTTCCCTGGCGCCCCCTTCCCCGGCCTTTCTGGCTGTCAGGCTGGGGCTCTCTGGGAAGGAGAGCAGGACCTGGGTCTGTGCTGGGAGCAGGCCTTGGGGGTCCCAGTTTGCTTGGGGGGTCTCGGCTGGCGCATGCCCAGATGTGCTCTCTGCAGGTGGACGGGCATGGGGGGGCTGTCAGCCGGCTCTGGTTCGAGTGGTCTCCAAGGCACGGTGGGGTCTAGGGTGCTTCTCCCCGTGCCCTGCACCCTCGGTCTTGGGTCCCAGAACAGGAGCCAGAAGGGAGCTCGTGCCAGCCCGCCCGCACCCCAGTGGCCCTGGCCAGCACTAGTAGGGCCCCCGCCCTTCACGTGGCAGTTAGGGAAACTGAGGCCCAGAGAGCAGAGGGGACGGCCGAGACCACGCAGCACGTTCTGGGCAGGGCTTCTGGACAGCTGGGTCCACTACTCCTTCACGAGCCGCTCGCTTCCGGGAGGGGCTGGGTGACCCGACCCCCCCCCCGCCCCCGCCCCGGCTCCCCGTCAGCTTTGGCTTCTGCCAGGAGGGCTGTTAATTAGGACCCCAGGACCCCAGGCCCCCAGCCGGATTCTGAACCACCTCCTTATTTGTGTGGTTTTAGAACCATCAGCCTCCCCGGGTCCGGCCGCCCTGGGGCCCTGGAGGCCCCCTCCTGCCCCCCCAGCAGGCCCAGATGGGAGACCCGCCCTCTCCCGCCCGGCATTCTGGATCGACGTGTTTGCTGGGCTCTCTTGGCCCCAGCTGGGGAAATATAAATAAACGCGCGTCCCCGTCGTCCTCCGTCCTCCGCCAGGTTCTGTGGAAGTGGCAGCTGCTGCTGGCGTTGGCGACGGGAAAGGTCAGGGGGCGGGTTACACTTGATCCCACGCCCCGGCCCTCCCCCTGCTCGCGCCTGTCCTTGAGGAGCTGCCGGGAGCCACGTGGCCCCGTGGCCTCTGCAGGGGAGCAGGTGGCCTGGTGGTCCACCACCACCCCCGCCCGCCGGGCCCAGAGGCGGGAGAGCAGAAACCCGGGTCCCCGCGCCCAGCGCTTCCTGCCCCGTGGCCTGGCCCATCAGCTTGAGTTACTGTGACCCCCTGAGCCTCGGTTGTCCCCGTCCTGGGGACGGGAAAACGCTCACGGCCTGGAGAGTAAGGATGAGCCGGGACCGAGTCTTTGAGGGGCGTTGCAAACTCCGAGGTGCCTGGCCACGCGACGTGGTGGCCTGTTGATGCTTTGCTGTTATTTGATTTTGTGTGAGAGCTTTGTGTGTAGCAAGCCTGCCACACGGTTGGATGGATGGATGGATGGATGGACAGACGGACGAATGAAAGACAGAAAATGCCAACACATGGGCTGTTGGCCCCTCAGCCTCCCGCACCCCTGCGAGATTTCAGCAGCCCTGCTCGCAGTTTGATTTGATTCAAGGAAAATGGCCTCAAACTTCGTTATGGGCAATCTTTCGTTAGTCCTCACAAGTCTAGCGCTTCGGCTCCGAGGCCACCGTGTTCCCGGCAATGTGACTCAGGCCTCGTGCCTGCCGCCCTCGGGGGGCCCAGCCCTGCCCTGCGGCCCCCACCTCCCACCTCTCCCGCAGCCTTGGGGAGGGGGCTGGCCCTACCTGCCCGGGGGACGGTGGCCGGTGTGTCGTGTGCCCATGTGCGCCCACATGTGCCTGGAGCTCCCCGGGCCGGTGGGCCGAGACCAGGCCGGCTCCCGGGCGCGGCCTGTGGATGCAGGGGCGCCACGTTCTGCCGAGCCTGGTGTTTACAGCGTGGAAAGTAGCAGGCGGGAGCGGCTGTGGCCTGAGTCTGTGGGCATGGAGGGAACGTTCTCCGACCTGGGTGGGTGTGGGGCCGGGTCTGCCCGTTCCTGGGGGTTTCTCCCCACATCAGGAGTCTGCGAGGCTGTAGGAAGCTCACAGGGGTGGGGGGGCTGTGGTCTGGGGGCAAGTCCACTCCCAGCCCCCAAACCAGCCTGGGGGGCCGGAAGTCCAGGGACACCCAGGTGTCCACAGGGGGCATTGGGCCACAGGTGCCCCAGTTCACCTGGTGCGGAGGCTCCCGGCCCAGCTCACGGCCACCCGACCCCACCCTCCCGCGCCTGCTCGCACGTTCCTTCCCTCCCCGGCTGGTGTGGCCGGAAAACAGCACTGTCTCCCGAGGCTGCGTCTGCAGCTGCGAGCAAGTGTCAGTTCAGGGTCACGACAGTGGGGGGGGCGGGGGGCCCAGCGGGTCTGCGCCCTGGACCTCAGCCCTCGGCCCCCAGAACCCTGATGGTGGCCTCGTGGGGGTGCACTCACGCAAGCTCCCACCTGCCCCTCCCGGGCCCTGGAGCCCTGGGAGGCCGGCCCCGCCCCCCTCTGGTGCACCCCCACTGTGTCCCTTCTGGAGCCTCGGACCTGAGCGGTGAGCCTCGGGTCCGTGTCAGGGCTGCTTCTTGCCCGGGCTCCGTCTGCTCTCCGGGCCGTGGGCGCCGCCTTCACCTGCCGCGCTCCCTCCGCAGGTCTCCTGGAACACGGCCGGAACTGGTCGGCCATCGCCCGCATGGTGGGCTCCAAGACCGTGTCGCAGTGTAAGAACTTCTACTTCAACTACAAGAAGAGGCAGAACCTGGATGGGATCCTGCAGCAGCACAAGCTGAAGATGGTGAGTCCCCCACGCCCTCCGCACGGCCGGGCGGCCCGCCAGACCCCCCGCGTGGGGCTGCCCTGGGAGCCCTGGGCGGGAGGGGTGTCTCGCCCAGGACTCAGCCCCTGGCTCCTGCTGAGCGGTGCCCATGGGACAGCTCCAGGGTTGATCTGTGCTGTAAACGTGCCTCCTGGGTGCCGGGACGGGCAGGTGTGCCCGCTGTGGGCCAGGCCCAGCCCCGCCTCCTGCCCCAGCACCCTTCAGTCAGACCCTCCAGGGCTGCGGCGCCGGCTCGGCTGTGGAGGAAGGAGTGTGGCGGGTCGGGCCCTGACTCACCAGGGGTTCTCGGCCATCGGCGCGTTGGAGTGAAGACCCAGAGGCAGGTGGACCCCAAGGGGGCATCCCCCACCCCATTTGGCCTCACCGGCTCAGGGCTGGCGGGGAGGAAGGACAGGCGGGGGAGCAGCGGCCAGCCCGGGCCTCCCGGGGGCTCAGGGGAGGCCGAGGCCTTCCTGCCCCCAGGAGTACAGAAGGGGCGGCGCCTCGTCGAGCGTGAAGATGGTCCCCATGGAGAGACCGCTTCCTGCAGCTGTTACTGGGACGCGAGGGCTGTTTGGGGGTGGCCACTTCTTTCTGTCTGTCCTTCTGTCTTTCTATCTTTCTCTCTCTCCTTTTGGGCACACTTGTGACGTGCCAGGCATTGTCACCGTTCCAGATCTGGGGAAACTGAGGCTCAGCCAGGCTCAGAAACAGCTGACTTGGGGTTTGGACCCACAATACGTGAGCTGAGGAGCCGTGCTCTTAGCCACTGGGCCGCGTGTTGCCTTGTAGGTATGAAGGGACAACAGGGAGACACACAGCTCTCCTCCCCCCAGGACCCCCTTGTACCCGTCCCCCTGGATCAGGCTGCCTGTGCTGTGTTTAAAGTATGTGCAGCCTGTCCTGGGAGGCAGTGCTGAATGCCCGCAGAGGTCCAGAGAGGGTGAGCAGGCTGCTGAGGTCACACAGCACGGGCAGGCCAGAGACAGGGTTATCCTGCTGGAACTCTCCTTGAGCGCTGTGCAGAATTTAAGGGCACCCCTTCCCAGCCCCTCTGAGTGTTCTAGGCTGGAGGGGGACACTTCCCCGCCGCCTCATTCCCCGTCACGTCCGGTGAGGCCGTGCCGCCTTCACTTCCCCGCTCGCTGTTCGGATGGATTTGAACCTGGTGTTCCTCAAGCATCTGGCTCCCTTGGACACCAGGGCCTCTGCTTCCTTCTAGATTTTCCAGGACTCTGGTTTCCGCAGGGAGGAGGCCTCAGGGAGGGCTGAGGGCGTGGAGCACCTGTATAAGCACCTGCCGAAGCCCCTCGGAGCCGAGGATCCAGCCCCTGGGGGACGGAGGCCCGAGGGGCGGGGGGTCAGCCAGCCTCTGTGTGCACCAGCGCAGGACTAACTGGGGGGTGAACATCGCCCCAGGCACGAAAATATCTCTTCCGCTGCCTCCCTCCTCCCCCGCCCCTGCTCCTCCCAGCTGGTATCCACAGCCCGGAGTCCACGGCCCGCATCCCTCTGGGCCTCTGGGGTTACAGGCTGCTCCTCCCCTCACAGCCTGCTGGCCCCACAGCCTCTTTCCAGGTTTCCTCGGGGCCCGGTCCCTGGCATCCCTGGGCACCCCAAAACTTGACAGTGTGGGTTAGAGGACCAGAGACACCAGCACAGTGGAAGGCGCAGCCCGGGCTCGGGGTGAACGTGGGGTCAAGTCCCGGCTTGACAACCTGGCACCTGTGTGACTTGGGCAGCAGCTTCACCCGCTGAGCCTCAGTGTCCTCCTCTGTAAAGTGGGGGGGCAGTACTGGGGGCTCTTGTTTTAGATGATGTGAGCTGGAACAGCCATAGCAGGCACTTTGGGTCCAAGAAACTCAGGTTCAAATCCAGACTCTGCCACTTCCTAGCTGTGTGGCCCCGGGCAAGTGGCTTGTCCTCTCTGTGCCTCAGTTTCCTCACCTGTGAAAAGGGGGTAACAACAGTGCCCACCTCAGAGGCCTGCTGTGGGGATGACACACATGGACGGGTGTATAGCTTGGAGAACGGGGCCTGGCACGTCACAAGCGCCCCACAAGTGAGAGCCACGATGGTGGTGGCAGTGGCGAGCTCATGGCTACCAGGTGCCTGGTGGCCGGGGTGTCGCGTCTCCCTGGTTGTCAGTTAGGCCTGGAGCACGTCTGCTCCTGGATTGACCAAGTGATTGATCGGTTGATTGATTGATTCATTCATTCACTCATTCATTCAAAGAGGCAGCTGAACAGAATGGTGTGGGTGGCTCTGGGCTTGAGGGCTCACAGCCGAGCTCTGCATCACTGCCTGGTGCCCGCGGGTACATGGCCTTTCTGCCCTGTGCCTCAGTTTCCCTCTGTAGAGTGGAGGTCAGACCAGGACCCGCTCGTGGGGTGGTTGTGAGGAGCGGACGTGTTGCGAAGGGCAGTGCCTGGCCCTTGGTCAGCGCTCAGTAAGTGTCGGACATCATCCTCATCGTGCACTCAGCAAGCCTTTATTGAGCGCCCGCTGTATACCGGGGAAGCAGCGGCAGGTGCCCCGGGGTATACGCGTGGACAGGGTTTTCCTGCTGGGCTGAGGAGCTGGGCGTTTCTTCACTGGACAGCAGGGAGCCATTGAAGGTTCGTGAGCCAAGGGCAGTGCAGCCGAGACTGGGCTCGGGGTGGGTGGTGCTGGTCTGAGTGAAATGTCGCTGACTGATGGAGGTCACCCTCCTTGTCCCTTGACCCTGAACGCTCTGATGGGTGGGCAGCATCGCTGGCGGCCTGAGGAGGAGGCGTGAACAGAGGGGGACCCTGAGGCCCAGCTCGGGCCCCTCCCCAGCCCCCTGAGGTTGCTGCCGTTGCCCCCATTCCTCCGAGGAGGATGCTGAGGCGGGAGGGAGCAGGTGCATGCTGAGACCACAGAGGGGATTGAACCCAGGTCTCTAGGAGCCCTGGCTTCCCTTCGTGCACCCGTCCCTGTTACTAGATGTGGCGCACACAGAACTCGGCAGAGGGCGGTCCCGCCAGGCGAGCAGGCGAGCAGAGGTGGGGGCCTGCCGCCGCGTTCTGAGGCCAACAGACGGGCGAACATTGCTGATCGCTTGATGAGAAAGGGCGCTGTGGGAGGGTGGGTTGGTTCTCCGTCCCGCTGGCCTCGGAGGAGCAGACTTACGTTGAGGGCTGAGGGGAAGGCACAGGGAGCGGACGTGGGGACCCGTCACAAGAAGTCGAGCTCAGCCTGGTCCGTCCCTCCTGACGGTGGTGTGGGGGTGAGTTCCCCGTCACTGGAGTGTGCAAGCAGTTCTCACAAGATGCCGCTGGACTCGGAGACCTCTGCCTCCCGCCCCTCCCCCATGCCCTCCCGTCCCAGGAGGAAGACAGGTCCTTGTGACTCCTGGAGCAGTGGCAGCCCCCTCTCGCTGCTACCCAGGCCCATCTGGAGCTCAGGAAGCAATGGGAGAGACAGTGGGTCAGTGGGCGTCCCCTCTAGCCCTGCCCCAGACCTGGCCCGAGCGTGGCCGCGGGCGACGTCAGCAGGAAGCAGACCAGGCGGGCGGAGCGCGTCCAGAGTTATGTAACGTTTGGCATCAGTGGCTTCTCGGAGCCTTCCCTCCCTCTCCGCGTGGCCGAAGGTTACCCTTTCCTCTCATCTGTGGACACAGGCCCTGGGGCCCAGCTTCCCTGTTTCTCCGTCTCTGTCCGTCTCAGCCCAGGCCCCACCTTGCCTTGTTTTCCTCTGTCGTCTCCTCCGTCTGAGGCTGCACAGGCCTGCAGAGAGAGGTGGTCCAGGCAGGCAAGTGCTTGCACCTGACTTGCATTCAGATCTAGGCTCCTCGGCTCACGAGCTGTGGGATCTTGGGCAAGTGTTTCTGCCTCTTTGAGCCACTGTCTTTGTCAGGTTCATTCACCTAAAGAAGTAGTTACAGAGCACCTGTTCTGTGCCAGGCCCTGTGTACTGGGAATACAGCCGAGAACAGATGACAGAGACGCCGGCACTTGAGGAGCTGGTTCTAGTTCAAGAGACGAATTAACACACAAATCAGGTTGTGGTCTGAAGGTGGTAAGAGGCAGGGTAGAGTAGAAAGTGATTGATGGGGCTGAGATTAGCTAGTTTTGACAGGTAATCAGGGAAGACGTCTGTGAGGAAGTGATGTCTGAGTGAAGCCCTGATGGAGGGGAGGAAGTGAGTCGTGGGGGTATCTGGGAGAAGGATGTTCAGGCAGGGGAACTACCAGTACAAAGGCCCTGTGGCTGGGGCATGTAAGCACGCTCGCTCAAGGAGGGCAGCGTGTTCCAGCAAGGTGGAGAGGCGAGTGGGGTCCACATCTGGATCATGCAGGGCTATAAGGAGCGGGGAGGACTTGGGGATTTATATCAAGGGTTTGGGGAGCCCTTGGAGAGTTTGAGGCAGGGGGCAGCGTGCTCCTATGTGCAGGGCAGCTGTGCAGATCCAGTGGATTAATGTGTGGAAAATGCTTGGCACACAATAGCTGCTTAATAAACGTCCACGGTCATTATTAACATTAGTATCACCAGCATCCGTGTTCTGGATGCACCCCCCGATTCTGAGGTGCAGGCCGTGGTTGGAAGGAGTTCTCGGACCCTCGCCGAGTCCCAGCCTCTCAGGTCCAGTGTTGTTAACATCGTCCTGGCCCCGCTTGGCCAACACGGCCTGGGCCTCCGGTCTGGCAGACCCCCCAGAGAGACCACACGGCCGCAGGAGGACCCGAGTCCCAGCCTACAGGAGCCCCTGTCCTGCGAGGCCCCGCACGTCCCGAGTCCCCCACGTCACCCAGCCGAGCGAGTGGGTCCCCGCCTGCCGGAAACAGATTGGGGAAGAGGGGAGCCCTCGGCCGCACCCACAGAAGCCATGTGCCACACTACTTTCTCGCGCCTCCATGCGCTTAGGGGGGGCCTCTGGGAGAAGCGGGGTTGGGGGCAGGCTGGGTCGGCCCGGGAGGCAGTGGACGCGGAGCCGGGCGCTCCCCTGTGGCCCTGGGGACATTGGGCAGGGTGGGGCTGTGGCTCTGGCCGAGCGCTGGTGACGGAAACCGTGACTAACGGGCAGACGGACATTTCCCTTTTCCTCCCGGCGGTCCAGGCAGCTATGCTCCGAGGACCCCTGTTGGCTCAGGGTGAAGGTGGGAGGGAGATGATCCCACTCCCAGGCTGTGGCTGGGGGACCCCCTGAGGCCCATCCCCAGCCCGGCTGTGGTGGGCAGGGCATGCTGGCGCCTGGAGGTGACAGGCAGTGGCCCCAAGAGCCGGGTGCAGGGTGGCTCTGTCCCAGGGCCGGGGGACTGGTGGAGGGAAGGTGCGTAAGTTTCCTGTTTCCTGTGACAGAGGACCCAGGCTAGGTGGTTAAAGCAGCAGAAACGTCTTCTCTCACGGTTCTGAGGCTGGAAGTCGGACATCAGGGTGTGAGCAGGGCCGCGCTCCCTCTGCAGGCTCCAGGGGAGGGGCCCTCCTCGCTCTTTCCGCTCCCGTGCCGCGGCATCCCTGCCGCTCCCGGGCTGGTGGATGCGCTGCTCCCTTGTGTGTCCGTGTCCAAACTTCCCTCTTATAAGGACACCGCTCGTATTGGATTGGGATCCACCCTAATCCAGTGTGACCTCATCCTAACTAATTACATCTGCAAAGAGCTTATTCCCAAATAAGGTCACATTCTGAGGTTCGGGTGGACATGAATTCTGGGGGGACACTATTTAACCCAGTATAAAGGGCTTCACTGAGCCCTGTTGGCACAGCCAGGAGTGTGGTAGTTTCCGGCTCCTTCTTTGGAGACCCTGAAGGTCTCAGGCTGCGTTCCCTCCTGTCACAGCAGCTGTATTGAGGTGGGTCCCCTCTTAAAGGCCAGTCCACTTCTCCTGAGAGTACCCGGTCACCTCAGACCCCCAGCACATTCTGCCTCAGCACATACGCCAACTCTGCTGACTGTGTGTTCAAGCCCCAGACGCTGACCATTCACAGTCACGCAGTAAGTCAATCAACAAACACTTTCTGAGCCTTTGCCGGGCTCAGCATGGGGGGTAAAGAGATGCCCTCCTGGAGCGCCCGGCCCAGTGAGGTTCAGATGGGAGCCATCAAGGTGGAGTGATGTTTGTATCCAAGCTGGGGGGTGGGCACCTGGCTCCTTGTGTGAAGAGCCCGGCTTCTGGGGACGGGGTGCGGTGTCGGGGAAAGTGAAAGGCTCCGTGTTGAGGGCCTTCTTTCTGTTCCTGGAACATACCCAGCCCAGTCCTACCTCGGGGCCTTTGCATGTGCAGTCCCCTCCACCTGGACCACTCTCGTCCAGAGCTGTGCCTGACAGCTCCCTCTGCTGCTCAGACCGCGGCTCAGATGTTGCCTCCTCAGGGAGGCCTTTCCCCACCAGCCGTCCAGAATAGCCCCGGCCCTGCACTGTTGCCCCACCCTGCCCGTTCCCCCAGCATCCGTGGCGGCACCTCGGAGTCTCTCTTTACCGGATGTGTTGGTTGCCCGTCTCCCCGACTAGAAGGCCTCTGGGGCAGGGACTGTCTACCTCGTTCACTGTGTGTCCTCAGCCCTGGGGCCATGCCTGGCACACAGGTGCCCTGTAAGACTGGCAGGGTGGAGTGACGACCTAGCCTGTCCCTGGGGTTCAGCAGGGGGCAGATGAGATGTGCCAGGAAAAGCTTCATTCATTCATTCACCATACATGTGCTGACCGACCTGGTAGGTGCCCTCCAGGGGGTGTGGTCACCGCTCTGGCTAGGACAGTCAGAGGGGCTGGAACAATCACGGGGGCCCTCAGGCAGAGGCAGGCCTTCCTCACCTGTTCCGGAAGGATGTCAGGGCAGCTGATAGGCCAGGCCGTGCCCCAGGGTAGCTGGGAGCGAGGGGAGACTAAAGCCCTTGGTAAAAATAACCACTGGCGTGTGTGGCGCGGTGGTGGTGTGAGGGGGAGGGGCGCCCTCAGGGCCACATGGCCGGGATCGCTGATCCTTGCAGCTGTGGTGAGGCCTTGAGCATGGGAGTCCCCGGGCTGACAGCCCAGGGCCGGGCCCTGACCCGTCGGTGTCCCTGTGCCCTAGGAGAAGGAGAGGAATGCACGGAGGAAGAAGAAGAAAGCCCCGGCCGCCGCCAGTGAGGAGGCCACCTTCCCGCCCGTGGTGGAGGATGAGGAGATGGAGGCATCAGGTGTGAGCGGGAACGAGGAGGAGATGGCAGAGGAGGCAGAAGGTGAGTGTGGGCTGGCGGGAACTGACCTCTCCTGGAAACGTCTGTGTCCTTCTGAGAAGGGGCCTCAACTGCCCCGAAGGGGAGAGCAGGACGGCGATGATGGTGATGGTGACGACGATGGTGATGATGATGATGGTGGTGATGATGGTGGTGATGATGGTGATGATGGTGGTGATGATGGTGATGATGGTGGTGATGATGGTAGTGATGGTGGTGATGATGGTGGTGATGATGGTAGTGATGATGGTGGTGATGATGATG